>JBBBDQ010000327.1:7840000-7845000 GCA_037127315.1 Ascarosepion bandense | reverse complement strand
TATCTTGTGACATTTTCTTGGTAATTAAATTAATGTAAATTTAATATTTGTGGGAAAAACAAATTCACTAATCCTCGTTGCCTACACATTGGCACGGGTGGAAGCGAAACTAAACGAATCCAGATATCGCTTTCACGGCATTCATCTTCATATTATGCTTTTTATCTGCAGTCAAATAAACATTTGGAAAACTGAACTATAAATATTTATTTTATATAATTTCATTTTCAGTTTGGATTTAAGCAACTCAAGCTTTTCATAATTTATGTGAATTGGCATGAATATTCTTAGGGTAAAAAGGTTGAATAGTTTCTTACTGCTTTCTCCGAAGTTTCGAATTCAAAATTGTTCTCGAAGACATTTTCTTTTATGTTAAATATCCTTCCATAATGTAATCGATCATAGCTCCCGACATTTTTTCCTGAGTTAAATCAGCCTTAAATATTCATCGTTCTTCTTTGTTCATATTATATTCTCGGTCATGATTGCTGTAGTGACGGAAGCATCCTCTCAAAAGTCTGTTCTACAAAATAGTAGTTCTTTGGAAGAAGTCATCTGAAAAGAACGTCCTTCTTTCCAAAGGGAAAACGAAAGGTATGTGTATGCCTCGCACGTGTGTATATGTCACGACGAGTCTTTGTAAAAAAATCTGAAGTGATACAATTAGGGAATTCTGCTTGTCCATGGAAATAGCAACAGAGCAGAGATGAATTTCTATAGTATTAAATATTTTATTTCCGTTTTAATCGTAAATGGTTGTAAAATGAGAGCGCGGACATAAATGGGTTCGCATATTTCTAATGTAACTAAATTACGAAATTACAGCGAAATTAATGATTGATGAATCGAAAGCGGATATAATAAAGAACGTTGCATATATATATATATATATATATATATATATATATATATATATATACTAGCAGTATAGCCCGGCGTTACTCGGGTGTAATGAAAGCTTTAAAACTAATCCATGGGCCTGGAGCTCATACACTTTGAACGTTGGCACAAAAGACTAAAAAACAATAGTTGTTTCCAGTTAAAGCGAAACCGTAGACTGAAAGAAAAATGAATGGATGTAAGTCAAATTTTGATTTCCTGGTATCGATATCAAGTAAGTTTTTTTCGTCGTAAACTGAATTTTGAAGGCTAAATAATTCATCTGATTAAATGGTATCATGACTGAGATTAAGAACTACAATTATACCTACTTAGAGCCAAACCCGAAGCAAAAATTAAAATAAAATGGCTGAAAAAATACAGACATACAGGCAGATAAACAGACACACACAAAAACATGTTGCCTTTTATATATATATGTATATATATATTATCGATTTTCTGCACTATTATAAGAGCTGCAACCTTGAAACTTCTGAATATCGTTTCTTATGTCTTTGTCTATGAGTGTATGAAATTTGATTAAAATCGACCACTCCTTCTATAACCCGATTTTTTCGATTATCGATTTGTGATATTTAAACAAAACTTAGCTAAGAACAATTGCACAAAAACTTAGCTAAGAACAATTGCAAACGCTTATAATACAACTGTGTAAATTTTCAAGAAAATCGGTTCAGCCGTTTCGGAGTATATACGTAACGGACACACACACACTGACACACACACACACACACACAAATACACACACAGAGACAAAGTTCCATTTATAAATAAGTTTTTATATATATATATATATATATATATATATATATATATATATATTCCGACGTCTCAGCACAGTGGGGATAACTTGTAAGGAAGCAGGTAATAATCATCACTTTCTTAGTGTATCTATTCGTTTATGCTGACATAAATCTTTGCTAGGCAACAATAATAGTAAAGTTTTATGACAACACAAGATAAAATCGTCGCTGATGGTGGATGTTGTTATGTTAACTTCCTTGTAATCTCTCTGAAGTTGGCTCATGTGAGCCGAAAGCTTAGAACCAACTTAATAAAAGATTATCTAAATGTTGGAAATTTTTTTCTTTATTCTCACCTGAAATTAAAGCCAAAATACGATGTTTAGAACGGCTCATGTTTAAACATAATATACAATCATTGTCTCTTATATTTAACAGTATATGTTTAGAATATATATATATATATATATATATATATATATATATATATATATGATTTTTTAATTACTTAGTTTTGAGTCATAATAAAATTAGACTAATACATAGTTGTATTAAAAAGTGTTTATACAATTATATTGTAGAACTTTTGAATATTATTCATTTGTAAACGAATTATTACGCGAGCTAGTTTTCTACTATGTGGTGTCTTCAGGCGATTTGCAATAACTGGTTTTACCGTTTTTTTTTATGAACGCTCAGGTAACGAGGATTTTTTGAACGTTCAAATGACGGCGAATTTTTGAACTCGTAATTTTTAAAATTAAAAGAAATTAAAACGTTTTCATCCGTGTTTCTATGAACCTAATAGGTATTTTACAGTATGGTTAAGTCATAATTTCTATTCTTTCATTCAGTTATTCATTTTTGTTTAGGAATAACATAATCGCTAAATTTTCCTCCTGGCAAAATAGTCATCGAGTTTGATGACTATCTTATGTAAAGCCAACCCAGAAATATATCACAGACAAGGAACGGCTCAATTTAAAAATAAATTGCCCCTTAATATCGATAATTAGAATAGAAATTGAAGTCCAACTTATCTCAAATCAAGTTATGTACAAGAGAAACAAACACTGAAATAATTTTGATAATCTTAGTTAACTTAAAACTCGAAATAAATTTTTAAGTGCTATTTTAAGAAGAAAAGACAAATCTTACTAATTGGTCAAATGAGTGTTCATCGACTATTTAAAAAAAAATAATCTGAAATCCGGATTTTTTTACATAAACAATCGATATATCCGTGAACAATAGACATTAGTAAAATATTATAGTTTATCAGGATAAAATAAAATTAAACATTTCTATCAGATCACTTCGTGTTTCGCAAAGAAAACTTGAAATCGACATACATTAATTAACATCAAAGGCCTGTCTGTCCCTAATCAACATATAAACAAGGTAAACAGGTCCTGGCAACGGTATAAACATTTTAATTAAGTCAAGACTTGAAAATTAGTTCTTAAGTTGCACTGAAATGAGTTTAAGGTTTAATTAGTAAACATTTCCACTTCAGTAAGTTTCGTTTTTGTGTAAAATTGGATAAAACACCGAAACCGAAAGTAAGTTAAGGTTTATCGAAAGAAAATCGAAGGAAAATCTATATAATAAAGAGTTGAATGTCAACTGTTGCGTTGTCAGATAAATTCGTTCCATTTATTTTAATTCTATTATTGATCAAGAGTTTTAAAACTCAGTTAATAATATATTCTACATTATTTACGACTTGTTGCAAACAATCTACTAACTTGTCAATCCCTTGATGATGGACATTATCGGGTCTTGACTCGAAAAATTCATCAAATCCAAATTTTCAAATCCACACCGTTGTTAAACAAAATTCCCCAGAGATTGTTGAAAAGGTGATAAACTGAGGAGGCTAAATCAGGAGAAAACGTCGGTGGCGGTAGGAAATTCGCTAGTTGAACAGTTTTCAAGATTATTCCATTATACCTCTCGCAACGGCCATTGTCTTAAGGGTTATATAGGAGTGTACTCGTTACGGCTACTCGAAGCCCTTTTGTCTGAATGAATATACGCTGGTGGCCCGAACAAGGCAAAAACTGAGAAAAGTATCACCGTTGTAAAGGATAAAGTGTGGCAGATTACCGCCCATTGAAACCGCAAATATTTGTCAATTATTGTCAGCCTATATTTCTTCGGAGATTGACGGAAATAGACATTTAAAATCCAATAGGATTCTTTTATAGGGTTGAGTGGCTTTCATGACATTGCTGGTGTTAAAACGGTAAGAATTGGGTTTATTTCAGCACAATCCTCACACAAGTTAGTAATTTCTTTCACATTCTCTGCTGAGTAGTGAAGGTTTTTGTGTTTTGCAATATGGATGTGCGTTATGGTGCAGCGCAGAACGAGAAATCCGGGAGCCGAGTTCGAATTCAAGTTGAATTCGTGGCATTCACTTTTCCAAAATTCATTTGGGAAAGGTATTATTCCGTCTCTTACCTCCAATTATGGGTTAAATAACAGGACAGATTGGGTTCTATAGCCTTAGCTGGCAACCAGTTTACTGCAGAAAGTAATGGCAACCTCCTAGGAGATAATGTTCTGCCCAGTCAGCGTGTCTCTTTTTAGCGTGTATCTCGTATTAATAACTGGCGTGTAATACCTGGGTGGTACAACTCGACATGTAGTATATGACAGATATGGCAGCATTGAATACTGCTGCCATATCTGATCGGGTGCCCCTGCTATTCTCGGGCTTCTCGATAAGGTTCAGAGGAGGGTCTGTAATGTGATAGATACCGACTTGGCAGACCGCCTGCAATCTCTCTCCCACCGGCGCGACGTGGCTTCCCTGTGTCTCTTCTATAAATACTTTCACGGCTTCTGCTCCGATGAACTTAGATCACTGGTGCCCCCTAAATACGAATTTGAACGAGATACTAGATTAGCAACTTTTACAGTGAAACCGATAAAATGCAACCGTAACTTCTACTCCAACAGTTTCTTTTCTCGCACTTCCCGACTGTGGAATTCTCTTCCACACGATTGCTTCCCCGACGGCTACAATCTCCAGGAGTTTAAATGTAAGGTCAATAGACACTTCCTAACACACTAACCTGCTCCCATTCTGTCAAACACTCTTCCCATCTACCCAACCCTCATCCTCGGTATCTTTACTCATCTGTCACCTTCCTCCTGACATTCCCTATGTCTAAACACTCCTTCTCTTTACCTTCCCCTATGTAGCCCCATGCGCAATAGTGGCAGTGGAATGCCTTGCTTGGGGTGAGATGATTAAAAAAAATGTAGTGTTTTTTTGTTTTTTTTTACTTTTCTTTGAAAGCTACCGTGTTACATACACCAGCTGGATTTTCTTTACATGGGCGG
>JBBBDQ010000327.1:7827500-7835000 GCA_037127315.1 Ascarosepion bandense | reverse complement strand
ACATCAAAGATGATTTTATCTTGTGTTGACATAAAACAATGCTAAGCAACGATAACATTCAATGAATAGCAGACGCAGTTCGTAAATTTGTAATGCGGTTCTATGATGTCACACCGTGTGAGAGACAGAGATTTTAACAGAACCATATGATGCAATGCAATGTTATGTGCAATAATATGTCTAAATGCAATGTAATGCGTCATGACCAGATTGAAATGTGATTTTATGCAGTGTGGGTTGTTTTGAATTAATGTAGATAGCCTCCAATATCTGATGTGTATTAGTTAGTATTATTGTGTCATTGACTAAGATCTGTCTAATATTACGTATATGGATGTTTTTCAATAAATATATTGTTTAATTAAACTCTGATCAGAAAGGTATTAACCAACGTTTGTAGCACGACTTGTAAATTTATGCACTACGCAGTCATCAGGTGCATATTAAAAACTGCATGAAACTCCCAGTCGTGCTACAGAAGTAAGATATATATATTTATTAATATATACTTAAGAGTTCTGTTATATAACATCAAGCACTGATTTATTAACGCATAAATATTTATATAAGGATGAGTACCTGCGTGTATACACACATGCACACTTATTTACATCCATGGATATATATATATATATATATAGTCATCCGCAGACAGATCTGTTTCGCTGTATCACAGCTCATCAGTATGGTTACACATCCGATTGCTTCCTTACCCAGGATTGAAACCCGACCGAATTGTCGGCGATTTTACCCCTGGGCCACGAGCGTCCGGTAGAACAAGGCAACCTTTTTTGCGCGTATATCATTATACATGCCCAGTAGCTAGATTGCTCTAATTCATTATTGATGCGTATATGCCGGAGTAGCTACGGTTTTTCAAAGTCTCCCATTCTTCCAGAGTGCTCAATCAGGGTGTGAGAGCGTAAATACTGTATTCATTCGCAGACAAATCTGTTTCGCTGTATCACAGCTCATCAGTACGGTTAGACTCCGATCGCTTCCTAACCCAGGATTGAAACCCGACCGAATTGGCTGGGCCACGAGCGTCCAGTAGAAGAAGGCAGAATTTTTTGCGCATATATCATTATACATGACTAACAGCTAGAGTGCTCTAATTCATTATTGAATGAGCGATGCTATATGTATATATATATATATATATATATATATATATATATATATATATAGTTAAATGAAGATAGCTAAAACATCTAGAAGTGGCATGACTCATGGAAAGGGAACAATCTACTCATGGGATCGAAATAAAGGTTTGGTTAAAATTTCTAATCCCCTGAAGAGCGCCCGAGCGTAAAAAGGCCGAAACGTCGTGAATATGATAATAAAGATGAGGACAATAATAAAAAAAAATTAAGTAACAGTAAATACATAGGTTTTAATGTTGACTTGCACAAATAACAAACACTGCTGCCCAATGCGTATTGAAGTCATGTCTCTATTATAAGAATCTGAAGTATTTACAATTTATTTTTCTCCTCATCTGTGTGAGTATGTCCATGTTTATAGAATGGGTTGTAACACCACACTCATATATACGCGGGCAAGTAGAATATTACCCGCACTTTCTCATTACCCGCATCTTTATATAAGAGTGTGAATAACTTTTACTTTCCCTCGAGTTTTGATTAGAATTTTATTCAAGTGTTTGTTGTGCGGGAAGATATGTTTTCTTGTGCGGTTTCGCTTAGATGTTAGCCATTTCATTGATGGGTGTGGTGTCTGAGCGAGTGCAACCATATGTGTTTGTCTGAAATTGTACAACTACCTTGCACTGTGTTATACTTCCACTAAACGAAGTCTACATAAAGTCAAATTAACAAAGTAAATATTTAATTAATATGAAATAGAAAGAAATGAGAAATAGAAATGAAAATTCAAATTCAAGTTTAAATATAACAGTCAAATAAAACAGATTACGAAAAAGAAATTTTCTGCAGAGGAGTATACATACGAGAGGTGCTGAAAATTTCTTAATAGGGGTAATGTTTGCGGCTTTGGTCGTACTTTGGGAAATGAGCTGAATGGAAAATATTTAATCCTAAATCTAATATATATATATATATATATATATATAGTCATCCGCAGATAGATCTGTTTCGCTGTATCACAGCTCATCCGTACGGTTAGACAGCCGATTGCCTTTTTACCCAGGATTGAAACCTGACTGAATTAGCGTCAGTCGGCGAGTCTACCTCTGAGCTACGGGCTTTCGGGAGAAGGAGGCAGACATTTAAGCGTGTATATTATCATTATACACGCCCAGTAGCAGAGAGTGTTCTAATTCATTGCTGAATGAACGATGCGTAGATGCCAAAGTAGCTACTGTTTTTCAAAGTCTACCATTCTTCCAGAGTGCTTAATCAGGATGTGAGAGCTAAATAGTATATATATATATATATATATATATATATATATATATATATATGTGTGTGTGTGTGTGTGTGTGTGTGTGTGTGTGTGTGTGTATATATATATATATATACAACACATCACTCAAAAAATGCCGGGCGTAACTAATAAAGCAACAACATTTAGACAAAATTAGACATTATTAACATAATCCCCTTCTAGAGTGATACACTAATTCCAACGCTTCTCCAACAATTCGATGTCTTTTTTTATAAAACGATTTGTATTTGGCTTCAAAATACGCCTCAGTTTCCAATATCACTTCTTCATTAGAGCCAAATCTCTTTCCCTGAAGCATTTATATGAGGTCTGCAAACAGCCAGTAGTCGCTGGAGATCAGATTTGGAGAAAGGGTAGATGTAGAAGCAATTCGAAGTGCAATTCATGTAGTTTTGTCATCGTTGCGATCGACTTGTGACACGGTGCTTTGTCTTGGTGAAAGATCTCGTTTTTACCATTTATGGCGTTTTTAGCGATTTAAACGTACTAATAATGCAATATAATATTCGTTATTTATGGTTCTTCCTTTCTCAAGATAATCGATGAACAAAATACCTTACATATCCCAGACTATGGAGGCTAAAAACTTGCCTGTGATGTCTGCGTATTTGATAGCTTTGGACGGCTTTCACCTGCAGCTGTCCACTCAGCTGACTTCCGATTTGACTCCGGATTGAAGTGCTGGGTGAATTTTTCATCTATTGTCACATATTTATGCAAAACTGTTTCTTGTTGCGTTGAAACAGTCGCAAACAACGCTCTGAATCGTCGACGTGTTGTTCTTTTTGATCGACTGTGAGCAAACGCGTCACCCACTTTGAACACAGCTTTCTCATTGACAAATGTTCATGGAAAATGGTGAATACACTGCCTTTTGATATGTCCAACTCCTTTGCTATCTCACGCAGCTTCAATTTACGATCGGCCAAAACTATTTTGGATTTGTTTGGTGTTTTCCAGGACAAGTGCCGGTTTTGGGAGACCTGAGCGTTCAGTATCATTTGTGTCTGTGACATTTGTGTCTCGCATAAAGTCACATACCACCTCTTAACCGCTGTTTCTGACGGAGCAGTGTTAAAAAACTCTTATCAAGACATTGTTGTACTTTTCCCATCAGAAAGAAATGCTTTATCAACACACAAAATCCAGATTTTTTCATTGTTTTGAAAATTTGCAACAGTAGCTTCACTTAAATAACTGTAAATTTTAAAGTAATGATTCGATAGTGTCCAAATTTTCTTCCGTGCCATTTGAAGGTTATTACTTCATAAAAACCATATAGCTTTTCAATTAGTGGTGCCATCTATATATCAGGACCGGGACTTATTTAATGATGCATTATATTTGCGTTTGTAATGGTTTCAGCGTGGGAACTGTTTACAATGTTCTTTATTTAACAAGTAAGAATTGTAAATATTGAAGATATTACATTTACAGATATAAACACATGAACCAACAAAGTACAGTGACTGAGTTTCACACCAAAATCTTATTGAACATTTAAATCAATAGTCACCTGTATTTCCTAACACGATTTCTCGGTTATTCAGTCCGGTAAATATGAATAAATATACAGTTTATTTACTATGACTTCGAATACAGTTCTCGCTGATTTTTTCAAAAAGTAATATCGTTTTTTACAAAAATTAGTAAGAAATATTTCACCGCGAGTATTGTCCATCGCTAGCCCCTACTTTTTCTCATCTTTCTGAGAGCATTTGAATTTCAAGTCGGACAAACTACATATTTTTGAGGCTAACAACGAGCCTACTCATTTTTTGTTTTGCATCCTCATAAGAATCAAAGTGCTGCTCAGCAAATAGAAGCTTCTAATCATAGATATTTGGCTTTGCCATCGATGTTGATGCATGGCCGAGTTTATCCAAAAATCTTCCACGTTTAGGTTTATCGTAGTCTATCCACTTTTCATCACCAGCCTCGATACGATACAAAAACCTCTCCTTTTCTTCCGTTGAAACAGCTGTTCACACTTGACATGATGCCGTTCGACGTCTCTCGGCTTCAATTCGTACGACATCCAGTGTCCTTGCTTTTGAATCAATCTAATGCTTTCAAACTTTTCGAAACTGCAGTGCGATCAACTCATTTATTTCTACAAATTCAGTCTTCATGAAGTAATACCTTCAATTCTTTGTCTTCGTCTGTTTTTTCTTTGCGCCAAAGCGTTCTTTATCTTTAACAGCAAAATCATCGTTGTTGAATTGTCAAAAACAATCTCTGCATGTTGTTTCCGATAGAACATGGTTGCGTAAGTCTTAACAAAAATTCTGCGTGATATAGCTGCAGATTTCTTTTGAATAAAATACCCCTTTCTTTGGCAAAAATCCAACATGAGTTTCGCTAAGAAAACGAAGTTTTTTACACTTCGGCGAAATGAAAAACACTAAATGTTCAGGCTTATAGTATTTCGTTATAGATGCATTGCCATCTGAAACTACACGCACACATTTCTGGGAACGCCATCTGTTAGAGGAGAGTGACGACTTATATATATATATATATGTATATAAAGGATTAATGCAGAAAGGTTTGTCACTTCACTAAGCAGCGAGAACTTACTCAATGCTCTAATATAAAAAAGAGTATCTACTCAAATACAAGTATTCATGAAAAGTAATGTTTAAAAAATTAAATCAAAAATAGGTTAAAGCTAATCCATTTCGTAACTGATTTCGTCAAATTTTCGTACATATATATATATATATATATATATATATATATATATATATATATATACTAGCCAAATAGCATAAGGTAGTTCGAAAAATGCTCAATGCACATCCAACACAAATGAACCGAAGATACAGAGCTAACGATATGTTTAAATCTGATGAGACCTGAGTGGTCGGAACCTGAGTAGCAAGAAAGTAGCAAGAAAGTCATTTACCATATCTATCTATCTATCTATCTATCTATCTATCTTACACACACACACACACACACACACACACACACACACAAGGTATATATATATATATATATATATATATATATATATATATACGTAGAATATTTGGTATTTTTTGTCAGGTAAATTTCGACAGAGACAAACTCAAAAGAACTGATTGTTAAATTTTTATTAAACTTAACAGTGCAATATAATCTTGAAAAGATTTTGAGATATTCTAAAATTCCATGGGTAATAAATATTTTGCAGCTAAGCAGCCTCTTCTAAAGCTTAAATCATACAACAGTTAATGTTTAAAACCATCAAGAAACATTAACTGTTGTATGATTTTGGTCTGAGGAGTTGCTCCTTAGCTGCGAAATATTTATTACCTATGGATTCGTAGAATATCAAAACAAATTTTCAAGATTATATATATATTTAAATTTGTTATCCAATTACAATTAAATATACATTGCAACACGAAAATTTCTGTTTCGAGATTTATATCTCGTCATCAGGCAATAATAGATGTTAATTGTGAAAATGATTTTCATTTAAATACAAGAAACAATACGTTTGATATTTATAGATGTGGGAAGTTGTAAAATTTATGAGCGTGTTTCATTTAACTAATCAGAATAAAGACTCACTTTAAAATTTGACAAGTAGTTGGTGTTTTTAGAGAATACAAGCTTTCTTCCTTCATCCTTAACGGTCAAAGTGTCAACCTAATTTTAACCTAACTTTATTTTTATTTTTTATTTTATTTCCCCTCTCTAGATCCTGTTACCTTTGATGTGCACATTCTTGTACCAAAAATGTTCTTTCAGGTTTTCATATATTGACCTTTTCTCATAAAAAGAGATGAAGAAAGAAAGAAAGAAAACATTTTATATTTTTGGTCTAACTTAAAGTGGCTTTTGACTAAATTTACTATTTTTAATTTAATTCAGTATATATTTAATTTAAGTTTTGCTTTTAATTTATAAATAACGTTTTTATTTCTTATTCTAATCTACTTCCTAATACCACCATGCAATATGTTATAATTATATTATGCTCTACAATATTTATTGTATTGAGCACTTTAAAAAAAAGTAAATGCCAGAGAACTCAAAATTGTAAAACCTTAGGTCCTCATTATCTGGATTTATATATCTATATATATAAAAGGCAACCTGTGAGTCTGTGTGTGACTGTTCCCTATGCACGCATACATTTTTAAGCTACGCCATTCAAACTTTCTAGGGACACATATCTACAGGAAAGCCAGGTCGACATATACCTTTTGAGTTTAAGTTTAGCAATTTCCTCTTTCGCACTTTTTGGTTAATGGAGCCGATTGTTTACATTTGCTCCGTAAAACATCATGGTTGCTAAATTACGTCACAGAAATCAAATCACACGTATCAAACGCGACTAAAGTATTTTTTAGAAAATAAAAATGAGCCTTTATAATTAATTTTAATTTCGACGTTTTAAGAATTAATTTGGTCAACAAAAAATGTGAATATTTTAAAAACAAAAGAAATATTAAAAAAAGGTGTTTTTTCAAACAAAAACAAAATATGTAAAACATAAAGTGCCAATAGTTAATTTAATTATTTAAGTCTTTTTTGTTCAGATTTCATGCTTCAGAAAATAAAATTAAAAAAATAAAGTTTTTTTTCGCTAAATATTTCATGCAGGAAATCAACTGTATGTAATTCGTGTGGCATCAATGTAACTTTTTCCTCTAAAATTAAATGTCTACATTTTTAAACATTCTTCTAAAATTTCTGAACTGAGAGCGTAATACTTTTTATATTTGGAAGTTCAGTAAAATAAAATATATAATTTTTATTTTTATGTTAAATTCATTTAGTCAACAAAAAATGTAAATATTTTCTCCCGTAACTTTGAAACAATACCAAAAACAAAATGCTGTTTACAATGTCACACAAAACATCAAACCACGTTTACGCAAAACAAAAGAAAAAAGATTTTTTAATGGAATTTTTGAACAATTTTGAAACAAATTTTGATACAATTATTTTTATATAAACGAGTTTTAAAGGAATTTATCCATTTAATATTATAAACATTATTGTATCAAGAGATTTGATGTTTGTTTTAGTATTGTAAACATTGCATTCCAAATAATTTAGTAGCCATCATCGATT
>JBBBDQ010000327.1:7735000-7822500 GCA_037127315.1 Ascarosepion bandense | reverse complement strand
TCGTTCATGTTATTATAGAGATTTAATAATCTTACAGTATGTACATTATTCGGACTATTGTCTTCATCTGTTGCCATTTGTATGACGTTTCGCCTGTTGTAAGCTCCGGCCTTCTTTAGGTGCTGGGAATTTCGAATTGAAACCTTTATTACAATCGCTGAGGTATTGCTGCCATATCTGGTCCGGTGCTTGCTGCCATATCTGGTCCGGTGCTTGCTGCCATATCTGGTTCAGTGCTTGCTGTCATATCTGTTCCGGTGCTCCTGCTATTCATTTAGGTGTCCTCGACCGAATCCAACGGAGAATCTGTAATGTGATCGATCCCGCCTTGGCAGCTAGGATACTGTCGCTTTCTCACCGACGCAGGCTTCTGCTCCGATGAACTTAGCTCACTGGTACCCCCTATATACGAATTTCCTCAAGCCACAAGATTAGCAAGTCGGTCCCACCCTTTTACTGTGAAACCAATAAATTAGAAACGCAAATTCTACTCTAGCAGCTTTTTCTCTCGCACTTCCCGCCTGTGGAATTTTCTTCCGCATACTTGCTTTCCTGACAGTTACAACCCCCAAGAAGATAAATGTAAAGTCAATAGTCATCTGTCTCACTAACTTACATCCTCTCCCTCATGCTTTTTACATCAACCAAACTCTAATCAGTACTCTCTTCCCTCTCTTACTCTCTTCCTGACACCCCCTGCAACCTCTCACTCCTCATAACATTCCTCTTCGTCCACCCCTGTCTCAGTAATCTCTTCCCTCTCCTACTTTCTTTCTGACACCTCCTGCAACCTCTCACTCGTGATAACAATCCTCCAATGTAACCCCCTGCACAACAGTGGCAGTAAAATGCCTTGCTTGGGGCGACACGTTAAAAAAAAAAAAAACGAACCACATTCTTTACGTAATTTTGCCTCTTTTGGAAGTCCTGTGTTATCTCCCTCTAACCCTGTAAGTTAATTGTTCACCACTGCTGTAGTCGGGTATTGAACTCACAACTCTTTGGGTCAAGTCACAGGGACTAACCAACGTCTATATTCTTGAGGACAATAGACAGAATAATGTAAATACTGTAAATAATGCCTCATCTCAGAACTATGGACAAATTTAATAATCTTATATTCATGCGAAAAGATAAAAAAAATTTTAGAAGTTTTGGAGTAATTAAATAATTCTGTTTTTGTGTAATGTTGTTTTTGAAAGTGGCGTTTTTGAAATTGTGTTTTTGAAAGTGGCGTTTTTGAAATTGTGTTTTTGAATGTGGCGTTTTATTAATTGTACAATCCGATCAATCCCGTTCATAAAAACACATATTTGTTTTCTAGACTATAGGATCTTTTAATCGTTTAACCCCAGGCAAGATGAAAATGCCCTTAGAATGCATGTGATTAAATGGAGTGAAATAGAGTGAGAGGATTTTAGTAGATAGGATTGCGGAAAGAACAAGAAAGGAATAGAGTTCAGGAAAACAACAGGGCGATGGATGTTGCATTTAAATCTTTCGAAGATTGTAGTTATCAGGAAAGCAAAAAATTGGAAGGGAGTCCAACAGGCGAGAAAAGAAACTGCTGGTAAAATGGCGATTATATTTAGTTATAAATAGGGTGAGACCTATGTGCCAATTGAGTAGAACGTTTAAATTCCTTTGGTAAAGGAAAGTTCTACGAAATAGTCGTAGAAAAGACAGAGGAAAGATAGTTTTAACGTATGCGTAGCCAGGAAGTTAAAAAAAAAGTTCGGTTTTTGATTTCCTTCATTTAAAGAGCTTTATTCTTATTGAAGATACCAGAATCAAAGAAGCACTAAAATTTAAGCATCTGTGGTGTGTTTTAACCATGAGAAAGTAGTTTTCTCTTTCTGTCCATTTAAAAAAAAACAAACTAACTTCTAAAGCGGATGTGCGTTGTGGTGCAGTGGATATAAGCTCAGAACGAGAAATCGGGGAGCCGAGTTCGAATTCCAGTTGAATTCATTGCATTCACTTCCGCGCTAATACCCTTGGAAAAGGTAATAATCTGCCTTTTCCCTCTAGTTATGGGTTAAATAACAGGACAGATTTGGTTCTATAGCCTTGGCTGGCAACCAGTCTATCGCAGAAAGCAACCTACTGCGGTATAATCTTCTGCGCAGTCAGTCATGTCTCTTTAGAGACATGATCACCAAGCGTGTTTCACGTATGGCACTTAACTGACTGACCTTCTAAAAACTAAGCAAATTATTAAGAAACAGAAAAACAGTTGAAAACGCAGAGTACTGAACTGTGACGTAATATCAGATCTCATATATGGCAGTGAATTATGGACAATCTCTTGATAGATAAAAAAAATGTGACAGTTAAGAAGGTCGGTTCTCTGTGTAGGGCCAGTAAGTTTCTCCTGTCTGAAACCATCCTGCACATATATAAATCTACCATCCGGCCGTGCATTGAATACTGCTGCCATATCTGGTCGGGTGCTCCTGTTTTCCACCCAGGTGTCCTTGACAAAATCTAACGGAGAATCTGTAATGTGATCGATCCCGCCTTGGCAGCTCAGATGCAGTCACTTTCTCACCGGCGCAATGTGGCTTCCCTGTGTTTCTTCTACAAATACTTTCATAGCTTTTGTTCCGATGAATTTAGCTCACTGGTGCTCCCTATATATGAATTTACTCGAGCCAAAAGATTAGCAACTTGGTCCCACCCTTTTACTGTGAAACCAATAAAATGTAAACCTAAATTCTACTCCAACAGCTTCTTTTCTCGCACTTTCCACCTTTGGAATTCCCTTTCTTTTACTTGCTTCCTCAACAGCTACAATCTCCACGAATTTACATGTTATGTTAGTAGTCATCTCCTATCTCACTAACTTGCATTCTCTCTCTCTCTCATGCTCCTTTTCCCGTCCTCTGTATTTTCATCAGTATTCTTATCCTTCTCTTACACACTTCCTGACACCCCTATTACCTGTAACTCTTTCTCATAACTTTCCTCCTATGTAATCCTCTGCACACCAGTGACAGTTAAATGCTTTGCTTGGGGCGATATGATTATTAAAAAGACATTACGCGCCAGAAATGTGGTTCTACAGTAGGATGTTGAGAATACCATGGACTGAACATGTGAGTAACAACGAAGTTTCGGAAAAAATAGAAACAAAAAAACAAAAAACAAAAAAAAAACGCTCATACTTTACATCAAGGAGAGACAGTTGAAATTTCTAGAGCATATAATGAGAAAAGAAGCCTTGAAAAATCAGATACTCACAGGAGAGATTGAGTGAAAAAGCAATAGATGAAAATAGCGCATAACTTATCTGCCAATCTTGAGGAAGACAAAGTTTAGGAAAGATAACAAAATTTATTAAGAGCTACAAAGGATAGGAAATTGTGGAGAACCATGATCGCCAACGTCATAAATGATACGGTATAGAAGAAAATGGTTTTATTTTTATTTATTTATTTTTTCTTTTCTTTTCTGTAATAATCAGAACAACGATGGATAGACAGACGAAGAGAGAGAGAGAGAGAGAGAGAGAGAGAGAGAGAGAGAGAGAGAAAGAGTTAATCTCAGCTTCGATGTTAGAAAGACTGAACAATTGTAACATCAGCAGTATTTGCAACATCAAACTGATAATCAGCATTATCAGCAGCAAGAGCAGCCGCCTCGATTACTGTGATAGCAATGACAACAAGAGTAAAAATAACAGCAGTATTAGTAGTATCAGTAGTAACGTAGTCTTTTTTTCAGAGCCGATACCGTCATAATAGGTCGACACAGACACCGGGAGGATGAGAAAGCTTTTAAAAATTCTACAGACAAAAAAAGTACTAGTGAAAGCAGACACTGATTTAGGCTAACGGTAATCACCTCAAACATCACCGGAATTATCAACATTAACTTCACATATAATAGGCTGAACATAATGCAACATTTTTATTGGATCTGCAGAGAACACTCTCCAGACTCTCTTTCTTCCCTCTCTATTTTGCTTAATATTCCACTTCTGTTCGTTGCCTCTGCGTTCGGGCTGTTGCTGCTGCTACTGCTACTCATGATGATTTGGATTTGCACCTAGGAATTGAAACAGTAGCGGCAGTCAAGTGGATTCTTCAGTTCATCTGAATAAGACACACACTTTTTTAGAAGCAGATGTGCAAGTTGGGTTTTCATACGTACATACATACATGCATCCGCTCACTCTCTCACACACATATGTACACGCACAAAATTAACGTACACGTGCAGCGACGTACATCGTACATAAATTACGAATACCACACAGAACATACACACATACCACATACACACGAACACACCTGCAGAAACCGTAGGCCTAAAATAGCTCACGGTCGAATGAGGTTCAAACAGCGGTTTTTGTTCGATCACCGAAGTTTAGCAACGTCAATCCTGTCAATTATCTAGATGGGTGACAGTTTTGGAATACCATATACTGCTTTGATGTTCGAGTGATGTAATGGCTAACGGCCAGGATTTGGAAATCCGAAATCCGTGTTTCAATTCCAGTAGAGTTTGTTATATTTACTTACGTGTCAGTACTCTCGGAAAAAGTATGACTTCAGCTGTTCTCCCCAGTTCTTATGGGCTAAATAGTCGAACATGCATTAGTAAATAATCGAAAAAACTCTTAGAGCATAAAAATATTTTCTGGTTTTAAACAACCTGTAAAAGGTTGATAAACCTTAAAAAGCCAATCATAGACACAAAATCCCGTCTTCTTCTTCTATGTGCCCAGTCCCTTCAGGACGTAGGCGATCATGGTTCTCCAAGTTTCCCTATCACTTGTAGCTCTTAGTATGTTTGCTCCTGTTACACCTCGCAACCCCCGTTCCGTCATCCACCTGATCAGGCCCTGCAAATATATTATCCGCTGCCTTCCTCTGTCTCTTTTCCCTTCTATCTGGCCTGTAGTATATTTTGCTCTCGTACATACATACACACACAAGCACACACACACGCACGTGCGTACACAATATATATATATATATTTTTTTTCTAAACATATACTGTTAAATGTAACAGACAATGAATGTCTATTATGTTTAATCATGAGCCGTTCTAAAACATCGTATTTTGGCTTTAATTTTAGTGATGACATATATAACAAGAAAGAAATATTAAAAATGCTTTATCTAAACTTATTTATAAATGGAACTTTGTCTGTGTCTGTGTGGGTGTGTCTGTGTGTGTGTCCATTACCTATAGACTCCGAAACGACTGAACCGATTTTCTTGCAAATTTACACAGTTTACTAGAAGCGCCTGCGATTGTTCTCAGCTAGGTTTTGTGTCGAGGTACTCCTGATAAATATCGAAAATCGATAATCAAAAAAATCGGGTTATAGAAGGAGTGGTCCGATTTTAATCAAATTTGATACACTCATAGATAAAGACATAAGAAACGATATTCAGAAATTTCAAGGTTGCAGTTCTTACAATAGTGCAGAAAATCGATAAGATATATATATATATATATATATATATATATATATATATATATATAAAACAAGATGTTTGTTTGTGTGTCTGTTTATCTGCCTGTATGTCTGTAATTTTTTCAGTCCTTTTATTTTAGTTTTTGCTTCGGGTTTGGCTCTAAGTAGGTATAATTGTAGTTCTTAGTCTCAACCATGATACCATTTACTCAGAGAACTTATTTAGCTTTCAAAATTCAGTTTACGACAAAAAGAAACTTATTTGATATCGATACCAGGAAATGAAAATTTGACTTACATCCATTCATTTTTCTTTCAGTCTACGGTTTCGCTTTAACTGGAAACAACTATTGCTTTTTAGTCTTTCGTGCCAACGTCCAAAGAGTCCGAGCTCCAGGACCAAGGATTAGTTTTAAAGCTTTCATTACACCCGAGCAACGCCGGCCTATACTATTAGTCAGTCTATAAGACTCGATAGGCTCGCCAATCGTTCAGCTCACACTGCTTTCCTTAGTATTTCTTTAATAGTAATGCGCTGAGCAAAGCGGGAACGCCACTGATGTGCAGGGCGCTACATAAGAGCAAAAAGATTAGATAGGAGAGGAATAAAGAGAAAGATGAACCAGTTAAGAATGGGAATGACAGTTGCAAAGGTGGAGAGAAAAGAAAATATATACAGGGTGGTATAGAAAGAACTAAAGTCAAGTGGTTAACATTTAAATTCCTGGAGGTTGTAGCCTTCAGGAAAGCAAGAATATGGAAGCAAGTTCAACAGGCGGGAAGTGCTAGAAAAGAAGATGAGGAAGTAGAATTGCCCTCTGCATTTGGTTGATCTAACTGTGAATGGGTGGGACCCAGTTGCCAGTCTGGTTGCACTAGGAAACACCTGTTGCAGAGGCATCAGTGACTTAAGTTTGTTGGAGCAGAAGCCAAGAAAATATTTATAGAACAGACAGAGGGGAGCCACATCCCATCGATGAGAAAGTGGCTGAAGTCGAGCCGCCAAGTCAGTACCTATCACATTACTGATTCTCCTTTGGAGCCTGTCGAGAACACTGAGATGAACAGCGGGTGCGCCTGACTATATATGAGATCAGTATTCCATGCACGAAGGAGCAGAGGTTTATCTCTTCTTTCCTTTCAGGATTTGGGTTCCAGTTCATTCTAAAAGTGTACTTCAACTCTCTATTTCTAACACCTGTCCTCTCCTACGCTAATAAAACCTTGAGTGTTTCTTGGGCCTAATGTTAGGTGAACTTTAGTGAACTATATAAATAAATAAAACGTGCAACGAATTTGACATGGTGAGATTCTAATGCGGTACTGCTAATCACTTGGCATTATTTAGTGTACTAAATTGTATTCTATCCACTCTCTTTATCTCTACGTATTATTTTCAAATAAAAATGTCTCCAAAGCAGTTTTATTACGTACGTATTGATGAAAAATTTCGTCATCAGTCAGATAAGAAAATATCTTTTTCTCGTAAATTTTACAATGAAATCTTATGTTGAATAAACATTCGTTAAAAATTACCTTTGACTAAATTTTAAGTTTACTACACATCCAGAGTTAAACCATTTCACATTATCTGACATTATATATATATATATATATATATATATATATATAATTATTTAATTATTTAGTTTTTGGTCATAGTTAAGTTAGATCAGTATGCAATTGTATTAAAAATATTCAATACAATTATATTGTAGAACTTTTGAATATTTTTCATTTTTAAACGACTTATCACGCAACCCAGGTTGCTACCTTTCGGTGTATTCAGGTGATTTAAAATAAGTGATTTTACCGCTTTTTTTTTTTTTTTTTTAAATGATCACGTAACAGGGATTTTTATGAACGCTCAATTTTCAAAATTAAGATAAGTTAGAACATTTTCATCCATCATTGTATGATCATAATAGGTATTTATTGGTATGGTTACACTTGGTTATAATGTCTATTCTTTCATTTAGTAATTATTTTTTGTTTAGTAATAACAAAATAACTAACTTTTCTTCCTGGCAGAGTCTACATATTTTGCCACCGTTGTAAGGCTTGATTGTTTTTATTAAACTCCACATTATGTCTGGTTCTTTTCAATATTTTAATTTCAATTTCCACACGTGGCTAACCAATTTTGAAGAGTTTTTCAGATACCAGTCATCAGAATTTACTACCAGTTATGAACGCTCTTTGATGGTGCTTTGTTATTTAATTTTTTGCAATAATTATATATATTTTATTCTTCGTCGGTGACGCTTACGTGGAGAAAGAAGGTAGCTGAAGTTAGATCGCACATAGTCAGGAGCCGTTGGGAGTTGTTAGCCAGTCTCTTCAGGAGGCCAAAATTCTAGACTTTCTTCTTCTATGTGCCTTGTCCCTTCAGGACGTAGGCGATCATGGCTTTCCACGTTTCCCTATCCCTGGTGGCTCTGAGCACACCTTCTACTGTTACACCATTCAATCCTCGTTCCGTCATCCACCTGATTAGGTCCTTCAAATATGTTATCCGTTGCTTTCCCCTGTCTCTTTTTCCCTTTATCTGGCCTGTTAGTATCAGGTTCTCTAAGCCCTCCTTCCTCGTTGCGTGTCCCAGGAACTTCAGCTGTCTCTTCCTGATGCGCAGTATTAATTTCCTTTTAGTTTCCATCATTTCCAAAACCTCATCATTGCTCACATGCTCGATCCATGAAATTCGCAGCATCCTTCTGTAGACCCACATTTTCAGTTGCTTCAAGTTTTTCCTTCATCTTTGATGGTATTGTCCAGCATTCACCGCCATATTGAAGGACGGACATCATGTAGCAATCCAGTACTCTCTTACTAGTTTCTAGCGAAATTGTCCTGTTTCTTAATACCTTACTCAACTTCTGGAATGCTTCCTTCGCCATGCCATTTCGCCTTCGGTTCTCTGTGTCGCACTTTCCGTCTTCTGTTATAACGCTTCCCAGGTAAAATCTTAAAATTCCCGCGCATTATTTGCTTTTTCGGTTTGGGGCTTTGTTGACTATCTACGGCCGTATCTATCTGTCAATCACACAAAGCGGTCCACTGCTTTTCAAGCCAGTTGTCGCTTATTGTTTTTTGTTGACATCATCTACAACCGGATATATCTATCAACCACCTCACCTTTGGTGACCTTAGCTACGGTGGGGTTGTATCTGTCAATTACTTCCGCAATTCAAGGCAAAATATTTAATCTCAAACACTATTTACCCTTGTCTCCTTTTCTTTCATCCGCCATGTGAAGATCAGGTTTTCCAAGCCTTACTTCCTCCTGTCTCTTTTTGATGTTAAATATAAGTTTCCTTTTTGTTTACATTCTCTCCAAAACCTGGCCGTTGCTCACTTGTCCGGTCCATGGTATGCTGAGCATCCTTCTGTAGAACCTCTTTTCTGTTGCCGCGAGTCTCTTTCGTCTTTCAGGAGATTAATAAAAAAATCGAAACCTAAAATAAATACATTGCAAAATATTACCAAGAAAAATACAAACACATGCTCTAAATTCAACCTAGTATATTTTAAACAAAGACAATATTTTAAACTAAACAAAGAAGATAACGACTCCCAAAAGAAAAAAAAATACAAATTTACTAAATAAACAAATAAAGAAATTGACAAACTATGAATACACCTATAATCAGAAGTAATTAAATGTTATAATAATTAACAATAAATAATGAATGGATAAATGGATAAATGCCAAATAGCTTAAGTAATCAATGCGTTGTTGGTTAATGAATGGCTCGGAATGAGAAATCGGAGCGCCGAGTTCAAATTGCAATTTGTTTCATTCACTTTCGCACAAATACAATTGAGTAAGGTAGTAATCCATCACTTCTCCCTCCAGCCATGGGTTAAATAGCAGGACATATTGCCTGGGTTGGCAATCGGTCTACTGCTAAGAGAAATGGCTATCTGCTACGGAAACGTCAGTCGGGTATCGAAAGAACGTGTAACATACTAAACTATTGCTCGGTTCACACTCCACCCACGTCTACTGGACAGGGGAAGAGGCTCATCCCTTATTTCCTGTTTAGAATGCGGTTTCCGGCTTTCTCTTTTCCAATCTTTTCACTCTTTTCTTTTTTTTCAATTGGAGTAGATAGACTAAATTATCGCCCAGTTCATACTCCACCCATGTCTATTGAACAGGTGAAGAGGCTCATCCCTTGTTTCCTGTTTAGGATGCGGTTTCTGGCTTTCCCTTTTCCAATCTTTTCACTCTTTTCTTTATTTTTTCAATTGGAGTAGATAGACTAAACTATTGCCCAGTCCACACTCCACCCACGTCTATTGAACAGGTGAAGAGGCTCATTCCTTGTTTCCTGTTTAGGATGCGGTTTCCGGCTTTCTCTTTTCCAATCTTTTTACTTCTACATAGCCCCCTGCGCATCAGTGGCGTTATTGCCTTGCTTGGGGCGATATGATTAAAAAAAAAATTAAATCACTGAATTAATAATAAATAATGAGTTAAAATGTAACGTAATTCACTATATTTGTACATTAGCTACAAATAGCCATATTCGAACCCACAGATATTTCTACTCAATAGACTTTATAATTATTTGAAATATAACCATTACTAACTGCTGAATAACCGTTCGGATAATACAATAAACCATAAATACCTGACATTGCTATGCACATTGCACCACTGGCGAACAACGCAATGTTCTAAAATAGCATTTAAGCATGAAATAAACTGTTGACCTCAGTGACAACTTTTATATTTACACAAGCACTGTCCCTTATATTGAACAATTTTATTTTTATCCATGAGTATTGTATATCACAAAACTATATCACACACACACACACACACACACACACACACACACATATATATATATATATATATATATATATATATTATGTGTGTGTGTGTGTATGTGTGTATGTGTGTCAGAAGCAAGGTTGAGTAATGAATAGGGTTAAGGAATCGGAGAGAAGTGTTTGAATTCCAGTTGGAATACCCTTGTGAAAGGTTTGAATCCAGCTCTTCTCCCCCTATCTATAGCAAGTAAATAGCAGCAAAGATGGTGTTCTATAGCCTTGGTTGGCAACTGGTCTTGAAGAAGGAAAACTCTGAACTCAAACCCGCCTGGAGAGGGTTGGGCTCTATCAGGCTCTCGTTCCAAAAGAAACACTACGTCTACTTTTTCCCCTACAATTCTAATTAAATAAATATATAATACTGTTTAATTAAAAACAGAATATCTACTTAAATACGAGTATCGATAAAAAATAATGTTCAAACAAATCATTTCAAATTGTCGGTTGTTTATAACTAAGTTTCGTTAATCTTCGTTAATTTCTGTAACATGTTTACATTTGTTGACATTACGATACATTTCAGATCAGATATGGTTGTTGCGATAAATCGAAAACTGTCTTATATAGGCTTGATTAAAACCTCGTTTAGACCAATGGTCATTTGTGGTCGAGAGCTCTAATCGTGCCAGACCACATGGTAACTTCCCCTATGTAGATAGGGATTGCAGGTTCGAATCCTTCCGAATGACACACATTTTCGTAATAAAAATTTATCGTAAATAATCAGGCCTTTAGATATAAATATATAATACTGTTTAATTAAAAACAGAATATCTACTTAAATTCGAGTATCTATAAAAAATAATGTTCAAACAAATCATTTCAAATTGTCGGTTGTTTATAACCAAGTTTCGTTAATCTTCGTTAATTTCCGTAACATCTTTACATTTGTTGACATTACGATACATTTCAGAGCAGATATGTATATTGCGATAGATCTAAAACTGTGTTATATAGGCTTGATTAGAACCTCGTTTAGACTGAAAGTCATTCGTGGTCGAGAGGTCTAAGAAGTGCCAGATCACATGGTAGCTTCTCCTATGTGGATAGCGGTCGCAGGTTCGGATCATGCCGAATGACACCACATTTTCATAATAAAAATTCATCGTAAATTATCAGGCCAGTAGATATAAATATATGATACTGTTTAATTAAAAACAGAATATCTACTTAAATACGAGTATCGATAAAAATAATATTCAAACAAATCAATATATATATATATATATGTATATAATAAAGATGTTATCGGGCTTACAACAAGAGAAAAATATATATATTTTTAATTAAAAAAGAAACCGCAAGTGTTCTTGTAAACATTTAGAAAATATATGTACTTTGTTCTGAATGTATAATCATTAAGATTTATTGGTCAGTCCATGACGTTTGAAGAATGATTATTTTCGTTTAAAAACTACAGTCTTCGCTCGGAAACAACTGTTACGCGGTGGTATGCTGACTTTAAACGCGGTCGTAAAGGCACAAGTGATGATGAACGCTCAGGTCGCCCAAAATCGGTAGTTGTTCTGGAAAACACAAAAAATCTACAAACTCGTTTTGGCCGATCATAAATTGAAGTTGCGTTAGATTGCAGAGATGAACATAGAAGGCAGTGTATTCACCTTTTCGCATGAACATTTGTCAATTTCTTTAAATTATGTGCCGCTTTTGCTCACAATCGATAAAAAACAACAGCACGATTCAGAGCTTGTTATGCAACTGTTTCATAGCAACAAAAAGGAGTTTTTGCGTAAATATGTGACAATGGATAAAACACGGATCCACCACTTCACTCCAAAGTCAAATTGGCGGTCACCTGAGTAAAGAGCCGCAGGTGAAAGCCGTCCATATCTTCCAAAGATGCAAACATCAGCAGACAAGGTTTTGGTGCCCGTATTTTGTGAGGCGAAAGGTATTTTGTTCATTGATTACCTCGAGAAAGAAAGCACCATCAATAGCGAATATTATATAGCATTATTGGTGCGTTTGAAGGAACAATTGCCAAAAAACGGTCATAAATGAAGAAGAAAAAAAGGATAATTCACTAGTACAATGCACCTTGTCACTCGCAACGATGACAAAACTACATGAATTGCATTTAGAATGGCCTCCGTATCCACCCTATTCTCCAGAGTTGGCCTTCAGCGGCTACAAGTTGTTTACAGACTTCAAAAGAATACTACAGAGAAAGAGATTTGGCTCCATTGAAGGAGTGATATCGGAAACGGAGGCGTATTTTGAGGCCAAATACAAATCGTTCTACAAAAAAAGGCATCGAACTGTTAGAGAAGCGTTGGAATCAGTGTATCACCCTAGAAGGAGACTATGTTGATGAATAAAGTCGAATTTTGCCTAAAAGATTTTTTTTATTAGTTTGGCTTAGAATTTAATGAGCAATCTGCTGACAATATCCTCTCATTTTAAAATATATTTACCAAAATTAAACAGAAATATTTTGAAACACTAAAGAGTAAATTTATTCTCCTCTGAAAGTTCTCCTTGAATAAGTTGGTGAATGATGTCATACTCTTTACCTTAAGTGCATCATTGGTGTTACAAAGAGTTTTGTTGGTTTCTAGCTCAACTGCGCCCCACGCATAATAATTAAGGGGATAGCGGTTGGGGGAGTTAGATGGCGAGATGTAAGAGATGATGTGATCGTAGAAATTGCCTCACAGCCGGGACTGAGATCACCTGCTTGTATTGCATAATGCTGTGTCCTGTTTTAAGACATAGGGTACTCCAGCAGGCTGCTTCTTGACTCATCGCGACACAACCTCCTCAAGGCTCTCGATGCAGGCTTTGTGTTGAGACTGAGGCCCCGCATGAAAATGAATTGAGACATAATATCGCCATCATTAGTAATCACTTCAAACACCTTCGTAATAACCATTAGACTCATCCAATCTTTTCCGAATTCTCTGCACGGTCCTCAGAACAATATGAAATGTTTGTATTGGAGCTACCGTCGCGAATGCGAAAGAGTACAGCATGAGGTCTCCACATATCTGGTGGATATGCATCATGGTGTTTTTTTTATTTTCAAAGATGGTGCCCAGCTGACGCTACTATTTTGCGCAAACGACCAAATAAAACAACGTGCGTGCGCGAAAATAAAAATATAAAATTGCTGCAAATTACCAAACACACCCTGTCCTTTGACATAAAAATTATCGTAAAATAATGTCATTAATATATGGTACAATATAGTCTGCTATGAAACTTATCGGAAAATATAGTCTGTCATTAATATCATGGTTGAGTATAGTCTACCATAAAATATAGTCTGTTATTAAATGCATTCTTCAGTATCAATCAGTCAGTTAAGTGCCATACGTGATACACGCTTGGGCGATCATGTCTCGAAAGAGACATGACTGACTGGGCAGAAGATTATCCCGCAGTAGGTTGCCATTGCTTTCTGCGGTAGACTGGTTGACGACCAATGCTATAGAACCCAATCTATCCTATTATTTGACTCGAAGCTAGAGTGGGAAGATATGTATTATGTTATTACGTAGTAATTAGTGAGGGATCAGTTTATCACTTCATAATAATAGAAAACCGGTCCCCCAGTTTATGACCAGTGGAAGCCTTAATCATGTTTCTAACTATTATATTCAGTCAGTCAGTTGAGTGCCATACGTGATACACGCTTGGGCGAACATGTCTCGAAAGAGACATGACTGACCGGGCAGAAGATTATCCCGCAGTAGATTGCCAGTACATTCTGCGGTAGACTGGTTGCCAGCCAAGGCTATAGAACCCAATCTGTCCTGTTATTAACCCATAACTGGAGGAAAGAGGAGGATTCCATAGAGTATTAGTGCGTAAGTGAATGCAAGGAATTCAACTGGAATTCGAACTCAGCTCCCCGATTTCTCGTTCCGAGATGATATCCACTTCACCACAACGCACATCCATGGTTCAGTATAGTCTGCCATAAAATCAATCGTAAAATATAGTCTGTCATTAAATGTATGGTTCTGTATAGTCTGCCATAAAAGCTATTGTAAAATATAGTCTGCAATAACATGGAATCACATAATATATTTCACCATGAAATGCATCACGAAATATAGTCTTTGATAAAATGTCTCAGAAAATAGTCTGTCATAAAATATATAATAAATATAATCTGCCATAATGACTAAATACATCCTAAAATATAGTCACTCAAGAAATGTCAGTCTTAAAACATTTTACGGATTAACTTTTGGCTGTGAAATTTTTGTGTTCTTTGTCTCGGACTTTTAGAAATAACTTACTTTACACATTTTCTCTATATTTGCAAAGAATGTTATACATATACGCACTTTTTTTTCTTGGTTACTTCACTTTTTATTTTGAAATACCTTATCTTACAGAAAACTCGGACAATTTAGCGTGGGAAAATGTCGTCAAATTTTTCTCCTCCTCATTACGAGCGTATTAAATTCATTTTTAAAATATTTTCTTGTGGCGATAGAATTTTTTGTTAACAATTTACTTCACGAACGTCGAAAAATTACGTCACTAATTACACACGGCCTGTACCTCACGTACACACGCACACCAAAACACCCTAAGCCACACCCGTGCAAATACAATATTTTCTTGCACATAATACAACTTGAGTATAATCTATGTTTCTAAAACTAAAATCAAAGGATAAATTATATCAGTTTGTCAGTTAAGTGGCGTACATGAGAAGCGCTTGGGTGATCATGTCTCGAAAGAGACATGACTGACTGAGTAAAGGATTTGCCCGCAGTAGGTTCTCGTTACTTACTGCGGTCGATTGGTTGCCAACCAAGGATATAGAACCCAATGTGCCCTGCTATTAAATCCATAGCTGGTGGGAGAAGAGATGGATTAATACCTTTTCCAAAATTTATTTGCGTACAAGTAAATCCAACGAATGCAGTTAATGAAAATTCTTTCAAATTCGGTTGCATTCACTTTCGCATAAATGAATCGTCTCTTCCCTATGGCTTAATTTGCGGAATAGACTAGAGTCTCTAACCTTGGATGTCAGCCAGTATAAATAACTGAAACGACAATACAAATGAAAACAATTCTGCTAGCTTTTCTAAGAAGACATTGCAATTCATAGATAATAAAAAATTAACAGCAAAAATATTGTTCGAATCCTGATGATTAGAGCACGAAGCAGAATAAGACTGAAAATAAGACAAGAACAGTGTGGCTTTGTCAAGGACACTGGAACAAAGGAATTCGATATTTATGCTTAGGATGCTATCAGAAAGAGCGAGACAAATGAAAAAAGAATTTAATTTGTGTTTTGTAGACTATGCCAAGGCGTGTGACAAAGTACACTACAAGGAATTGATAGAAATGTTCAGCAACATCGTCATATTTGGCAAAGACATCAGAGCAATCAAGAACCTCTACTGGCAGCAAACCGCCTGCATACGGACAGGAATCAAATTCAGCAAATATACAAAGATAGAGCGGGATGTAAAACAAGGTTGTGTCATTTTACCGGTTCTATTCAATTTGTACAGGGAGACTATTCTGAGGACCCTAGAAGTTATGCCAGGATTCCTCATTATTAGTCACAATCTGAATAACATAAGATACGCAGATGATACAGTGCTGACAGTTGACAAGGAAAGAAAACTACAAAACCTAAAAATGTAGATTAAGAAAGTCGAATGAAAGGACTACAAATAAACTACATGAAAACTTAATGTATAGTCATCAGCAAACAGAGAAGCTCAAAATGCTAAGCTCAGTAAAGTATTAAGAGACAGGAAAATCTCGCTAGAAACAAAGAAGAGAATTCTGGATTGCTATGTGATATATGTTCTTCAATATGGCAGCGTATGCTGGACAATATCATCAAAGATAGAGGAAAAATTTTAAGCAACTGAAATGTGGTTCTACAGAAGGATGCTGAGGATATCATGATTCGAGCATGTGAGCAATGATGAGGTTTTGGAAAGGATGGAAACAAAAAGAAAACTAATATTGAGTATCAGGAAGAGATAGCTGAAGTTATTGGGACATGTACTGAGGAAGGAAGGCTTGGAGAATCTGATACTCACAGGTTAGATAGAGGTAAAAGAGAGACGGGAAAGGAGCGGCGGATAACACATTTGAAAGGCCTGAACAAGTGGATGACAGAGTAGGTTTGGGGTGGGGTAACAGGAGAAAGAGTGCTAAGTGCTATCAGTGATACGGAGACGTGGATGGCCATGGTCGCCTACGTCTTGACGGGATATGAAACTTTTTGTCGTTCAATTTTATCCATTTTCTCTTCAAATTAAAGATTCGAGCTTCCCCGAATTTCCGTGGTTTCTCCGGAAAGAACGCATTAATGTTTTTTTATGTCATCCAAAGAATACCATTTTTTTATCATTGAGTTTA
This sequence comes from Ascarosepion bandense, assembly GCA_037127315.1. Classification (NCBI taxonomy): domain Eukaryota; kingdom Metazoa; phylum Mollusca; class Cephalopoda; order Sepiida; family Sepiidae; genus Ascarosepion; species Ascarosepion bandense. The sequence continues at coordinate 7,805,855 of JBBBDQ010000327.1, read as the reverse complement.
CTTTGCAAGGATCTAAATATATTATAATTCGAAGAATCAATGTATGGTAAAAATAGCGGGTAGGGAAATATATTTCAGCCAAGCTGCTGCAATTTTTGCTGCCTTGCCAAAGAAATTTGAGATCTAGTATAAACTTGATAAAAAAAACAAAAAAAAAAACAAACAAACCAAAACTTTCCTCTTCGCCAATTGAATTGCTGCCTTTAATTCGTCTATTTGCGAGCAGAACTATTCAGACTCAATTTACTGGTTACTTGGCATTCGAACTCGGCTCCCCGATTTATCGTTACAAGGCTACAACTCTAAACTTAAACTGTCAAATGAAGCACCTTCACCGTACACAGCACATATCATTTTTCATTTACAGTAATCAATATCATGTATCTTAAATGCATCTTACACTCTTTTATTTTCACAAGAATGCAAAATTGAGACAAATTAACTAATTTTAAACTTAAAATCTGAACCGATTTACTTTTCTCGTCGTCTATAATGAAACTTATATATATATGTATATATATATACATTTTGTGTATCGGGGGAGATTATTTTTTAATCATATACTGTTAAATATAAGAGACAATGAAAGTCTATTATGTTTAATCATGAGCCGTTCTAAACATTGTATTTTGGCTTTAATTTCAGATGTTTAGAACGGCTCATGATTAAACATAATAGACATTCATTGTCTCTTATATATATATGTTTAGAATATATATATATATATATATATATATATATATATATATATATAAAATAAATTGAATGCTTTTATAAATCTATTAGTAATAGTTTCTTTCGTAGAGCTCTTACCGACCGCTCTTCAGACCAAATTCTTCACAAATATGAATAGTTAGGATTTATGAAGACAAAAAGAATAATGGGAAGACAGGAAAAAACCTGGGTGAGGGGGTTAGATATATAGTATTAGTTATTACGGAAGGCTGTGTTTCTATCTCAAGCGATAAGAGGACCTTAGAGTGAACTTTTAGTTAGCCATTCTCAAATACATGACAGTAAATTTAGGGGCCGTATTTTTACTATATATATATATATATATATATATATATATATATATATAGGGTCTTAAGCGTTGAATAGCAACCTTCCTAGAGATGAATGTCTCGATAAAAAGACTCGGTGTACTTTGACTACACTGACTGTCTTAGTTGGGTGTCATGTAAGAGCATTCAGCATTGCGAAACCTTACTCCAAATTATTATGACAAGTCTCAGCTGCTTTGCAGGCACATGTGAAGAGATGAAATAAGCTTTTCTGTCAATTAGGGTCTTCTTTGTTCTTGGCAAAAAAAAAAAAAACAAAACAAAAAAACTTGTCTATGGCGAATGAGTAGTGAGTCAAGTAAGCAAGAAACTCGCTTGGGCGACCATGTTTCGAAAGAGACATGAATGACTTGATAGAATATTTTCAGGCAATAGGTTACCATTACTTTCTCTGTTAGACTAGTTGAAAAAAGGCTATAGAACCCTATCACTAGGTTATTTAACCCATAGCTGGAGAAAAAAGATGAATTAATACCTTTCCTCAGAATATTCGCGCGTAAATGAATGCAACAAATTCAAGTGGAATTTGAACACGGATCTACTAGATTTCTTGCTTCGAGTCGATATCCGCTGCACCACAATGCTCATATTGTAACGCGCATTCTTATTTAAACGAGTTTTAATATTGAATAACCGAAGAAAAAAACTTTGCGTGATAAGAAAATGCTTCTTCCTAATTATTTCGAATTCGGAAAAAAAAAAAAAGAAACGTAGATATATATGCATGTTTCGATTTCATGTCATTTCGAAAAAAATCCTTCATTTTAAATATTCATATGTGATATTTTATTTTTCATTGCGACATAATTAACCTCGTCTTATTCCACTAGTATATATATTAGGTTGGAAAGAAATCCTGTTATTTTTTAGACATAATTGATTTATTTTTAATGATCAATTTCAAATTAAATCAGTACAATAGTTTCTTTTATTTTTGATGACATAATCCCCTCGGCCATGCAACTTATTATTGTTGCGGGCATAAAATTCATTGGGTTTCGAGGCAAAATAATAGAAAGAACCATCTCGATCTTTTTATTAATTTCTTCATAATTGGTATACCGTTTTCCTCCAGGAAATTCTTGAAAGATCTGAAAAGCTGATCTTGCGACGGAGCTACCGTAATTTCTTGTGAATAATATGAGTAATTTAGAACGAAACTTAAAGGCAAAAATGTGGGGTCGTATTATACACAAGATTTTCAGAAATCTTTCTTTTTTCATATTTTATGTGTCATGTCCCTCAGGACATGGAAAATCAAGACTCTCCACATCTTCCTCTTCTTCATAGCTTTTAATAAGTTCTCTCTTTTTGTTATTTCACCCAAATCCTGTCCTGCCATCGATATACCAAAGCTCATTAAGTATGATTTTCCTCTGTCTCTCTTTCTTTCTATTTGTCCTGTGAGTAACAGATTTTCCAAGCCCTCCTTCCTCATTATTTGCCTTTAGAAATTTCAACTGCCGCTTTCCGATGTTAAGTAGAAGTTTTCTTTTTGTGTCCATTTCCTTTAAAACCTCGTTGTTGCTCACCTGTTCAGATCCATGGGTATACTCAGCATTTTCTTATAGAAAAACAGTTCCTTTCCTTTAAATCACTTCTACATATAGCCTGGTCAATACTTAGATGGGTGACCGCTTGGTAATACCAGGTGCTGTAAGTGACAGATGTGCGTTGTGGTGCAGTGGATATCGGCTTGGAAAGAGAAATAGGTGAGCCGAGTTCGAATTCCAGTTGAATACCCTGCATTCACTTAAGCACTGGTACCCTTGGGAAAGGTAGTAATCTGCCCCTTCTCTCCAGTTATGGGTTAAATAACAGGGTAGGACTTGGGGACCCTGCCCTTAAAAAAAAACAAAAAAAAAAACAAAACAAATCCCAATGAATCTTGAATCTCGAAAAGAAAAAAATTATTACTAGACACAAAAACTTATTAAAAAAAAACAACAAAAAAAAGGTATTACCAGCAATAAAAAAAATTAGTTGGCAATAAATGACCTGCCGAGAGTGATATGCCATAAAACAAAGCAACCAACTTTTACATCTTTAAGGATATGGTTTAGCGTTCGTTGCCATACAGTGTGATAGATATCACCTCACAGTTCTGTACTGTTTTCTTTCTTTCTTTCTTTCTTTCTTTCTTTCTTTCTTTCTTTCTTTCTTTCTTTCTAACAAAATTTCCGTATCTTTTAATAGTCTGATAAACTTTTTTGTCATCGTTGGCAATCAGAAACCTTTTATTTAAAACGACATGTTTCGAAGTACACTCGGTACAATAGATATAAAACACAAAATAAGCAGGTGTTGATAAAAATTAATTATAAAAGGTATTTGACATGCCGGCAATATTTGTTCTTTGAGAATCAGCGTAATTAAACGTCTTTTGTATTAAAAACTGGACAATCACTGAAATTGATTTAAAAATAATAATAAAAAGAAATACTCAAAACCTGACGCATTTTGATAACATCAATGTTACAATAAAAGCCATAATAAATGTATGAATATGTATTTTTTTTATTTTCTTCCGCTTGAAAATGAAGCGATGATTTCCATGCTGTGAGCTTGTTTTATAATATTACTTAATTTGTTGACACAATGTATCGAGTTTGAAAATTTCAAACGATTCGAGTAAAATAAAGCAATATAAATTTGATGCGTACACAAACCTGACATAATTATATCGCTGTATAAATAGTGTCCACTGGTACTGGTAAATTTGAATTGCAAAATGTTTCGATAATTTATAAAGATACGATATGGAGATTGTAATTGGTAATAGGGTAAAACTTAGAAAAATTTACATGAAGATGGCAGTAATACGGGGTCGTATTATACGGAAGGATGTAATTTATTCTTGTTTTTATGTTTAGAAACATGGTGTAGTATTATACTCAAGTTGCATTATATACACACACAAGTAAAAATATATGTCAACAGAGTAGAGTAAAAAAGGTCAAATTTCTATATTCTGATACAAAATCTGTCTGTAAACTATTCAACCCATGTTATTATGTTAACATGCAGGGTAGTGAACAGTTTTGACAAATCGCTTTTTTACAAAAGTTTTGCTTCCGTACTTAGAGTTGGCAACAGTATCTCTCCGAATTCAACACTTACTGATACATTTGATATCCTAACAAATACAGAGCAAGACTCTTTCAAGGTTTAATCCTGATTTTGGTTGTGGGACATACTTTTTATTGTCTGGTAGCCATAAGTCAATGATCGCCTACATCCTGAAGGGACACGGCACAAGAAGAAGAAGAAGAAGAAGAAGAAGAGCCATTGTCTTTCTCACAATATAATTATCAAAGATTCAATTTTATTTCAGAAGTGGTTAAGTAACCTATATTTTCCTTAAAGACGAAAAAATATTTATTGTAAATATTATAGTTCACAAAATGTTCGTAAGGTCATGTTTATTAAAAGAAGCAGAAGGTAGAACAGGTCTTCAACGATATTCCAAGAATAAAATTGTCACACTTGGTATATATATATATATATATATATTATAAAAGATTTTAGATTATTACAATGAGTAATACATATTTCGCCGCGTCCTGATGTTATTATCGCGGTTTGACAGATCCTAATGGTACAACAGTACATGACAGATTGTAATGACAGATCCTAATGGTACAACAAAATATCCCCCCCCATAAAAAATTATTTTCTTTTATTTAATTTTACATAGACGTTAACATGTTCATATTAGAATAGACATTTGTAACGGTTATTTACGAAAATTTCTCGCTCATTCGAAAAAGAACCCCCAAAAAGGGGAATGCAAGGATAAAGAAAATATAGACGATTGATTAATGTAAAGAAAAGAAAAAAGGGAAAAAGGAAAAAAAAAAAAGAAAAAAGGGGAAACAGAAAAAAACTGAATGGAAAGCAAGAAGAGAAAAAGAAAGGACAAAGGAAATACAGTATCCCGAGAAATAAAGAATGACACCATTTCTCGTAATAGTGTCTCAAACTACCTAACTGTTCTGTTAGAAAAACATGAAAAAAATTTAACTATGAAATTTAATTTTAAATATACTCGTATATATTTACGGTACAAAAAATTGTACATCATAATTTTAATACAGTTTGAAAAAAATACTACTCTTACTTTTATTTTTAAAATTAATGCTAATTTAAAAAATATTGTTAAAATAATTAAAAATACTAAAATTAGAAAAATATAAATATAGAATCAGGAAAAATTTGATAAACCTAACAGAAGGGGGAAATACCCAAAAAGAAAGAAATAAAAAAGAAGAAATCACGATAGAACGGATTATATATATATATATATATATATATATATATATATATATATATAGTGTATCGAGGCAGCAGATAATTTTCTAAACATATACTGTTAAATATAAAAGACAATGACTGCCTATTATGGTTAATGATAAGCCGTTCTAAACATCGTATTTTGGCCTTAATTTCAGGTGAAAATACAGACAAAAATTCTTCAACATTTGGATAAATTTTTATTAAGTTGATTCTAAGCTTTCAGCTCACATGAGCCATCTTCAGAGAGGTTGCAAGGACGTTAACATAAAATCATCTACCATCAGCGACGATTTTATCTTGTGTTGACATAAGACTTTGCTAGCCAACGATAATACTTATCAAAAATAGCAAACCCATTTCGTAAATTTGTAATGAGGTTCTATGACGTCACAACGTGTGAGAGCTCGGAATGATAACAGAACCATATATTTAAATACAATGTAATGTGTTATGACCAGATTTAAACGTGATTTTATTAAGTATGGGTTGTCTGGATTTAATGTAGATGGCCTGTAATATCTGAAGGTTCTTTTTACTGTGTGTATGACCATTGTATTGTTGACTAAAATCTGTCTGATATTACCTATATGACTATGTTTTTCTAAGAAATGTTTAATTGTACTCTAATCAGAAAGGTGACAGGTAAGTCTACGGGAGAGCTTGGTTTTAGTAAAACCAATATATGTGGTGGGTTTATTATTAGTACCAGAGATACAATCTCAGAACGGGCATGTAAATTGATACACGCCATTGGTTTTCTATAGAGAATTTAATTGAGTGCTAGTAGGCTTATTAGAGACTATGAGGTCAATTGTTTTGAAATTTTTATAGTATATGATAAGCTTAATTTGATTATTATTATTTATTGGTTTAACATTTCTATGTATTATGTTTTTGAGAGTTTTTCATTTTGTTTGTAATTATTATGTATTTGGTTGCAATAGTATAAGCTAATAATGTTATGTTTATTTTGATGTACACCATTATTATTAATATTATTTTTATCAATATTGTTAGAGCTATTGTTGAGTTAAATAAAAATTATCCAAATGTTGGAGAAATTATATATATATATATATATATATATATATATATATATATTACGGAAATTAACGAAACTGGTTCTAAACCACCGACAATTTGAAATGAGTTGTTTGAGCATTAATTTTTATCTATACACATATTTAAGTAGATATTCTGTTAATAATCAAACAGTATACATATTTATTTCTACCGGCCTGATTATTCACGATAATTTTTTGTTACGAAAATATTTGTAACTCCGTAACATGTTTATATTTGTTGACGTTACGATACAGTTCAGTGCAGATATGGTTATTACGATGAATCGAAAATTGTGTTATAGGCTAAATTTGACTTCGTTTAGACTGATCGTCATTCGAGAGGTCTAAAACGCGCCAGATCACTTGGTGGTTTCCCCTATGTGGATAGGGGTCGCAGGTTCGAATTCTGCCGAATAACACACATTTTCGTAACAAAATTTATCGTAAAAACGGCCAAATAATTATTGAAATACTTAAGCTGTTTAACCTTGTAGCTTAATGGTTGACATGCTTAAACCTTAACAACATGACAACCTACTAGTTGAATTTCTAAAGGGGTTCTCAACATGGCGACCTTCTGGTTAAAATATTTAAGCTCCCTCAACATAGCAACGTTCTCGTTGAAAGGCTTAACCTGTGCCAACATAGCAACCTACTGGTTGAAATGCTTAAGCCGTCTCAACAAGGCAACTTAATGGTTGAAATGTTTAAACAGTCTTAACAAGGCAAACCTAATGGTGAACATGTTCAAACCGGCTCATCAAGACAAACCTACTGTTTGAAATGAATAAGCCGTCTCAACATTGCAACCTACTGGTTCAAATATTTAAACATTTGTGACACTGAGATCCGAAGACTCATTAGCATGGCCAAATATATTGTATATGGGTATTAGATACAAATATTTGCATAGTTCTCTATATAAACAATTCCACATCAAGTAATTGATTTTATATAGTACAGCTAAGATTTACAATTATTCTCATAAAACACATCTTAGAATTATTACCATTCAAATACAACACGGCTTAGAATTACTACTAATCCTATACAGTATCTTTAGCCATCCCAATACGTCTTCGGATCTTAGTGTCACTTTTTCTGTCCTCTGTTAGAATACTTCTTAGATATTTATATTTCTATACTTGTCGATTTTAGTATCCCCGATATTTAATTTGCGTTTTGGGCTCACTTTTTTGCTGATAACCATGCATTCTGTCTTCATGTAATTTATGCTTAACCCTTTCTTCTCGCTTTCTTTCGCTACCTTCTATAGTAGCTTTTGTAGTTTCTTTCCTGTGTTTGCTATCAACACTTGGTCAACTGCATACCTTATATTGTTAAGATTGTGACCGACAATAAGGAATCCTGCTAAGGATTCGAAACCTCTCAGAATCACCTCGCTGTATAGGTTGAATAAATCGGATGAGAAGACACAGCCTTGTTTACACCCCTTTCTGATTTTCTATATCTGCTGAACTCATTTCTTGTCTGTATTCAAGTAGTTTGCTGTTAGTATAGGTCGAAAAAATTAATCTAATACCTTTTTCGAAAATATAAAGTTTGCTGAGCAGATCTGCGTGGCGAATTTATTGAATGCCTTTGCATAATCTATTAAAATTTGGTAAACCTTCTGCATCTTTAATGATTTATTGTGGTGCATTGGATATCGGCTCGGAACGAGAAATCGAGAAGCCGAGTTCGAATTCCAGCTGAATTCATTGCATTCACTTACGCGCAAATATCCTTGGGAAAGGTATTAATCCGTCTATTCCTTCCAGTTATGGGCTAAATAACAGGACATATTGGGTTCTATAGCCTTGGTCGGCAACCAGTCTACCGCAGAAAGCAATGGCAACCTACTGCGGGATAATCTTCTGCCCAGTCAGTCATGTCTCTGTCGAAAAATGATCGCCCAAGCGTGTATCACGTATGGCACTCAACTGACTGACTGAATATAATAGTTAGAAACATGATTAAGGCTTCTACTGGTCATAAAGTGGGGGACCGGTTTTCTATTATTATGAAGTGATAAACTGATCCCTCACTAATTACTACGTAATAACATAATACATATCTTCCCACTCTAGCTACGAGTCAAATAACAAGACAGATTCGGTTCTATAGCCTTGGCTGGCAACCAGTTTACCGTAGAAAGCAATGGCAACCTACTGCGGGATAATCTTCTGCCCAGTCAGTCATGTCTCTGTCGAAAAATGATCGCCCAAGCGTGTATCACGTATGGCACTTAACTGACTGACTGAATATAATCATAACTATCGCGTTTTTTGTTCCGATGCTTGTCTTATCTTCATTCTGATTCATCGAAATTCGGTGATGAGTTTTGTTACACGGCTCATTAGGCTGGTTGACCAATGGAGTTCACATTTGTTGCGTCTGGTTTCTTAAGCTGTGCTATGAAAAAAAAAAAAAAGATTTGGTTAATTCTTGCGGTATGTCAGAACTGTTAGTTATCATTTATTATTTTTGTGATCTTGTCGATGCCGAAACAATCTAAGACTGCCAGCGTCTCTGTTAAAATTCTATCTGACCACACGTATACAATTGTTACAACTGTTACAATTGTTACAACTGTTACAATTGTTACAACTGTTACAATTGTTACAACTCGTATACAATACAGTTTAGAATTACTTTTTCTTCATCTATGTGCCGTTACTCTTCAGGACGTAGGAAATCATGGCCGTTCACTTCTTTTACTTCCTTGTACCTGTTAAAAGCCTTTCTCTGGTTACTCCCTACTCCACCATCAATTTGCTCAAGCCCATCAATTATGTCATCCAGTATGCGTTGCTTTCCATTGTATCTCTTCCCTTAACCATCCCAATACGCCTTCGGATCTCAGTGTCGCACTTTCCTTCCTCTGTTAGAACAGTTCCGAGTTATTTAAATTTTTCTATCTGGTTGATTTCGGTATTTTTAAATTGTTGCTGGAATTTTGGGCTCCTCTGTTTACTGATTATCATGCATTCATTTTTCTTGCCGTTTATATGTAATGCTTTATTTTTGCTTTCTTTAGATACTTTCTGTAGAAGGTCTTTTAGATTCAATTTCGTGTCTGCTATCAGCACTGTATCATTTGCGTATCTTATATTGTTCAGATTGGGGTCGCCATTGACAAATCCTGGCAGCAGTTGAAGTTCTCTCAGAATTGCCTCCATTGAATAGATCTGATGAGTCGGCACATCGTTGTCTTACACCCCTTTACAGGCGGTTTGTTGTCACTACAGGTGCATGACCATTCTATTGTTTTTCTAGACTATTTTTAGGGTGCCGCGTGTCTCCATCAAATCGTCTTTGTGGCGTAATTTGTCGAACGCCTTTGCGTAGTCTATGAAACAATAATGCATATAATTATTACCGCTTTTATAGCACACAGTTTATAATTACTACTACCCCTATACAAGACTGGTTATAATTAAAATTATTCTTATACAGCGCATCTTATAATTACTACTACTTCTATACAACACAATTTAGAATTAGTACTACTCCTAAACAAACAAAAAAAAATTATAATTGCTACTATACATTTACAAAACAACTGATAATTACTACTACTCCTATAAAACACCGTTCATAATTTTTATTATTTTATACAGTAAAGCTTTGGCATGCTGGCCTTCTATGTAAACTGCGGAGCTATGGTATAACTGGACATTTGTTTGAACTAATCCAGTCATTCCTCTCTAACCGCACAATGAAAGTGGTATTAAACGGACATGCCTCTCAGAACTACCATACAAACGCAGGTGTCCCCCAAGGCTCCATCTTAGGTCCTACACTCTTCCTGATATATATTAATGATCTCCCTGATTCCATAAGAACCCAAATAGGTTTGTACGCCGATGACACCACAGTTTACTCTCGCCTCCAACAAAAATCTGGTGTAGGTGTCAAAGCTAAACTCGCAGCCGAGATTGAAAAAGACCTCCAATCCATATTGGACTGGGGTAAGAAATGGCTAGTAAATTTTAATGCTTCTAAAACGAAGCTACTGTCAATTAACCATCATCGACAATCTCACCTACCTCCCATTAGCATGGACCAGGCTTGTCTCCCAGAGAGTAAAACACTACGCCTCCTTGGTCTCACACTTTCAGCGGACCTCAAATGGAATGACTATATCGAATCCATTGCTAAATCCGCTGCTATGAAAGTCGGTTCTCTGTGTAGGGCCCGGAAGTTTTTTCCGTCTAAATCTATCCTGCACATTTACAAATCTACCATCCGCCCGTGCATTGAATACTGCTGCCATATCTGGTCGGGTGCCCCTGCTGTTCTCCTTGGGCTTCTCGATAAGGTTCAGAGGAGGGTCTGCAATGTGATAGATACCGACTTGGCAGACCGCCTGCAGTCTCTCTCCCACCGGCGAGACGTGGCTTCCTTCGTTGAACTTAGATCACTGGTGCCCCCTAAATACGAATTTGCACGAGATACTAGATTAGCAACTAGATCTCACCCTTTTACAGTGAAACCGATAAAATGCAGCCGTAACTTCTACTCCAACAGTTTCTTTCCTCGCACTTCCCGACTGTGGAATTCTCTTCCAAACGATTGCTTCCCCGACGGCTACAATCTCCAGGAGTTTAAATGTAAGGTCAATACACACCTCCTAACACACTAACCTGCTCCCATTCTATCAAGCACTCTTCCCATCTGCCCGACCCTCATCCTCGCTATCCTTACTCATCTGTCACCTTTCTCCTGACATTCCCTATGTCTATCCACTCCTTCTCTTTACCTTCCCCTATGTAGCCCCATGCGCAATAGTGGCAGTGGAATGCCTTGCTTGGGGTGAGATGATTAAAAAAAAAAAAAAAAGAGCTTATAATTACTGCTATTCCCAAACAACACAGGCTATAATTACTACTACTCCATACAACACAGCTTATAATTACTACTAATCTTAAGCAAAACAACTTATAATTACTACTACACTTATACAACACAGCTTACAATTACTAGTAGTCCTATACAACACAGAAGAGTTTCTTTTCTCGCACTTCCCGACTGTGGAATTCCCTTCCACATGATTGCTTCCCCGACGGCTACAATCTCCAGGAGTTTAAATGTAAGGTCAATAGACACCTCCTAACACACTTTCGGTTGGGTTTCAATCCTGGCTTAGCAAGCGACCGGAGTCTAAGCCGTACTGATGAGCTGTATTACAGTGAAACAGATCTGTCTGCGGATGACTATAGTATATATATATATATATATATATATATATATATATATATATATATATATAATAAAAATGTGTTTTCTTCTTTGATCTTAAGTAATATTTTGAGTTTCATGCAACCATCAGGCAGGATTTGAGCTTAGCTTGGTTTAAATAGTAGGACTTATTTTTGGAAAAACTAGCGTTATTCCGAAAAAAAAATGTTAATGCAACATTCAATTGGAAGAAAGGAAAAACATTCATACAATCCAAAATATTTTTTCCGCTTCAACTTTTTGTTGCATATTGGTTACAACTGTAACCTTTCTTTAACCTTTGTTGCATATTGATTACAATTGTAACCAATATGCAACAAAGGGTTAAATACCCATCCAAAGAGTTCATAAACTGTAAATAATAACCAATCTATACATATTGTTGACATAAACCAACGGTATTTTCATATGACTAGCTCAACGAGTGATGTGTTGTTCTATCCAACTTCTATGTTTGTTCCCTGTGGAGGGGGTTCGCTAATCGTGCTGGCCAAAGTAGTTGTTGAGCTTCTTAGTTTCAGTAACATGGGTAAAATATGGGCGGATATTTTTCTGCTAGAACAACGCATAGCATTCCTGTTTTAAAAGTAATAGTAGAAAAAAATACGGATCTACATGATAATGTCTAAGGCTCCCTTCACAAACATTTACGACGCATCAAAACGTGATGCCAAAATTTGGGTCTATGTGTCGTGAACGAATCTAAACTAGAAGATGTGGCTCCTATTTTTACCTTGCACATGCCAACAGTTCTTAACTTCAAGAAAGAAAGATTTCCTCTTATCACAAACAATGCGATTCATAATTTGATAAGCAACATCAAAAAATGTTAGAAACCGACTAATGTCAAAGATATAGCGTTAAAATTCAATAAAACAATCAATGTTTCACTTTCAATATTTGAATGTCGGTACAGATAAGAGATTGTTTATAAAAGTGATGATTTTTAAATATCACCATTATCTTTCCAGAATATGTATCAAGATTCCGAGAAAAAAATTTATACTTTTGTATCAAAATGTTCTCTATCGATTATTTTAATCTGTGACTGAAAACAAATTATAATCTGAAATTTTTTTACATTAGTTTTAGTAGATTTATAATTTTATAATAAATATATTACACAATGTGATTTTTATCTATTTTAAAGATAAACCAGGAAAACTATCAAAAAAAGAAAAATTCAATAAAATGTTAAAATACCCCAGTTTAAATCTGGAAATTCTAAATTGATATGTCATATTTAAAAGAAATATCTTAAAGTTGTTGAACAAAATAAAAAAATGTATGAAACTTTAAAGCAAATATGTAAAATTTTAGAGTTCAAATTTCGTAATAGTAATTTTTGCATTAAATCTGTCATGATTGACAATTGATATAACAGTTATTTCATGCGTAGTTTCTCAAGTAACATGTTATCCAATTTTTCATTTTCACATAGAGAAGGAAAAACTTGAAGCAACTGAAAAGCGGTTCTACAGAAGGATGCTGCGGATATCATGGATCGAGCATGTGAGCAGTGATGATGATTTAGAAAGGATAGAAACGAAAAGGAAATTAATACAGAGATTCCAGAAGAAACAGCTGAAGTTCTTTGGACCTGTGATGAGGAAGGAAGGCTTGGAGAATCTGATACTCACAGATCAGAAAAGAGGGAAAGAGAGACATGGAAAACAGCGGATAACATATTTGAAGGGCCTGAACAGGTGGATGGCAGAGCGGGGTTTGGGTGGTGTAACAGGAGAAAGTGTGCTAAGAGCCACCAGGGATAGAGAGCCATGATCGCCTACGTCCTGGAGGGACATGTCATATAGAAGAAGAAGAAGAAGAAGAAGAAGAAGAAGAAGAAGAAGAAGAAGAAGAAAGATGTACGCTTTGGTGTAATGGATATTTGTTCAGAATAAAAAAATCGAAGGGCCTGATTCAAACTCCAGTTGAATTCGTTTCATTTTCTTGCGCACATGTATTAATCTATGTCTTCTCCCTTCAGCTATGAGTTGAACAGATTTGTTTCTTTAGCTTTGGTAAGCAACTGTTCTACCACAGAAAGGAACGACAACCTAATGCGAGAAAAAATCTTCTGTCTAGTCAGTCATGTCTCGAAAGTGACATGATCGCTCCGGTGTGATTCATGTGTGGCAATTAACTGATTGACTGAATAAAGAAGGAACTTGATACAACAGAAATGTCAGTCTGCAAAAAGATTCTGAGAATAGCGAAAAATGTTACGATGTTCTTCCGAAAACGTAAACCAAAAGGACGCTTATAATTAATATTAGCAAGAGACAGATGACATTTCTAGATCACATAATGAGGAAAAAGTGCTTAGAGAGTTTGGTGCTCACAAGACCGATTGAAGGTAAGAGGAAAACAATGCACAACCTATCTATTGAGATTGAGTAAATGGATGGCTGGATAAGGTTCAGGAGATCTAACAAAAAAGGGAAAATTTATGAAGAGCTATAATGAACAGAAAATTGTAGAGACATGATCGTCTTGAAGGAAAAAGCGCAAACAAAAAGACTACTGTTAAAACGACCGTTGATCAAATAGTGTTCGTAGAAAATTGAATTTACATATTTCTTTATATCGTTACTTCACGCAAAAGACTGCAAGCAGGTGATTTCTGAATCTTACTTTAATATGCAAACAAATCAATTTATTTTGGCAAACAGATCAAATAAATTTTTAATATTTATTATCTTACGTTCAAAATTAATCCTGTGTAAGTTCACGTCGTCGAGGAGCCATAAATTCTCTCATGCATCTAGAGAAAACATAATCGAATAAATAAATCGATTGCCGGAATCTATCTATTACCGTAACTCGAGAGTTTTGGCTAAAGCGAAATCGTATTGTAATTCATTATATAAGTATAATAATTATGATACGTATAAATGAAGGATAATCAAAATCCGTCTTTTATTTTCATAGTTAACAAACATAGGTATACAACATGTTAAATATCCTACAAAATCAAATGAGTACACGTAAATAGAAATAAATGGTTCTTGTGTTTTGTTTTTTTTAATTACCAGCAGGTGCAGAAATTTGAATATCTAGTAAGTGTTCTAACAGTGGACGAAAAATGGGACACTGTGATCCTAAGACGTATTGGGATGGCTAAGGACGTATTGCGTAAGTTATGCAGGGTATTGAAAGACAGGAAAATTTTTGTTGGAAACAAAGTGAAAACAATTCTGGACTGTTAGGTGATATATGTCCTCCTATATAGCAGCGAAGGCTGGAAAATCTCATCAAAAATGAAGGAAAAAACTGAAGCAAACCAAAATGTTGTTCTTCTGAAGGATGCTGAGGATAATCTGGATGCACGTGAGCAGAAACAAGATTTTGGAGAGACATCAGGAAGAGAGAGAGAGAGAGAGAGAGAGAGAGAGAGAGAGAGAGAGAGAGAGATGAAGTTTCTTTCACACGTAACGAAGAAGGAGAGCTAAGAAAATCTGATACTCACAGGAAAGAAAAGTGTGACAGTGAAACAGGGAAAAGCAACACGTGGCATACTTGATGGGCTTCAGCAAGAGCAGAGTTTAAGAGAAATACCAAGAGAAAAGACGTTTAGAGCTACAAGGTAAAGGTATAATGTGGAGAAACATGACGGTCTACTCCCTGATGAGATCTATAATATAAAAGAAACAGAAGTGTAGGAAATAGGATCTTCACAATCGACAATCACTTGAACAATTGTAAATAAATAGATAAATAAATGAAAAAATTCAGTATCAAATGCTATATTGTCAAAATTTAAAAAACTAAATTCTATTTGCTTTATAAATACTCAGTCAGTCATTTAATTGCCATACGTGATACACGCTTGGGCGATCATGTCTTGAAAGAGACATGACTAACTGGACAGAAGATTATGTAGCAGAAGGTTGCCATTGCCTTTTTTTATATAGTCGTGTCGTCCTAAACAAGGCATTTTACTGCCACTGTTGTGCAGTGGGTTACATAGGAGGAATGTTATGAGGAGTCAGGGGTTGGAGAGGCTGTCATGAAGAGAGTGGGAGAAGGAAGAGAATACTAATGAGAGTTGGGTGGACGACGAAAAAAGTATGAGGGAGAGGATGTAAGTTAGTGAGACAAAAGATGACAATTGACTTCACATTTAAATTCTTGGAGATTTTAACTGTCGGGAAAGCAAGTACGCGGAAGAGAATTCCACAGGCGGGAAGTGCGAGAAAAGAAGCTGTTGGAGTAGAATTTGCGTTTAAAATTTGTCGGTTTCACAGTAAAAGGGTGGGACATAGTTGCTAATCTTGTGGCTCGAGGAAATTCATATATAGAGGGTACCAGTTAGCTAAGTTCATCGGAGCAGAAGCCTTGAAAATATTTGTAGAAGAGACACATGGAAGCCACACTGCATCGGTGAGAAAGCGACAGTATCCGAGCTGCCAAGGCGGGATCGATCACATTACAGATTCTCCGTTGGATTCGGTCGAGGACACCTTTGTGGATGACTTTCATCTTCACATTAACAAATTAATTAGATAACTGAAACGTATCATTAAAAATACGTTCACTCAATATGTTTATATTATTAAATGAAACAGTTTTAAACGAAGATATGCTACCTAAATGTGTGTATGTTATGACAGCAATGCAGTGCACGGGCGGATGGCACACTTGTATATGTGCAGGATTGTTTCGGACAGGAAAAACTTCCTGGCCCTACACAGAGAACCAACTTTCTTAGCAGCGGATTTAGCTATGGATTCTACATAGTTATTCCACTTGAGGTCTGATGCGAGAGTTAATCTGAGGAGACGCAGTGTTTTACTTTCAGAGAGAGAAGCCTGATCCATGTTAATGGACGCCGGGAACGATTGTCTGTGGTGGTTATTAGATAGCAGCTTGGTTTTGGAAACATTAAAATTTACGAGCAATTTCTTACCCCAGTCCACCACGGATTGGAGGTTCTTTTCAAGCTCGGCAGCGAGGATTGCCTTTTCAGCCTCGGTAGAGTTTTGATCGAGACGAGAGTAAACCGTTGTGTCGTCAACATATATGCCCACTTGGGATCTTATTACATGAGGGAGATCGTTAATATAGACAAGTAAAAGCGTAGGACCTAGAATACAATCTTGAGGGACAGCCGCATTTATGTGATAGTATTGGGAGACTGTCCGTTCAATACTACCCTCATTGTACGGTTTAAAAGGAAGGACTGGATTAGGTCAAACAATTGTCCAGTTATACCATAGCCCTGCAGCTTGCATAGAAGGTCAGCATGCCAGACTCTGTCAAACGCTTTGGAAATATCAAGGGCAACAGTTCGGGATTTGCCGTTTTTGTCGAGGGCCTGGTGTATATACTCAGTGGTGGTCGTGGGCATATCAGCAGTAGACCTGGTGGAGCGGAAGCCATACTGTTTGTCAGAGATGAATCTGTGGGCTGTGAGATGTTGTACCACCTCTGCGTTGATGATGGCTTCGAACACTTTGCCAAGGCAATAATTAGCGGAGTCAGAGGGTTCTCCAATATTATATTAATATAGAAACCACGGAAGAGGATTCCCAGTAGGCAGGAAAGCAGGAAGCAAAAAGGCAGTAGTTTTAGAATTTAGAGAGAACAGGGGAGAGTTCAGGAGCACATTTCTTTAGGACAATGATGGGTATTCCGTCGCCACCGCTCGCCTTATGGGGGTCAAGCTTGGAAATTATTTAGGAGACCACCGAGGGAGCAATTAGTATGTCGGTCAGTTGGGCCTGGGTTCGGAGGGGAAAGTTGGGTACAGATATTCCAGACGAGTCTAGTGTCGAGTTAGTGGAGAATCTGCGAGCGAAGCACCCAGCCTTGCCTGTTGAAGAGGTGAGGACCTCAAATTCGTTGATTAGAGGTGGAATTGAGTGCTTACTGTTGTTCAGCACGCTTTTACAGAGCCTCTAGTAGTCTTTGGAGCCGAACTTACGGGATGCTATGCGCTGCTTTATTTTGGCTGCAAACATCAACTTAGCTCCTTTAAGTACTTTCTTGCATTCATTGCGAGCCGAGACAAAAAGGCGCCTGTTATGGTTTGACGCATGACTCCGGTAAAGCCGAAAGAAGTGATTTTGGTGGGCGATGTCATCTGAGCAGGCAGGGGAGAACCAGGAGTATGAGTGGGATTTAAGTTTCAACTTTCTGGCAGGGATGAAAGCATCGAGGCCAGCCTTAACCCAAGAGGAGACCTCAGCCGCACAGTCTTCAACAGGAAGGCTAAATACTTTATTCTAAGGGATGTCACTCAGGAAATCGCGGAACGAATACCAATCGGCTCTTTGGTAGCAGTAAGATATTCCGCTGGTCTGAGGTTCTTGGGTGGGGTGGAGGCGAAAGTAGATATTGACGGAAACTAACGCATAGTCAGAGTTTCCGAGTGGGCAGAGTTTCTTGACATTGCAAGAGTCAAGGTTGGAGGTAAAGCACAGATCTACTAGTGAATCGTGCCCGTTAGAGTAATTACAAACACGCGTGGGGAACTCCACCACCTGCGTAAGGGACTGAGTGATAGAAACATTCATGGTGTGTACACCAGCAAGATCTGTGACGGAGTTATGCAGCCACTCAGCATGATGGGCTTAAAGTCGACAAGCACAAATATATGGGCAAACGGGTGGGAGGAAATGGCTTTGTCGATATTGTTGAAGATGCTGTCAAGAACGGAGCAGTCGGGTTATGATGGGGAGCGGTAGAGAAAGAAGAGATAGCTAACTGAGCTTAGAAGGGAGAGACGGAAACACATATAAGAATGATGTGAGGATTTAAGAGAAATCATCCTGGCTGGAGGAAGGCGTTCACTGACGTAAACCCCAAGACCATGCATGTGGATATTGGACTCCTTTCTTAAGAAAAGGTATCCAGGGATAGAGAAGTCAGAAGAGGGTATTGAGGGGTTGAGTTTAGTCTCACAGAGGATGTCAGGGGACTTTTGATGGAGAAAAGATTCAACGCTACTGAAATCGGTTCGGATACGGCGGATGTTGGTAAAGGAAATGTTAAGAGGTTTAGGTGATATTAATTTGCCTGGTTTAGCTTTTTTAGCGGAGATATGGGTGTCCATGTTTAATGTTTTTGTTAAAGAGAGACCTCGAGTAGAGGAGACAAAAGGTCATTAGCAGCGACATTCAATGTAAGGGAACTGGCGCGGGCTGCAGCAAAGTGTGGCCTCGGGGTTGCCCACCGAAAGCGCCTGCAGGGACACCTATCCATGTTCGACATGGCACTGCAAGAACCCCGATATTATGCAACAGCTGATCAGATCAGCCGTCTTGACGCTACGGCTCCTAACTACCAGTCGGAAGCTACAACCTGAAAACTGCCAACTCGGTACTCTCACAATGAAGAGACGTTGCCACCGACCACGCATATCGAAGGAAAGTTGCAGAAGGACCATTACTGAGATCTGAGGAGAAAAAGAGAGCCGGAGACCACTTCCTAAACAGGGGACAAGAGATGAGCCTCAACAACTGTTCAATGGACGTGGGTGGAGTGTGAAACCGGGCGATAGAAGGGTCTATCTACTTCAATTAAAAAAATAAAAAATAAAAAATAAAAAAGTAAAAGTTTCGACTTAATTAAAGTCCAAACTACCTGAAACAGGCCAGACATTATTGTTAAAAACCAGAAAGAGAAAACTTGTCTATTAATTGATATGGCTTGTCCAGCGGATTGTAACATAGCAACCAAGGAATTTGAAAAACTGTCAAAATATAAAGACCTGGAAATTGAAATAGAAAAAATGTGGAAATTGAAAACAAGAGTTGTGCCAGTGATAGTAGGTGCACTTGGAATGATAAAAAATGGAACAAAACAACACATTGAAAGAATCCCAGGAAACCCCAGCTTAAGAGATATACAAAAAATTGTCTTATTAAGAACAGCCCACACACTAAGGAAAACTTTATCTATGGATGATAGGGAAGATAGAAAAACATGACATGGGGCCATAACAACACGCCACGACCTGCCTTAGGTCTCCCCGCAGACTTGGTTGGTAGTGAGACCAAAGCAGAAATCGAAATATGATGAAAAATGACATAATAATAATAATAATAACTCGCTAAATCTGAAAGGAAAATATTAAAACAAAGCCAAGAATATGGCGAAGAACGAGAGAACATTTTTTCCTTCTTTTTTCAAAATTAGAGAGCAACTGACTAGCGTTTCTAAAGCTATAATTTAGATTACCCGTAAACAGAAAATACAAGTGTCTTTGAATTGTTCGTGCCTTTCAAAGACTGAAATTTTTTTTTCATTTGGATAATTTCAGTTCGTCAATGCTTTAAAAAGACACCAGTCAGAGATAAAGAGTAACACGTGGTTTGAGAGGAAGGGGGCGGGGGGGGTAGAATGAAAACTCTGAGATATTACATTTCAAAACTCAAATTTTAAATTATATATTATAAACTGTGAATAATAATAATAATAATAATAATAATAATAACTCACTAAATCGGAAAGGAAAATATTAAAACAACGCAATTTTGCGGTAGATTAGTTGCCAGCCAAGCTATAGAACCCAATCTGTCCTATTATTTAACCCATAAAAGAAAGAAACAGACGCATTAATAACTTTCCCAAGGGTATTTGCGCGTAAGTGAATGCAACAGATTCAACTGGAATTCGAACTCGGCTCCCCGATTTCTCAGTCTGAGAAAAGGTATTAATTCGTCTATTCCTTCCAGTTATGGGTTAAATAATAGGACAGATTGGGTTCTATAGCCTTGGTCGGCAATCCGTCTACCACAGAAAGCAATGGCAACCTACTGCGGGATAATCTTCTGCCTAGTCAGTTATGTCTCTTTCGAGACATGATCGCCCAAGCTTGTATCACGTATGGCACTTAACTGACTGAGTCCCCTGTGCATCAGTGGTGGTACCGCCTTGCTTGGGTTGAAACAATTAAAAAATAAGTGTAACTTTTTTATTTTCTCGACGTAGCGGTGTTTTCACGTTCTGTTAATATATAAACGCACATCGGTCCTTTCCCAGTATTTGTGCTTACCGACTCAAACTAGACTCGAAAGGCAAAGGTGAAATGATTTGTTCGGCAATGAAAAACTGAGAGAACGAGTTCCGCTATATGGCGTCAAGTACATCAATATCTGCAGTTTACTGACGAAAAACGTTCGTTTACTTTGCACAAGAATATATAATTCACAACATAATCTCCTCACTTACGCTTAATTTGGCTGTGAATATAAACCAAAGAGATCAAGCACTATACAATTTTCGCAGCTTAATGATAAACAAAACTCACTATTTACATTATTCGGATTATTTTCTTCATTTTTGTTGAACATTTGTACGATGCTTCGGCCGTTGTTCGATTCGGCCTTCTTCAGAAATTTTAAACCGAACTCTTTACTACAATCACTGGGTATATCATTCTCATCCCTTTTTACTAGTCATGAAAGAGCCTCTACGCAAGGGATGAGAATGATATACGCCAGTGATTGTAATAAAGGCTTCGGTTCGAAATTCCTAGCACCTGAAGAAGGCCGGAGCGAACAACAGCCGAAACGTCGTACAAATGGCAACAAAGATGAGGACAATAATCCGAATAATCTAAATAGTGTAAATAAAACCTTATCTCAGAAATATAGAAAAACAAAATCATTTCCACAAAGATCAAGCATCATACAATGTCCGCAGTTTGATGACAATCAGCATTCATTTAAGTATATATAATTTTTTTTCACTTCTCTATACGCTTAATTTGGGTCAATTTAAACCAGAGAGATCAAACATTATAGAATGTTTGCAGCTTAATAACAAAAAACAAAAAACAAAAAAAAAAAAAAACATTTCAATGGAAATCAAGCATTATACAATATCCGCAGTTTAATGACGAACAACATTGACCCAATAGGGCCATTCGTATCATATTTGATACAGTATGAAAACAAGCCTTGAAAGAAATATTTTCCTGAAAAATTTTTTAAAAGAAATATTTTATAAATTTCAAATGGATGCAGTACTGACTGCTCAGTCAATGAATACCAAATGTTTCCTTATAGGGAAATACCAAATGTTTCCTTATAGGGAAATACTGTATCAAATATGATACGAATGGCCCTAGAGGGTTAATTTATTTTTAACAACAATATATACTTTTCAACATATTCAACCACACTTACGCTTAATTTGGCTGTGATTATAACCTGCAGAAATCAAGCATTAAAGAATGTTTACATTGAAATTATGCTAAAGTCTGATACATTCACTTTCGCACGATTAACATGCGGAAAGGCATGAATACGTTTTTCTTTCCCAAACCTGATATGGGGTAAACAGCAGGTTATACTGTCTTATTTAGCATAGAATAAATGATTAAATTGAATTTAAAACCTTGGCGAAGGAAATGGTTATGCATTGTATTACTTGAGATATCTTGACAATACAAGGATAATAAAGAGGCGCAATCTGTGGCAACCCATGGTCGCCTACAGCTGAAGAAGGATATGGCATTTAAAAAATATCGAAGTATCAAAACCTATTCAGTTTCAAAAGCATGCGTCATACCATCTCTTCGCTGATATGAATAAAACTACTTTTGGTAAAACTTCCATAAGCATTCCCACTCGATGTGACCTGCGATTATTTTCTGTGAATAATAGTCATTTATTGTCCTGACCTTTACCCTGACAAATTTCAACTCTGCTCTCAATGGGTAGTAACAAGAGAACTCCTAAATTGAGGACAACATGAGCCACTAGCCTGCTTAAAAAAAAGTGTTTTCCGTTTCCTCTACAGGAGGCAAGTCCCCTCTGACAAAAGGATATAATGTCAGGACTAGAATTATTATTTCAAATTTGTGTGTATATATATATATATATATATATATATATATAATTTACATTCATAGTTATCCGTCCCACACCAGAATGAGAAATTGCTATAAAATCTGAATATTAATGGAAATAAATGGAATAAAATGGACAATAAGAAAATGTAAACTGATATTAAACTAGGTTAAAAACCTGTCGTATGTAACAAGTAAAGCGACCAGACCTGATGTAAAACAAATTTGCAACCAGCGAATATCAGTTATTTTATAAGCACAAAAAGCTAAGCACGGTATCAAGACCCATAGAAATAATGTTATAGACAAACAGAAGTGTTCTGAAAGTTTACGTAATATCAGTCCTCCTAGATGGCAGTGAACACTGGAAAAATATCGCACAGATGAAGAAGTGACTTGAAGCAAAAGAAATGTGGTTCTACAGAAGGATGCTGAAATACGTGTGAGCAAGGACGAAGTTCTAGAGAAAAGGGGAACAAAAAGGACATTTACATTTAGCACCAAGAAGAGACAGTTGAAATGTTTAGGGTACATAATGAGAAAAGAGGGTTCGGAAAATCAGATACTCACAGGACAGATTGAAGACAAGAGGAACAGAGGAAGACATTGAATACCCTACCTATGGAGCTTAAGTAAATGGATGGCGGAACAAGATTTAGAAGAAATAAGAAAAAGAAATTTATTAAGAGTTACAAAAGACGCGAAATTGTGGCGAGCCATGACCTGATGGGAAACGGTGCATAGAAGATCAGTTATGCAGATGTGACATCCGACACTTATGTTGATGGAATGACTAGCAACGTTGTCTTGGTAGATCAATTACAATTTAGTAAAATCAAAAAATTTAAATATCTGGAAAGTGTTCTAACTGAAGAAGGAAATCCAAAGGCGAATCGGCATGGCGAAAGACGCGTTCCAGAAGCCGAGTAAAATATTAAGACACAGGAAACTTTCACTAGAAACAAAGAAAAGAGTACTAGATTGCTATGTGATGTCAGTTCTTCAATATGGCAGCGAATGTTGGACAATATCAACAAAGATGAAGGGAAAACTTGAAGCAGCTGAAATGTGGTTCTACAGAAGGATGCTGCGAATATCGTGGACCGAGCATGTGAGCAATGACGAGGTTTTGAAAATGATGGAAACGAAAAGGAAATTAATATTGTGCATCAGGAAGAGACAACTAAAGTTCCTGGGACATGCAATGAGGAAATGGGGCTTGGAGAACCTGATGCTAACAGGCCAGATAGAGGGAAAAAGAGACAGAGGAAAGCAGCGGATAACATATTTAAAAGGCCTGAACAGGTAGATGACAGAACAAGGGCTGAGAGACGTTACAGGAGAAAGCGTTCTAAGAGCCACCAGGGATAGGAAGACGTGGAAGGCCATGATCGCCTACGTCCTGAAGGGATAAGGTACATGAAAGAAGAAGAGAATGGACGGAAAATACAACACTGGGATCTGAAAGCGTGTTGGCATTGCCAAGAATGCATTCCAGAAGCTGAATAGAGCATTGAGAGGGAGGAAGATTTCGCTGGAAACAAACAAGTGAGTACTCGATTGTTATGTGATGTCTGTCCTTCAGTATTGCAGCGAATGCTAGACAATTCTATCAAAGGCAGAGTAAAGGCATGAAGTAATAAAAATGTGGTTCTACAGAAGGATGGTGTGTATACCATAAACAGGATATGTGAGCAGCGACGAAGTTTTAGAGTAGATGGACATAAAATGAAAACTTACTTAATGCCAGGAAACATCAACTGAAGTTTCTGGTACATGTAGTGAAAAAGGCGGGCTGATGCTCACTACACGGATAGAGGGAAGGAGAGACAAAGACACACACACACACACACACACACACACACACACATATATATATATATATATATATATTAGAAGTATAGCCTGGCGTTGCTCAGGTGTAATGAAAGCTTTAAAACTAATCCTTGGTCCTGGAGCTCAGACACTTTTGACGTTGGCACGAAAGACTAAAAAGCAATAGTTGTTTCCAGTTAAAGCGAAACCGTAGACTGAAAGAAAAATGAATGGATGTAAGTCAAATTTTCATTTCCTGGTATCGATATCAAATAAGTTTTTTTCGTCGTAAACTGAATTTAGAAGGCTAAATAAGTCCTCTGAATAAATGGTATCATGGCTGAGACGAAGAACTACAATTATACCTACTTAGAGCCAAACCCGAAGAAAAAACTAAAATAAAAGGGCTGAAAAAATACAGACATACAGGCAGATAAACAGACACATACACAAACATCTTGCCTTTTGTATATATATATATATATATATATATATATATATTATCGATTTTCTTCACTATTGTAAGAACTGCAACCTTGAAATTTCTGAATATCGTTTCTTATGTCTTTGTCTATGAGTGTATGAAATTTGATTAAAATCGGACCACTCCTTCTATAACCCGATTTTTTCGATTATCGATTTTTGATATTTATCGGGGGGTACCTCAACAGAAAACCTAGCTAAGAACACTCGCAGACGCTTATCGTACAACTGTGTAAATTTTCAAGAAAATCGGTTCAGCCGTTTCGGAGTCTACAGGTAACGGACGCACACACACACACACACAGACATACACACACACATACACAAACACACTGACAAAGTTCCATTTATAAATATGTTTAGATATATATTTGATTTGCATGATAAACGCAATGGTAGGCATACTACGTTGGACTGAAAATTTTCAAGGTTGGCTGTAAAGAATCACGTTAAGTGCATTAATTTCAGCTCCTATTAATAACTGCATTGTTTATTTCCAGGTTAATTGATCTCTTTTAGATTTTAAAATTATCTAGTAGGGACTTTATTTTTTAAAATGGACAAAATTTTGGTTTGTTCTTTTGAGTCAGAGACAAAGAGACAATTCATGCAGTGAAAACACCCTGCCTCAACTGCTCCAAAGTAAGCGGAGGTTTTTTATATGCCGTGAAGGTAATGGTTTAAGTGTTCGTGGTAGCCAAATGTATTCTGATTATTGACTATTTTCGAAAGGAGCACGCCATCAATAGAGAATACAGGCGTTGACAGAGAGAACGGAAGATTTACAAAAATTTACAAAATCACTCCTTTTAGCTTGAAAATATTTATTGACAGCAGTCAGCCAGTTAAGTGCCATACGTGATACACGCTTAGGCGATCATGTATCAAAAGAGATATGACTGACTGGGCAGAAGATTATCCCGCAGTAAGTTGCCATTTCTTTCTGCGGTAGACTGGTTGCCAGGCAAGGCTATAGAACCCAATCTGTCCTATTATTTGACTCGTAGCTAGAGTGGGAAGATATATATTATGTTATTACGTAGTAATTAGTGAGGGATCAGTTTATCACTTCATAATAATAGAAAACCGATCCCCCACTTTATGACCAGTAGAAGCCTTAATCATGTTTCTAACTATTATATTCAGTCAGTCAGTTGAGTGCCATACGTGATACATGCTTAGGCGATCATGTCTCAAAAGAGATATGACTGACTGGGCAGAAGATTATCCCGCAGTAAGTTGTCATTGCTTTCTGCGGTAGACTGGTTGCCAGGCAAGGCTATAGAACCCAATCTGTCCTATTATTTGACTCGTAGCTAGAGTGGGAATATATGTATTATGTTATTACGTAGTAATTAGTGAGGGATCAGTTTATTACTTCATAATAATAGAATAACGATCCCCCACTTTATGACCAGTAGAAGCCTTAATCATGTTTCTAACTATTATATTCAGTCAGTCAGTTGAGTGCCATACGTGATACATGCTTAGGCGATCATGTCTCAAAAGAGATATGACTGACTGGGCAGAAGATTATCCCGCAGTAAGTTGTCATTGCTTTCTGCGGTAGACTGGTTGCCAGGCAAGGCTATAGAACCCAATCTGTCCTATTATTTGACTCGTAGCTAGAGTGGGAAGATATGTATTATGTTATTACGTAGTAATTAGTGAGGGATCAGTTTATCACCCCATCTGTCCTATCATTTAACCCAGAACTGGAGGGAAGAGACGGATTATTACCTTTTGCCAAGGGTATTTGTGCTTAAGGGACATCCAGTTGTATTCGTGTTGTATGAACATTCGATACAGTTGTGTTCGTTTTGAATTAGCATTTGACACAATCAAGTTGGAAAACAACATCCCACATGTCCGTTTTCATTGATGCATTTCTGAAGGCGTTCCTTCTACTCTTTCCAGCATTACTCTCTCTCTCCATTTGAGCGACTTCCACACGAATAGCTTCCTTCTAATCGTCTAGTGTACTGGGCTTATTCTAATACACATTTGCCTTGTTTTTGCCACAATGAAAAATCACACATTGACAAATCTGGGGGTCAACGAGTGTCAGCAATCTCTCAGAAGTGAATATGTAGAGCTCTATTGTCCACAGTTCCATGGTTTCAACTGAAAAGAAAAAAAAAATAATGCTAACACACTATGGACAAAATGATACCTGTTGGATATATTTGGGCGACTTCCACGCAAATAGCTTCCATCAAATCGTTCAATATACGGGGCATGTGCTCATATGCTCACAAGAAATAATAACACAGGGACAATCAGATAGCCGATGGGTCCAAGAAGGGTTAACAAACTGACGTAGGTGAACACGCGGTTCGCTATCGTCTACATCGGCATGTCTTCAACGCAGCTACTCAATGTAGGCGGTTTCTGGGCAACCAGCCCGTCTTGTTACATGATGACCAGACTTGTAGAAAAATTTTTATTTGCTCCCCAACAGTGTTCAGAGAAATAGGTCGCTCGAAAATTATTGTTTTACTCCCCAGCAAGGTCCTGCAAACTGCATTCCGATAATTGCAGAAATATCAGGAATGGTTTTCATGGAGTTTTGATTTAGTTAGATGTTGTCTCCAAGAGAAGTTAATATAGTACTCAGCATCCAAGTGTAGTTTCCATCAACCTTAGATTCAAGGCTTTTAATTAATGTCCAAGCAGTTGCACCATACATTAACATTGCCTCTACAGTAGCTTCAAAGAATCTCAATTTGAGGTTGTGTGGTAGATCGGATTTCCATATTACATCCATACAAATGAATAAAATAGGTTTTATTATTACAAAATTCTTAGTGTTATTTCTATCTTTGATAGTTATGTCCCAAAACAAGACGTTTCCATTATATACTCTTACCTTTCAAATTGTACATTATACTCTCCAACTTGTGGATATGAATTGCAATCTAGGGGCTGTAATATTGGCATATGCAACCATAAGTTCTGTGGTAGCAGTTTCTTGTAATTCATTATCATATAAGAAGATTGATATTATTTACTTTTTATTTGATTTAGGTAGTTCGGATATTCATGAATCTGTTACGCCAAACATCACCGTCCTGCCTCAAGGTCAAAAGGTTATTATAAGGATCAATATGTGTCATAACGCAACTGGTAAATGTAGGTGGTTCCTGGGCCAACAGCTCCTCTTGCTCCGTGACGAGGTGTCCGAAGTGATAGATTACTC
This sequence comes from Ascarosepion bandense, assembly GCA_037127315.1. NCBI lineage: Eukaryota > Metazoa > Mollusca > Cephalopoda > Sepiida > Sepiidae > Ascarosepion > Ascarosepion bandense. The sequence goes on along the minus strand of JBBBDQ010000327.1, from coordinate 7,777,886 downwards.
GCGAGTTCTTTTATTACACACCAGTAGTGTCCTGTATAGCGCATTCTGCATTGACATATGATTATAGAAATATGATGGATGTATCCATAGAGCTGTGATTTAGCTGGATGTTACTTCCCAGAGATAAACGTATACTTGTCTTATGACCCTTTCTATGTTTGTGTCAGTCAGTTAAATGCCTTACGTGAAACACGCTTGGGCGATCATATCTCGAAAGAGATATGACTGACTGGGCAGAAGATTATCCAGCAGTAGGTTGCCATTGCTTTCTGCGGTAGACTGTTTGTCAGCCAAGGCTATAGAACCCAACCTATCATATTATTTAACCCATGACTGGAGGGAAGAGATTTATTTTCTATCAGTATGCTAGCAGTTTGATCTCAGGGCATTTTGAATGCGTTATATTTGCTACTACGAATGTGCATTGTGGTGCAGTGAATATAGGCTCGGAAAAAGAAATCAGGGAGCCGAATTCGAATTCCAATTGAGTTCGTTGCATTCATTTACACACAAATATCATTGGGAAAGGTATAAATCCGTCTCTTTTTTCCAGTTATGGGTTAAATAATAGGACAGATTGGGTTCTATAGCTTTGGCTGGCAACCAGTCTACCACAGAAAGCAATGGCAATCTTCTGCGGGATAATCTTCTTCACAGTCAGTCATGTGTCTTTCGAGATCTGATCTCACAAAGGGTGTATCACGTATGGCACTTAACGGACTGATATTTGCTATAATCGGATAAGTTCTCTTAGACATGACACCCATTTCATTTAGTATCACAATTGATATTTTCTGCTACTGTTTATAGTAACTTAAATAGCTAATGTAGATAATTAGAAAACAATCATATATTGTATATACGCCATAGAGTTTGAATAAATATTGTATATAGGATCTGGAGTTTGAACAAATATTGTGTATATATATGCCCTGCAGTCTGAAGAAGTATTGTATATATGCCTGAAGTCACAATCTTTTAATACTTAGTTTTAGGGCTGGCTTTTCTAAATGCAATTCCTATATAAATTCTTTGCATGATTTCTTGAAATAATTTGTTTTTGTAATTATTATAAGAAACGAATATTTAATTGGATAGAAATTGCCAACAGTGTTGCAAAAATTAATTAGTCAATGGCATAATAGAGTGCCAACGCTTTAAAATTATTTTCAAGATTCTCTCTTGTAATCTGATGTCGTACTCAGCAGCGTTTACCAAATTCTTAATTATACGTTTTTCAGGGGAAAGCAAGGGATAACATATTTGAATGACCTAATCGGGTGGATGACGGAACGAGGATTGCATGGTGTAACAGGAGAAGGCGTGCTCAGAACCACCAAGAGTAGGGTAATGTGGAAAGCCATGATCGCCTATGTCCTGAAGGGACAGGGCACATAGAAGAAGAAGAAGAAGAATTTGAGTTTCTTCGGAATGTTGGCGATAATGTCTCTCCACAATTTTCTATATTTGTAACACTTAAAAAATATTTTTGCCGTTTCTCTTGAACCCTATGGTAAAATAAATTATCAGATGTTCACATATAAGCTGTGTTCTTTTTATAACATTTGATTGGTCGGTTACATTTTGTACTCTCCGATTCCGTTAAGTGCTATATAGGGATAAACTCTTGGGCGACAATGCCTCTTTCGAATCATGACTGACTAGGCAGAATATTTTCTCGCATTACGTGCCGTTTCTTTCTCCGATAGTCCGGTTACCACCCAAGTCTCTAGTGCAGAATCTCTCCTGCTATCCACCCCATATCTGGGATGAGAAGAGAAGACAGGATATTTGACTGTATGGGAATTTAGCGAGCTGTATATCTGACTGTATGTGAATTTAGCGAACCCTACTAGAATTCGAACTCGGCTCACCATTTTCAAAGATGTTATCCATTACGCCACAAAGCACGTCCACACTCTGTATTCAAATGTTATAACTATTGTGCTTAAAATTCGAAAATCAAGTTCATCTAATCCCAAATTGAACATCTCAGTACAAATGATGGCAAGATCTGCTATTATAAAACTGCTCTAGGCAATTTCGGATTTTTCATTATGTTAATTGATCAGTTATAGAACTGTGTATGTTTGTTAGCGAATTCTATATCGGCAACATTGGCTGGGCCTCAAGCCCGTGTAAAAATCAATATTTCGGATACTGGTTGACAGAGAAAGTTAGGCAATTATTTTTTTGGTGTAACACAACTTCGTTACAGGAGATGACCACAGGAAGGAAAAAGATAAGAAAATATTTCTGAATTTCTGTTCTCCTTAGGAAGAATATTGTTAGAGTGTATCAAATCTATTCGGGTTTTTCACAGTTTATTTTATGTACACATCCCATCGATGTGACTTCAGCAGCGTATAATATCGTGTATATATATATATATATATATATATATATATATATATATATATTTAAATAAATTATTAGTAGTACAAAACCGCAATAAAGCCAGAAATAAATGAAATATAATACTTACTATCATGGTGGCATCATTCATTATAAACGGATTGAACTCTTCCTACAACTACATATACTTCCCCTCACAAGAGGAGATGAAAGTGAGAGATCCACCGAAGAGCAGCATAAGCAGCTCAGCAAAGACCGATAGGCAGAAATAGCTAAGACTGCTACCGTACGACTATTAGTTATATAGTTATAGTATTACTTTCTAACCGGTATTTGTTCTACTAATAGAATTCCACGTATTGTATTCGTTATTTCCTATTTTGGTTGTTGTTGTCCTATTTTCTTGCTGTACTTGTTAACCGGGTCCACGACAAGTGTAGACGAATAATCGAACAAATTCACGCGGAGAGGAAAAAAAGGAAAAATATTTTTTTTTACATCAATCGCCCACGACAAGGGGTCACGAAGATTCAAAAAATCCATGCTGAGTTACAAAAAAAAAAAAGAAAAAAAAAGAAAGACATTGTCCCACAACAGGTGATGACTAAATATTAAAAAAATTACGTTTTGATGATGAACATGTATAAGAGACAAAAACATGTCTTTTCCTGTTCGCTGTCTATTAAAAAATGAAATACATTTCCCAGATGACCCTGAAGAGGTTGGGATTGAAACCGGCCGTTCGTTCTTTCTTCGTTTTTTTTAAAATCTTTTATTGTTCACCTTGTTTTCTTCCACAATACATGTGAGTATTTAATTTAATTTATTTTTGGCTTTAACACACACACACACACACACACACACATATATATATATATATATATATATATATATATATATATATATATATATATAAGATCAGCGATATTATTTAATTATCAAAAAGACTTTGATTGCTATAAACGTTATTTTTGGTGGATATTCATATTTGAGAAGGCCTCTCGTTTAGTTATTAAACAGTATATTCATCTACTTTCATCTATGCGCCTGAATATTTGAGAAATCGTATTAAATATATTGGAAAGAACAGTTTTGTTTTTAGTAAGATTTATCTGGAATATGAAATTGATTAAAAATATAAGAATGAGCTGGAATTTAAAATTGATTAGGAATATAGTATTGATACAGAATATGAATTCGTTTAGTTGATTCAGAATATAAAATGCATTATGAATATTGGGTTGATCCGGAATATGATATTGATTGGGAATACAGTTTATTCGAGATATAAAACAGATAAGGAAGGTTGTGTTCATCATAAATAAAAATCTGATTATGAATATAGAGCTGATCAGGATTGATAAGCGATGTGAACTGATTCAGGAATATGAAACTGATTAAAATTATAGGGTTGATCCGGAATATAAAATTGATTACGAATATAATTTTCATCAGGAATAAGAAATTGATTATGAATATAGAGTTGATCCGGAGTCAGAAATTAATAAACAATGTGGACTGGTTCAGGAATATGAAATTAATTAAGAATATAGAATTGATCCGGAATAAGATATTGATTACGCATATGGTTTTCATCAGGAATAAGAAATTGATTATGAATATAGAGTTGATCCGAATATAAAATTGATTACGGATATGGTTTTCATCAGAAATAAGAAATTGATTATTAATATAGAATTGATCCGGAATATAAAATTGATTGCAAATATGGTTTTCACCAGGAATAAGAAATTGATTATGAATCTAGAGTTGATCCGGAATATGAAATTGATTACGGATATAGTTTTCATCAGAAATAAGAAATTGATTATGAATATAGAATTGATCCAGAATATGAAATTGGTTACGAATATAGTTTTCATCAGAAATAAGAAATTGATTATGAATATAGAATTGATCTGGAATATGAAATTGATTACGGATATGGTTTTTATCTGGAATAAGATATGATTAAGAATATAGAATTGATCCGGAATATGAAATTGATTACGAATATAGTTTTCATCAGGAATAAGAAATTGATTATGAATATAAAATTGATTCGGAATATGAAATTTATAAGCAATATAGACTCGTTCAGGAATAAGAAATTAAGAATATAGTGTCCGGAATAATAAATTTATTAAGAATACGGCTTTCATCCGAAATAAGAAATTGATTATGAATATGGTTTTCATCATGAATCAGAAATTGATAAGAATATAGATTTGCTCCGGAATTAGAAATTGATTATGAATATACAGTTGATCCGGAATATGAAATTGATTATGGATATGGTTTTAATCAAGAATAAGAAATTGATTATAAATATAGTGTTGATCAGAATCAGAAGTTGTTTAGGAACATGAAAGGGATCAGAAATATGAAATTGATTAGAATATTATATTGATCCGGAATAGGAAATTGGTTCATTTGGAATAATAAATTTATAAATAATATGGAATGGATCAGGAATATGAAATTCAATACGAATAGGAAACTGATTAAGAATATTGTGCTGATCCGAAATAGTAAATTGTTTAGAAATATGAAATCGATCAGTAATATAAAAATGATTAGATATATTGTGGTGATCCGGAGTGTAAAACTGATGAGAAAGATGAACTGGATCAGTAATATGAACTTGTACTGATCCGGAATATGAAATTGATTAGAAGTATGGAAAAAAATTAGGAATATAAATTTGGTTAAGAATATTCTATTGATCCTGAAATTTAAATATATATTGTCTCTGCACGTAATCATTGAAAACGAGTCCTAAATGGTGTTAAGCTGTTGTTTGCTAATAAAATGAAGCAGCGTGTAGCATCCCGCGTGTTTAGCTCTAAAGACTACTGGCAACTCTGCAAATGTGTGCTAAACAACAGCAAGCCTTCCATCCCTCCTTTAATCAATAAATTTGAGGTCCTCACAGGTACAGCGGACTAGGCCGAGTGTTTAGCTCGCATAATTTCCACCAACTCCACATTTGATTCGTCTGGAATATCCGAACCTTACTTCCAATCTAGAATTTAACTCAACTGAGTGACGTTTACATTACCCACTCCTTGGTCTCTAACATAATTTCAAAGATTGATCTTCAAAAGACTAGCAGAGGTTACGGGATCCCAGTCATCGTCATGAAGAAATGTGCCCCTGAACTCTTCTCTGTTCTCTCAAAATTCTACAACTACTGCCTCTCTACTTCTTGCTTTACAGCCTGCTGGAAGTCCTCCTCTGTGGTTCCAGTTTTAAATAACTCTGGAGAACCAACTGATTCCTCTAATTATCACTATATCAGCCTCCTATCGATTTTTGGCAAGATTATCATCAATGCTGAAGCAGTTCAACGTTTCACAGCTTACAACCTATTCTCCAACTAACAGTATAGCTTCCGCTTCACTAGGTCTACTGATGATATGCTAACGACCATATATCCATGGCTCTGCGAGAAGAACGACGAAGCTCAAGTTGTTGCCCTGAATATCTCCAAGGCATTTGACAGAGTCTGACACGTTGGCCTTCTGCTACAGGGGTACGGTATAACAGGAGGCTTTTTTTATTTAATGCTAAAGTTTCTATTAAATCGTGTAATGAAGGTCGTATTGAAAGGGCATAATTCCGGATCTTATCGTATGAACGCGGGTGTCACTCAAGACTCCATCCTAGGTTCTACGCTTTTTTATCTTCATCAACGATCTCCCTGATATATTTAGTTCCTAACTACACTGAGGACACCAATATTTACCCACCTCGATAAAAAATCTGCCGGGGCTGACAAAGCAAACTTCGCTGTTGATCTTGATAAATACATCCAATTTGTGGTGGACTGGGGTAAGAAATGGGTCGTAAATTTTAATACTTCCAAAATGTAGCTGCTATCCTTTAATCACCATAGACAATCGCTATTACCCCCATCAGCATGGATCAGGTTAGTCTCCCTGAAAGCAATACACTGAGCCTTCTCGGTATAACTCTCCCCGCAAACCTCAAGTGGAACAACTACATTGAATCAATAGCTAAATCTACTGCTAGGAAGGTCGGATCACTGTCTGTCCAGGAAGTTTTTCTTGTCTGATTCCATCTTGCGCATATACAAATCCACCATCCGCTCGTGCATTAAAATTGCTGTTACATCTGGTCGAGTGCGCCTGCTATTCATCTCGGGTTTCTCATAAATATTCAAAGGGAAATCTGCAATGTATTCGGTACCGACCTTGCAGCTCGACAACATCCATTTTCTCACCGATGAGATGTTTGGTTGGTTGGTTGTTCTGTTTTATGGCATATCAACCTCGGCGCGTCATTTATTGCCAACTAAATTTTATTTATTACTGGTAATACCTTTTTCATTCAACAATTTATTGCTGTTTTTATATAAGTTTTGTATCTAGTAATACTTTTTCTTTTCAAGTATCAAGATTCATTGGGATTTATTTTTAAGGGCAGGGTCCCTAACTCCTACCCTGTTATTTAACCCATAGCTGGAAGGAAGGGACAGATTAATACCTTTCCCAAGGGTACCAGTGCTTAAGTGAATGCAGGGTATTCAACTGGAATTCGAACTCGGCTCACCGATTTCTCTTTCCGAGTCGATATCCACTGCACCACAACGTACACCCGTCACTAAACGCTTACAGCACCTGGTATTCCCAAGTAGTCACCCATCTAAATACTGACCAGGCTCAACGTTGCTTAACTTCGGTGATCGAGCGAGAACCGGTGTATTCAACGTGATATGGCCGTATGCCCCGATGAGGTGTGCCTTCCCTGTGGCTCTTCTGCAAATATTTTCACGGCTTCTGCTTCGACGAGCTTAGTTCCATGTTTCCTCGTCTGCTACTAAAGTGGCAAATAGGTCCCACCCATTTACAGTGAAAATCAATCAAGTGTAACTTCTCCATCAGCTTCTTTTCTCGCACTTCCCTCCTGTAGAACTCCTTTTCCTATACTTGCTTCTCTGATGGCTACGATCTCTAAGAGTTTAAATGCAACGACAATTGCCGTCTCTTATCAGTTTGACCATAATCATTTCGCCAACACCACCGGTATCTTGTTTTCCTCCCTTTCCGCTCAACCCTCACGCAGATCTCTTCGCATCAGTGTCTCCATCGTTCTCTTACACATATTTAACACCCCTTGTGACCTGTTTCTCTTTTTCATCATTCTCCTCTTATGTACACCCACTTGCGCACCACTGGCAGTAAAGCTTTGCTTCTGATGAAACGATTATAATGAAAAATATGCGGTATGTAACGGGTTAGAAATTTGTTATGTCTTGAGTAAGAATAAATAACTCAACAACAGGAATAGGTTAATCGTTGTATTCCGTGAAAATAGTATTTATAAAGATTATTAGTATCCAATACAAGAATAAGGGTTAATCGTCTCAACCGTCGTAAGACGTAGTATGAGCAATGGGTACTTCCGGGTCGTCACCGGAAGTCTACGACTGACTTGTCGATACGGCTGCTCGGCACACTCTCCTACGTAGATGCCACCATTACTTTACATAGTAATAGAATAGTCCATTATAGCAGAATAGGCGCGGGCGTCCCAACAGAATTTGAAATTGATTAAGTACTTTTTGTTGATTTAAAATATTGATTTCTTAATATGGTGTTCAACAAAATAATAAATTGTTTAGGAATATAGGGTTCATAAAGATAAGGAACTGATAAACAATATTGCATGGATCTTTATTATAAAACCGATTATGGGAATGTTTTTTATCATGAATAAGAACATGTGTAATAATATAGAATTTAAGAGGTAAAAAAATTGATAAGATGGAATGGATCAAGAAAATTGATAAGGATTATGGCGTTCATCCGAAATAAGAAATTTAAGAAATTGATTACAAATATAGCGTTGGTCATGAATAACAACAACAACAACAACAACAACAAAAAACAAACAAACAAACAAACAAACTATATCGAATTAATCTGGTACGTGAAACTTATTACGAATATAACGTTGGCTATGAATGAGAAAGGAATAAACATTATTCAATAGATCTCCAGCGTGCAACTGATTAGGAATATAGACTTGGTCATAAATAAGAAAAAAAGCAAACAATATCGAACAGATCTAGAACGTGAAACATTACAAATAGAGGCTTGGCTATGAACATGAAAATAAAAAATATCACTGAATAGATCTGGAGCGGAAAAACTGATTAGGTATATAGTGTTGGTTACAAATAAGAAATTAAACAATATCGAATAGATCTGGAACCTGAAACAGATTAGGAATATAGCGTTTGTCATGAATAACAAACAATATCGAATACATGTGGAATTCATCAGAAAGAGAGCGTTGGTCATGAATAAGAAAATAACAAACAATATCGAATAGATATGGAATGTGAAACTGACCAGGAAGATAGCGTTGGTCATGAATAAGAAAATAACAAACAATATCGAATAGATGTGGAATGTGAAACTGACCAGGAAGATAGCGTTGGTCATGAATAAGAAAATAACAAACAATATCGAATAGATATGGAATGTGAAACTGACCAGGAAGATAGCGTTGGTCATGAATAAGAAAATAACAAACACTATCGAATAGATGTGGAATGTGAAACTGACCAGGAAGATAGCGTTGGTCATGAATAAGAAAATAACAAACAATATCGAATAGATATGGAATGTGAAACTGACCAGGAAGATAGCGTTGGTCATGAATAAGAAAATAACAAACAATATCGAATAGATATGGAATGTGAAACTGACCAGGAAGATAGCGTTGGTCATGAATAAGAAAATAACAAACAATATCGAATAGATATGGAATGTGAAACTGACCAGGAAGATAGCGTTGGTCATGAATAAGAAAATAACAAACAATATCGAATAGATATGGAATGTGAAACTGACCAGGAAGATAGCGTTGGTCATGAATAAGAAAATAACAAACAATATCGAATAGATATGGAATGTGAAACTGACCAGGAAGATAGCGTTGGTCATGAATAAGAAAATAACAAACAATATCGAATAGATGTGGAATGTGAAACTGATCAGGAAGATAGCGTTGGTCATGTATAAGAAAATAACATACAATATCGAATAGATCTGGATCCTGAAACTGATAAGGAATAAAGCACTTGTCATGAATAAGAAAATAAACTATATTGAATAGATTTGCAAAATGATACTGATTTGGAATCATGAATGAGAAAATAATAAACCATAGTGAATAGATCTGGAAATTTAGATTTACTAAGAATATATCTTTTGTCATTAATAAGAAAATAATAAACAATGTCGAATAGGTCTGGAACGTGAAGCTTATTAAGAATATAACGTTGGCCATGAATATCGAGTTGACCTAGAATAATAATTAAATAAATGATATGGCTTCGACCGGGAATTGGAAATTAGTTGTGTAGCTTTATTTCTTTCATGAAATATTACTACAGAATTGGTGCACTTTTAAGAGAAAATGGCGGCTTCTATGCAATATTTAAGCTAGTATCTCCCGTATAAAGTTTGTAAAGAGTCGACATTTTAGTCCTGATTTCTCTTTCTCCGATGAGACAGAGAAGATATATCGACTATATTTAGATAGCTATTTAACTAGATATTTAAATAAAGTATATTTAGAGTGTCATGCTAGGGTCTTCAGACGGGAAACGTCAGCCTGGGGTGAAATTCTGGGTTGCATCGGAATATCGATCATTTGCCAAGTACCGACAATATAATGAATTAATTTTCTCCAAGATCCGATTTATGTCTGGACTTTTCTGGGAAAAATATAATCTATCGAGATTTTCAATCTTACAAACAGACAAATGTCATTGCTCCTCATCTGGATTAAGAAGACAAGTTACACTGTGATTAATAGCCCTTAGCATGTTATTTATTGGGTCGAATCACAAGTAATATTTATTTGAGGGAATCAATTGTAAGGACGAATATAGCATTCTAATTACTAGTACGTGGCTGTTAGGAAAAATGTAAAGTACGCCAATATACCATCATTTTGTACATTAGTGGCAATATACATTCAGATTAATGATAAAATGAAGATCTCCTTCATTACGAAGCAAGTCTGAATATAAGACAGAATAATAAAATACGCAGATTAGGTACATGGCTGGTTTGTTTTAGTGTCCACTGCACTTGCCTATATACCAACTGATTATTACGTTTTACAATCGCTGTAAACCGCTTTGAAAAAACAGACTTTCTCAAATATAGTCCACATTCAATACTTTTCTGCACACCACTTCGAAGAAGTAAAACTATAAAAAAAGTCACATTCAATAATTCGCTGCAAACCGCTTTGAAGCTGTAAAACTTCTCAAATAAAAAGCACATTTAATAGTTAGGTGCAAATTACTTTGAAGCTGTAAAACTTCTCAAATAAAAAGCACATTTAATAGTTAGGTGCAAATTACTTTGAAGCTGTAAAACTTCTCAAAAAAAAGCCACATTAAGTAGTTCAGCGATAGCCTTTTTCACAGGAAAAACTTGCAGAATTCAACTGAAACCTTATCGAAGAATTATCAAATATGTGTCAACAAGTCATTACAAATAATGGTAAAGTATAATCGAATATAATGTACTGCTACTTCATTTTTTGAAGAGTATGTATAAGAAAAATAACTGAAACTATTTCATGACACATTATTATCGCCCCCATTTTGAGATAACCATGTCTGTCTAGGGTATACTGGACGCGCGGTTTGTGTAACAATTTATGTCGCTGGGAGTGTAATCAGCGAGCTGATTTCAAATAAACAGTTCGAATGTGTTTCATTCATTTTGCAGTAGAGATTTTGGAAAGGGCAGGAACCTATCTTTATCTATGTTCTTAAGTTGCAGGGGAACCATCTATTGAAGTTGCGACTTGTCAAGATGAAGAAAAACTAAGAATTAAAAAAAAATCAGCTTGGATAGGGACGTGATACTTCAGAGCTATCTTGCCCTAAACACGCATTCGTTTGAAGTTGTCGCTGCTTTTATATAAGACAGAAGAAGAAGAATACAAAAAATAATTTAACGGAGATTTTGTTTTGGAGTCCTATACGAAAAATGTTTAAAATATCTTACGTCGAGCATCTGTAATATATTTGCCAAAGCATGTTCAGTAAAAAGAATCATTGACTAAGTGACATTTTCTCATACTAAGCATGGTGTAAAGAAAACCACTTTACCAACTAAAGACACGTAGAAACATGCTAATCGCATGAAGTAGCATTTGTTAAAGAGAACAAAATGTTTGAAAAAAAAATTAAATTCTACAGATTCTATTGCTATAAAAGAAAATTGCAGAAAACTTCATATACAGAGTGCGATGGGTAAATTTTCGCCACTTCATATTTTTAAGTCAAACATGCGCGTTGCTTGGTTTTTATTTTATCAACTGCACAATATCATAGAATGAGTTTAGCACCGTCTGCGAAAAACAGAGCAACATGACGCAATTCATTCCGCCACAAATTTGGAAATGCCATGCTGTACTGCTTGTCATTCGCACCGGAATTTAAAATACGACCATTAACATTATAATAATACATTAACAATCTCCCAGATGTAATAAGATCCCAAGTAGGCATATATGCTGACAACACTACAGTTTACTCTCGCATCGATCAAAAATCTGCCGAGGCTGACAAAGCAAACCTCGCTGCCGAGCTTGAAAAGGACCTCCGATCTGTGGCGGACAGGGGTAAGAAATGGCTCGTGAATTTAATGCTTCCAAAACGAAGCTGCTATCTATTAACCATCACACAATCGCTCATATCCCCATTAGCGTGGATTAGGCTAGTCTCCCTGAAAGGAAAACACCGCGCCTCCTCGGCTTAACTCTGACAACAGACCTCAAATGGTAGGACTATCCATAGCTAAATTTGCTGCTAAGAAAGTCGGTTCTCTATGTAGGGCCAGGATGTTTTTTCCGCCTGAAACAATAATGCACATATATAAATCCATCCGCCCGTGCATTGAATACTACTGCCATATCTGATCGGGTGCTCATGCTATTCACCTAGGTATCATTGACAAAATCCAACGCAAAATCTGTAACATGATAGATCCTGATATCGCAGCTCGGATACAGTCACTTTTTCACCGGCGCAATGTGGATTCATTGTGTCTCTACTACAAATACTTTCACGGCTTCTGTTCCGATGAACTTAGCTCACTGGTACCCACTACATATAAATTTACTTGAGCCATAAGATTAGCAACTAGGACCCACCCTTTTACTGTGAAACCAATAAATTGTAAACGCAAATTCTACTACAACAGATCATTTTATCGCACTTCCCGCCTGTGGAATTTCCTTCCATTTACTTGTTTTCCCGACAGCTATAATCTCCAAGAATTTAAATGTAAAATCAATAGCCATCTTTTATCTTAAAAACCTGCATCCTCTTCTTTTTTTCTCCGTCCACTTCACTCTCATCAGTATTTTTATCCTTCTTTTATCAACTTCCTGACACCCCCATTAATCTGTCACTCTTTCTCATAATTTTCCTCCTATGTTACCCCCGGCAAAACAGTGGCAGTAAAATGCCTTGCTTGTGGCGATATGATTATAAAAAAATTAAGTGTGTATCTTTTTCATGAAGAGAGAGATAGATAGATAGATAGATAGATAGAGAGAGAAAGAGAGAGAGAGAGAGAGAGAGAGAGAGAGAGAGAGAGAGAGAGCAACCGATAATACACAAAGATGTGGACGGACCAGAATATTAAAGTCTGAAATGGAATCTACAATAGTCAAACTGAACAGAAATAAAGCAGCGTGACCAGACGGCATAGTCATAGATCTGCTGATAGCCCTGGAAAAATTTGGCATAGAGAAAATTACAGAAATAATAAATGAAATTTATAATAGTGGTGTAATACAAGATGATCTCAGCAGGTCGATCTTCATAGCACTATCAAAGAAGCCAGGAGCAAACGAGTGCGAATTCTACAGAAGCATGTAACAAAATTGATCGTCCGTAGAGCGAGAAGAATAATCAGGCCAGTGATAGGACGAGAACAGTGTGGTTTCGTCAAAGACACTGGAATAAGGAACGCCATATTTTTTATTAATATGCTCTCTGAAAGGCAATACAAATAATGAAGGACTTGTATCTATGTTTAATTGATTATGCGAAGGCATTCGTCAAAATACGCCACAAAGAATTGGTGGAGATGCTTAGCAGCTTCGACATATTTGAGAAAGACCTAAGAGTAATCAAGAATCTCTACTGGTAGCAAACTGCCTACATACGGACAGGCAACGAATTCAGCAATTATACTAAGATTGAAAGGGCCGTAAGACAAGGATGCGTATTTTCACCGGGTCTGTTCAACTTATACAGCGAGACTATTCTGAGAACCCTAGAAGTTATACCATGCTTCGTCATCGGAGGCCACAATTTAAACAATATAAGGTACGCAGATGATACAGTACTGATAGCAGACACAGAAAGGAAACTACAAGACCTCCTACAGAAGGTAGCTGAAGAGAGTGACAAGAAAGGAATATAAATAAACTGCAAGAAAACTGAGTGCATAGTCATCAGCAAAAAGTGCAGCCCAAAATGCCAATTACAGGTGAGGGACTCTAAAATGGAGCGGGTACATAAACTTAAATACTTAGGAAGTATTCTAACAGAAGATGGAAAATGCGACACTGAGATCCGAAGGCGAATTGGCATGGCGAAAGAAGCATTCCAGAAGTTGAGTAAAGTATTAAGAAACAGGACAATTTAACTAGAAACAAAGAGGGGAGTTCTGGATTGCTATGTGATGTCGGTTCTTCAATATGGCAGTGAATGTTGGACAATATCTTCGAAGATGATGGAAAAACTTGAAGCAGCTGAAATGTGGTTCTACAGAAGAATGCTGTGGATATCATGGACCTCGCATGTGAGCAATGATGAGGTTTTGGAAAGAATGGAGACGAAAAGGAAATTAATACTGAGCATCAGGAAGAGACAACTAAAGTTCCTGGAACATGCAATGAGGAAGAAGGGCTTGGAGAACCTGTTACTAACAGGCCAGATAGAGGGAAAGAGAGACAGAAGAAAGCAGCGGATAACATATTTGAAGGACCCGATCAGGTGGATGACGGAACGAGGGTTACATGGTGGAACAGGATAAAGCGTGCAAAGAGCCACCAGGGAGAGGGAGATATGGAAAGCCATGATCGCCTACGTCCTGAAAGGACATGGCACATGAAAGAAGAAGGTGTCAATCTAAGGACAGTACAGAGAATTCTGAAAGATCTAGATGAGTCTAATGGTGATTATGAAGTCGGCTTCTTTACACTTACGCGAAAATACAATTGGGAAATATATGCATCCAACTCTTTCGCCCCATGTATGGGTTAATTTGTAGAACTTAAATTACAACAACAATTATTATCTCCAAACAAGTTCTTACAATCTAAAAATATTTTATGGCTTTGAAAAGTATTGATAAACTGAAAAAAAAAAACAAAAAAAAAAACAACTAAATTGGTCAGTAATATTTTTTTTATTCTAACGAAATTTTCATGTTTCTTCATACTTTGTTTGGTTTTTCGGAGATATCTTTCGTTATTCTTATTCAGTTTCTGTGTCGCATTTTCCCTTGTGTATTTAAACTGTTCGCTAATATTTCAATTTCTGTACTTGCTTGATCATGACATCTCCTTCTTGTGGCTCGTATCTTGGGCTGTTAAATCTGCGTTTTACACTATAGAACATTTGCAGGCAAAAGAAATAATATTATCGATCAAATGCTCCTTCTGACAAACCTGTGCAGCGTTAAATCTTTTGTCTTTTGGCCAACTAACTTTTAGTCACTGAGTTGGGTGCTACACAACCCACAATTGGCGATGATGCTAAATTAGGAAATGGTATTCATTTCTAGACCAATTCTTTCCCTCTATTCTGTGCCTAATGTTCGTCCTAAAGCCAGAAATGCAACGGACTATTATAGAACAATGTTTAACAAACATATACTATCCTGTTAACAAATAACGAATCGCCAAAAGAACGTTTTTTTTTACATGAAACCATTTTAATCTTAATTAACTACAGTTTCGACAATGTCTCGGCTCGGAACGAGAATTCGGGGAGCAGAGTTCGAATTCCAGTTGAATTCCTTGCATTCACTTACGAGCAAGTACCCTTGGAAATGGTAGTAATCCGTCTATTCCCTCCAGTTATGGGTTAAATAATAGGACAGATTGGGTTCTCTAGCCTTGGTTGGCAACCAGTTTACTGTAGAAAGTAAAGGCGACCTACTGCGGAATAATCATCTGCGCAGTCATCCATGTCTCTTTCGAGACATGATCACCCAAGCGTGTATCACGTATGGGACTTGACTGTGTGACTGATATTGTTTTGATTTGTTTTACGGCATATCAACCACAATAGGTTATTTAATGCCGACAGTATTTTTTACAATAGGTCCGCGTGAATAGAACGTATATTCTTTGTAAGCAATAAGTTTGTAAATCAGACGTATTATGGCAATAATTTTTTCTTAAAAAACGTATTATGGCAATTTTTTTTCCTTCTGAAACGTATTTTTGTTGGTAACATTTTGCCTTCGAAAACGTTTTGTTGGGAATATTTTTCATTGAAAAAAAATTTGTTGGTAAATACTTACATAGCATTTTGACCCCAGCTAGAACCCTAACAGGTGCTATCACTCCGGGTCAGGGTGGACCCGGGAACAACAACAATGAAGAGGTGGTTCCATGCTGCTCACAACCTTCCAATCAGAGGCGTGGCTGCCGGATACAGTTTACTGTCACATCCAGGATCATATATTGTTTTAAAAAGAGATGATTCAGTCAGTTCAGTGTCATACGTGATACACGCTTGGGCGATCATGTCTCGAAAGAGACATGACTGACTGGGCAGAAGATTATCCCGCAGTAGGTTGCCATTGCTTTCTGCGGTAGACTGGTTGCCGATCAAGGCTATAGAACCCAATCTGTCCTGCTATTTAACCCATAACTGGAAGGAAGAGACGGGTTAATACCTTTCCCAAGAGTATTTGCGCGTTATTGAATACAATGGATTCAACTGGAATTCGAACTCGGCTCCCCGGCTTCTCGTTCCGAGCCGATATCCACTGTACCACAACGCACAACGCACATCTACTGTACCACAACGCACTGTACCAGAACGTATATCATAACTGACTGAAGAGATGATTACAATAGTAATAAAATCTAGACATATGAAAGTTACCTGAAAGGAAGTGGCACGACTCATAGAACGAGAACAATCTACCCCAACGATCGAAATAAAGGGTTTGGTATAAAATGCCAGTCACAGAAGGTCGGAGCATACAACGGCCGAAATGTGTATATGACGAGGATAACTCTATGAACAATGTAAATTAACCATATTATAATAATGTCTACAAAGAATCTAATAAATAAATGATTTTTATTATCTTTAGAATGGAGGGAATTAATTGGTTTAAAAATAAATACCATTTTCAGGCAGGACGTACTATGATTGCTAATGTTTATTGTATATTTTGTAAATGAAATTTTTACTGTTCGGACTGTTGTCCACATCTTTATTGCCATGTTTATGAGGTTTCAGCCTTTGTATCCTCCGGCTTTCTTCAGCTGCTAATTTTGAACCGAACCCTTTGTTTATATCACTGAGGTATATAATTCTCATTCTATGTGCGATGCCACTTCCAGATGCTCTGTTGTTATCTCCTTTTAACTCAACTCTCTAAGTTATTTGTTCATCATTTCCATAGTCAGGTCTTGAACTCACAACTCTGGATCAAGTCACAGGAATTAGCCAACGTCTATATCCACTGGGCCATGTGTCCTTAAGGTTATAGGGAGATAACTCATGAATACCAAAAGAGGCTCTTTGCAAGGAATGAAGATCATATACCCTAGTGATTGTAATAAAGGGTTCGGTTCGAAATTCCTAGCACCTGAAGAAGGCCGGAGCGTGCAACGGCCGATACGTCACACAAATGGCAACAGTATGAAGACAATAGTCCGAATAATGTAAATAGTGTAAAAATAGTTGTAAAAGCCAATGCCTATATCCACTGGGCTAAGTGTCCTTGAGGAAATACATCCTGTTTATTTATTTATTTATACTCATGATTACTCATGATGTGGATCCCGTATAGCCTTTATTCAAAGTATTTGTTATTTGTTTTAGTAGACGTGCCCTGGGTACTAAGTTACATATTCTCTTTACGCTTGCTTCGGTAGGTTGGATACCTCGTCTCTGTCAAATGCATCATCCGTTCTGTTGTGCGAAGTGGAGTAGAGAAATTTCTGTATCACCCAAAATAAAGTCTGTTATATGTTGAAGCTGCTGTCTGGCGTTTTGCAATTTCCCCTTATTCATTTCGTTTCTGTTCACTAATCGAGACGATTGTCAATTCCGCCAAAAGTGTCACTTATATGCGATCGCGAGATAGACGCACGTATAAACAGCTGTACGTTGGAGAGAAAAGCAGATATTATATTCCATCAGCTTATTGACTTATAATATGTGCAGAGCCGTTGTTTAAATTACTTACCATTCGTTTTAACTTTCATAAATGAATACTTCTCTCTTGTTCCGGTCTTTTTTAGGTATTTTATTGCAAGGCTCGATCATCAGCTTATGATTCTGTTTCAAAATCAGGACATCTTTATTGATTTAAGTAAGTATTTGTAATTTCTATGTAAGTACAGAATAAAATACAAAGAAGAAATTGTAGGAAGATAGTATTGCACCAATATTTTATCTGGAAAGAATCTGTACAGCTAGGGAACCTACAGTAAGAATAATTATTTTTACTAGGGATTATACATCGGGCTTTTGCTTATTATTATTGTTTCTATAATTGAAATATATTTATTTTTCGACAATCATATTCTCTCTTTTTTAAAACGAGTGGATACTTGCCCTCTTTTTTGACGGCAAATATTTATGACGTCTAAAATGACAACAGAATATTTATATCGGCATGCCGTCTAAAATGACGACAAAATATCTATTGATGTACTTACAATTGAGGATCTTACATTAAGCCATGAGGAAAAAATAATCAAAACCACTGAGCGTAACAGTAGGGAAATATATATATATATATATATATATATATTTGGGAAGCAATGTTTCATTTAAATATGTTTCATTAATTCAGGGAGATTTTATTCAATTTTGATTTTATTTTATTTTATTTTTTTTTTTACATGCTTCTTTTTTGCTGAAGATTAGGAATCTAAAAACGTTCCATAATTTCTTTAATTTCCTCTTTACAGGCCATCTTCAAAGATTTTATTTATCCGGTATTGTTATGTCCTCATGTTTGACTGTCTTGTAATTTTTTTGTGTTTGAGTATTTTTTAAAAAAGAAAAGTTCTTTAAACCTATCACGTCATGCGCACGACTAGGCATCGTGTGAGTGTCTGTCTATTTTTTTTTTAAGTTTCAAAACTCCATTTCCACAGTTAAATAATGTATGGTTGATGGTAGTAGAAGATTGTTTGATATAAAGTGCCTCTTACAGCGAGATACCTCTGATATTATGATTTAAATAGTATTTTTGCATTTTCAACCAAAATTTTTCTTAAGGGTTTTTGTAAGTTATGGGTTAATAAATGTTTTTTAAAATTTTATTTCACTATTATTACTAGATAGGTGGCATGTAAGTCGCGTACTCAGAGAAATGGTAGTATGGTCAATATAGATAATTAATTTATGACAAGAAACATAATCTTAAACAGGGCATTAAAATTCATACACTATATTAGTCATTGCGTGTTTAGATTAGATTTGATTTTATGGGGTTATTATTATTAGAAACAACAAGGTTTACTGTCTTCCATTTTCTATAATATATTCTAAATTTTACATGTTTTTTTGGAATTATAGCAGAAATGTGGTGTTTAATAATTTTTCTTTTAGAAAATTCGTCCTGTTTATAATTAATGTGCATTTGGCTGAAATAAAATATGTTGATGTTTTCTTGTATGGCATTTGTAATGCTAGTGTCATGTATTTTTTGTAAGAATAATTTTATTTGTTTATCAGTGATGTAGTTGGGGAAATTATTGTTGACTAATGTTTGGTTTATGCATTTTAGTTCGCTCAAAAATATTTTTTGGGAAGAGGAATTTTGATGTGCTCAATTTAAGAAGTTTTTTTATTATTGCTATTTTATATCTTTCAGAGAATTGGCATTTATAGTCAATATGACAAGAGTTCGTACTGGTAGTTTTTTTTTTTAGAGAGATAAGTGATAAATTTGTTGGTCTTAACTCTATACTGACGTCAAGAAAGGGAGGTTTTGTTATTGTCCATGAGTTCGTAAGCAAATTTCAGCGAGAAGTTATTTTCAAAATTTAATTTTAGATTTACGATTTTGTCCCCATTTTTCTCGAAAGAAAAATGTCGTCGACGTACCTTGTGAAAATCTCCGGCTTGTCGATTGTCTTAAAGACTTTGTTTTCGTTATAGGACATGTAAAAGTTCGGGAAAGTAGGATCTAATAGCTTTCCCATACTGACTCTGTTAGTTTGTATGTAAATGTTACCATTATTGCATGAAAATGGAGTTTGTGTGTTGAATGCGGTAAGTAGTTTGGTGTGGTGAACGAATTTGTGTAGTTCACTGGTGAGTATATATATATATATATATATATATATATATATATATGCTCTCACACCCTGATTGAGCACTCTGGAAGAATGGTAGACTTTGAAAAACAGTAGCTACTCTGGCATGCACGCATCGCTCATTAGGTAATGGATTAGAGCACTCTGGCTATTGGGCGGGTATAATGACAATATACACGCTAAAAAGTCTGCCTTCTTCTACCGAACGCCCATAGCTCAGAGGTAGAATCGCCGACTGACGCCAATTCGGTCGGGTTTGGAATCTAACCGTACTGATGAGCTGTGATACAGCGAAACAGATCTGTCTGCGGATGACTATATATATATATATATATATATATATATATATATATATACAAATGAATAAGGAACGAAGAAGATATTTGTACCGTTCAAAATATTAATTTAAAACAGTGTTCAGTATAAAAATAAAGCAATGAATATCTATTAGAAACTATACTTTAGAACATGTACAAACTATAAACCACTACAAAATTGTACTTTTCGTTTCGATATTGAAAGAACCCTATTTCATCAGGCAGTGAACAATGATGGCAAAAACCTCTTTATTGAAAATTTTTTAAAAAGCACCAGTTCTTTTTATTTTTGGAAGTCGTTCTGTACGAGGTAAAAAAAGATCTTAAAAAAGAGAGGAAAAAAAGAAAAAAGTTAGAAAAGATTAGAAAATGAGATGAGAAATCAAGAAAAGGAAAAGAAAGGGGAAAGGGAAAGATACAGAGGAAATAGAAAGTAAAGAGGTGCGCTCAATATAAAATTAGAGCAATGAATATTTATTATAAATTATACTTTAGAACATGTACAAACTAGAATCTACTACAAAATTGTACATTTTGTTTCGACATTGTAAGAACAATGTCTCATCAGGTAGATTACAATGATGGCAATAAACGTTAATTTTGAAAAGAAACATTCAAGAAAACTCACTTCCTTTTATTTTTGAAAAAAAACTTTTCGTACGAAGTAAAGAGGGGAGAAATGATGAGAAAGCAAAAAGATACATCACAAAAAAGGGACGTTGCATACAAAGAGAAGAATATTTTGGTCTACTAGCCTGAATATTTGAGGAAAAAAATGAATATGATTTTTAATAAATAAACGGATTTTTCTTCTAAAATTAGAGTATCCACTGAAAATAATATTTGAAAAGAAGAAATCTGTTCGATCTCAACTTATTTATAAATGGAATTTAACTCTGTGTGTGTGTGTCTGTGTTTGTCCTTTACCTATAGATTCCGAAAGGGCTGAACCGATTAACTTGAAAATTTACAGTTGTATGCGGGTATGCGAATGTTCTTAGCTAAGTTTTGTGTCGAGGTACTCCCGATAAATATCGAAAATCGATAATCGAAAAAGTCGGGTTATAGAAGGAGTGGTCCGTTTTTAATCAAATTTGATACACTCATTGACAAAGACATAAGAAACGATATTCAGAAGTTTCAAGGTTGCCGATCTATCCTTGGATGACTTATTTGACTCCGATATTGCAAATCGATACTCGGATATCCTACCGGGTCTGATCAAAATCAGTTTTTCAGCCCTTTTATTTTAGTTTTTGCTTCGGGTTTGGCTGTAAGTAGGTATAATTGTAGTTCTTAGTCTTAGCCATGATACCATTTAATCAGAGGACTTATTTAACCTTCAAAATTCAGTTTACGACGAAAAAACCTATTTGATATCGATACCAGGAAATGAAAATTTGACTTACATCCATTCATTTTTCTTTCAGTCTACGGTTTCGCTTTAACTGGAAACAATTATTGCTTTTTAGTCTTTCGTGCCAACGTCCAAAGTGTCTGAGCTCGAGGACCATGGATTAGTTTTAAAGCTTTCATTACACCCGAGCAACGCCGGGCTATACTGCTAGTTGATAAATAAAAATAGATTACTTTAGGATTTATTTTGTTTACGTTTGGATACAAAACTGAGCAGATATATATGCATTGAATACTGCTGCCATATGTAATCAGATGACGCTGCTATTCACCTTAAGATTGAAGACAATATCCAAAAGAGGATCTGCAATGTAATCGATCCTGACTTGGCATCCCGACATAATGTAGCTTTACTCTGTCTTTTTTCCAAATATTTTCATAATAACTGTTTTGACGTACTTCTTTCCCTGGTGCTGCGACCACATGAATCTACATGTTTAAAATAGTTAAATTCAACCCTCTCTTCTACTCTAACAGTTTTTTTTCTCGCACTTTCTTTTGTGGAACTCCATTCCGTTTAATTTCTTCCCTAATAGCTACAATCTCCAAAAGGTTAAATGCAACGTCAATTGCAATCTGTAGAGGAAGATTCTTGTCGTTCCGCTCACGTGCCTAGGCGTTTCTTATCTGGACCCTAATTTGTGCTTATCGATTATTGCCCGCACACGGGGTAATAGCCGAGTCAATCCTGGGGACAGGCAGTGCAGACTTGGACACAGTAAAACGGATCGTGCAATATATGTGCTGTACTAAATAAGATGTGCGTTGTGGTGCATTGTATATCGGCTCGGAACGAGAAATCGGGGAGCCGAGTTCGAATTCCAGCTGAATTCATTGCAATCACTTACGCGCAAATACCCTTGCATAAGGTATTAATCCGTGTATTCCTTCCAGTTATGGGTTAAATAACAGGGCAGATTGGGGTCTATAGCCTTGGTCGGCAACCAGTCTACCGCAGAAAGCAATGGCAACCTACTGCGGGATAATATTCTGCCCAGTCAGTAATGTCTCTTTTGAGACATGATCGTCCAAGCGTGTATCAAGTATGGCACTTAACTGACTGACTAAATAAGAACTAGTGGAGAAACAGTTGAGATAATTGCATAATTCATTCTAGAGACAGTGTCATATTTTAAAGTCCAAATAAAAGCCAGAATATCGAAAGCCTACTTTCAAGACAGACAATCCCTTCCAGCCGATTAATGTTATCCTTCATCCACTCCCCCATTTGGTTTTATGCCGACAATAGCAAAGCTTAATCGATACCAAGTATTATCATCGCTACTCGATTTATTGATACCAATCTGCGCAGTAGAGTTCTACTTAGAGCTACAAGTTCAAATTCGTTCTTAGCTTTCGCAACATGTAATTAATGTGTAATGTCGGCTATCATATTTGCTTGCAGAAGGGAAATGGCTCAAATAAACTTGACAATCGCTTCCGTACTTTCACCATATCCACAGCTGGAACGAGTCTCAAGAAGACCGCGTAGAAATTGAAATTCTTTGAAATGTTCTTTGAAGTTATCTAATGAACAGTACTCACTTACTTTGAAGTTTGAACAATATCATGCACGGCAGAACGTTACAAAACGCTTCTTCATTTTGGCGATGACTCCAGTTTCGTCGTTCGATCTTCACTAATAAAATGAATTACGAATTATAGATGTCAGTAAATCTGTTATAGTAAAAACAACATTATGAAAAAATACATTTTGACTTTTGTCAATTCTAATAAAGACCGGTATATATATATATATATATATATATATATATATATATATATATAGTCATTCGCAGACAGATCTGTTTCGCTGAATCACAGCTCATCAGTACTCGAATAGCTAATCTTAATCGTTTTTCCATCAAATATTTTATTTAGAGGATTATCTTTGTGAAAGCGTTTATTTACTAATTGCAGAAAAAAACATCCAATGTTAATATTTAATAGTACACAGAACGGGAAGTTGAAGCATATAATTCCTCCTTTTTTATGTTTATTTTTAGTCGTAGACAATGCTGAATTACTAACTTACTACTTACTAGGTGTTAAATAGGATAATTTATCTTTATAACTGCTTCTTTGGAGACATTTATCATACAGTATTTTTGTTTTCATTAAAGATATTATGGTTCAGACATTCAATAGATTTAATCGTTATATTTATTTTTAACTTAAGTTGATCGATAATGATTAGAATCTAACTTTATATATGTTATAACTGATTAGGACTTCATTTTATAAACGTGATAACTCTTCATCCGTATTCTGATAAATAGAGGTTGGTTGGTTGTTTTATGGCATATCAACCACGGCAGGTCATTTATTGCCAAATAAATTTTATTTATTGCTGGTAATACCTTTTTCTTTCAACAATTTATTGTTTTTTTTTATATAAGTTTTTGTGTCTAGTAATACTTTTTTCTTTTCGAGTATCAAGATTCATTGGGATTTGTTTTTAAGGGCAGGGTTCCCAAGTCTTACCCTGTTATTTAACCCATAACTGGAGGTTATGGACGGATTAATACCTTTCCCAAGGGTACCAGTGCTTAAGTGAATGCAGGATATTCAACTGGAATTCGAACTCGGCTCACCGATTTCTCTTTCCGAGCCGATATCCACTGCACCACAACGCACATCCGTCACTATACACTTACAGCACCTGGTATTCCCAAGCGGTCACCCATCTAAGTACTGACCAGGCTCAACGTTGCTTAACTTCGGTGATCGAGTGAGAACCGGTATATTCAACGTGATAGGCCGTAAGCCCCGAAATCTGAACAATATAAGATACGCAGATGACACAATACAAGATAGCCATTATAGAAAAGAAACTACAAACATTCCTCTGAGAAGAGCCATCCATATCTTTGTATTTCTGTATATTCACAGGAAGTGGCGAAGAAAAATTGGAAAGAAAGAACTACATGTAAAATACAAGAAAACTGAATGCATGGTTATTTTTTAAAACAAGAAGCCCCAAAATGACAAATATATGCTGGGGATACTAAAATCAAGCAGATAATCTTTTCACTTTTCTTTTATTTTTTTTTTCATTTTTTTTTTCAATTGAATTAGATAGACTAAACTATCGCCCGGTTCACACTCCACCCACGTCTATTGTACAGGTGTAGAGGCTCATCCCTTGTTCCCTGTTTAGGATGTGGTTTCCGGCTTTCTCTTTTCCAAATCTTTTCACTCTCACGTAGCCCCCTGCACATCAGTGGCGTTACCACCTTGCTCGGGGTGATATGATTAAAAAAAAAAAATAATTAAAGATATTTAAATATCTCAGAAGACTGAAAGTGTGATACGAATATCCGACGGCGTATTAACATAGGCAAGGATGCATTGCAGAAGCTGAGTAGAGTATCAAGAGACAGGAAAATTTCGCTTGAATTAAAGAAGAGAGTACTGGATTGTTATGTGATGTTTGTCAATCAATATGATAGCGAAAACTGGACAATCTCATCAAAAATGAAGGAAAGACTTGAAGTAACCGAAATGTTGTTCTACAGAAGGATGATGAGGATACCAAGGACGGAATATGTGAGCAACGACGGGGTTTTGGAGAGGATGGACATGAAAAACTAATACTTAACATTAGCTGAAGTTTAGGACGCAGGTAGTTAGGACGGAAGGCTTGGATAATCTGATGCTCCCGGGACGGACAGAGAAAAGGAGAGAGAAGAGAAAGCGGCGCGTTATATACTTGATTGACTTGAGTAGATGAATGGCGGAGTGGGGTTTAAGTTGCATAACAGTAAAAGGGTTCTTAAGTGCACTCAGGGATAAGGAGATGTGAACGGCAATGATCACCTAAGTCCTGACGGGGGACGGCGAATAGAATAAGATTATTTACTGTGAGGTGCTTTACCACAAAAAGTGGTAAAATTGTGATACTGAAACCAAGCAGGTTCAAAATTTAAATACATGAAAAGTGTTCTAACAAAAGACTGAAAGTTGGACAAAGAGATCCGAAAGAGAATTGGTATGACAAAGGACGTGTTCCAGAATCGGAATAGAGTATTGAGAGACAGGAAAATTTAACTAGAAACAAAGAGGGGAGTACTGGATTGCTATGTGATGTCAGTTATTCAATATAGCAGTGAATGATGGACAATATCATTAAATATGAAAGAAAAACTTAAAGCAATTGAAAGGCGATTCTACAGAAGGATGCTGCAGATATTATGGATCGAGCATGTGAGCAATGATGAGGTTTTGGAAAAGATGGAAACGAGAAGGAAATTAATACTGAGCATGAGGAAGAGACAACTAAAGTTCCTGGGATATGCAATGAGGAAGACCTGAAAAACCTGATATTAACAGGCCAGATAGAGGAAAAAAGAGACAGGGGAAAGCAGCGGATAATATATTTGAAGGACCTGAGCAAGTGGATGACAGAACGGGGAGCTAAGTGTCACCAGGGATAGTGAGACGTGGAAAGCCATGATCGCCAACGTCCTGCAAGGTCAGGGCACATAAAAGAAGAAGAATTATTTTAATAGTTTAATATCTTTGATCGTAAGCGTTCAAATCAAAAGAATCAATATATACAATAGATCTCCAAAAACTGTTGGAACACCTAGGTAATTAGTTATAACATCTTGTGCGACATTAATATCCTTCCCAAATATGATATATTTGGGAAGGATATTAATATAATCCAGAAGCTAACTGGCACCAAACCGTCTACCTACAGCTAGAAAATGATTTCTGAAAATATATAAAAATAAAAATATATGGATGGCTGTTCTCAGAGGACTTGTTCAACCCAAACAGTGAGACAATTCTGAACGAATTACACCCTGGTGCAAATTAAATGAAACAAAACGAATTATGTTTTCCTTGGATCTTTCACACTTTCCCCGATAGCGTATACGTCGTCTCTTAGCGTTGTTTGTCTCTTCCGACCGCATCTTTCTTTACGTATGTATCCAGTTTGTTTCTTTCTCTTTGATGACAGGACTGACAGATGAAATTGAACAAATTCCGCGATCTCTCTGTAAGGCTTGCCAGTGTGTTCGTGCAGTGTTACAGTTTTCGCACGCTTCCTTGGAGTAAGATTTATCACAGACAATTACTGTAGGACAACTAATCGAGAGTGTCTGAGCGTGATAAAAATCTGATGCAATGACGGATGACGCAATACTTTTCAATGCCAAAAGAATTTCTTCATACACCGCGCAAATAGATTCATATTAATACACAACACAGTAAATGACCTAATCAAAGAAAAAATAGAAATCTATGATACCATGTCACTCTCATAGGTTTATTACGAAAGAAAGGAAACAAAAGCAATTGTTTCAATTAATTGGCACACAGAGGTGTAGAAGTTTCTCCAAGATTCATTATTATCGGCCATAATCTTAACAATATAAGATATTATGATGAGACATTGTTGACAGCAGACACTGAAAACAAACTTCCACAGAACTGTGTAAAGAAGAGCGTGAAGAAAGGACTAAGCATCAATTGCAAGAAGCTTGGTTGTGAGTAAAAGAAACAAGCTTAACATATAAATTACAAACTGGAATTGACAGAATCAAACAAGTACAACAATTTAAAATTGCGAAACTGAAACCCGAAGGCGTATTGAAAAACTGAAAGATGGCTTCGAAAAACCAAAGAAAATATTAATTAAACAGAAAAAAATTCATTATTTACACTATACGGACTATTGTCCTCGTTTTTATTAACATTTTTACAATGTTTCGGCAGTTGTACTCTCCGGTATTCTTCAAATGCTTGGAATTTCGAACAGAACCCTTTATTTCGGTCACTGGGGTTTATCATTCTTATTCCATGTGGGATCCCACTTCCGGATGCCATATAGTTATCTCGCTTTAAATCAACTCTAGAAGTTATTTGTTCACGACCGCTGTAGCCAGGAAAATTTTACTAGAAACAAGATAGTACTGCACTATTATGCAATAACCGTTCCCATATGCGGCTGTGAATGCTGGACAATCTCCCCACAGCTGAAGATGAAACTTGAAACAACAAAAATGTAGTTCTACATGAGGATACTGAGAATACATGAGATTGAATATATATAGTGCTGAGTTGTCATAATGTTAGCGCCAAGGTTTTTCAGTGGTTTTACTGATAAAATGTATTTTGGCAAGCAGGTTTTTTTATCGTAAAGTGTTCGATATCATGGTGGAGGCAGAGCGTTGATAAATACAAAGAGATGACCAATTTAAGTGAGCAGGCACATGATAATCTCGAAGTTTAGTGAGGACACCGTTAGGGCCTATTTGACGAGTTAGGATATCATAACTGCCTTCATATTTATATATAAATTTGAATTAGATTTAAATTAGAACAATTAACAATTGTATTAGAAAGTGAACAATATATGTTTGAAGGCAAATGCAGCTTTAACATGTACCAGTTTTAGATAGTTGAGTTGTATTTGTATACAAATCAACTGACAAAACTGAAAATGTCGAAACCATGGTAGTGAAATCGGATGATACTACCGGCCATAATTATTAGGCCATCCTAAGTTTTAAAAGAAATGATGTATTTCATACTATTTTTAGTGGATAATTCTAAATGAAAATGGAATGGTTCTTTTGTTGTTATTATTACCTTGCACAATTTAAAAAGGCAAGGAACCGAAGATGGATTCGTCCAAATCACCATAATTTTTTCATTCTTTTATTGATGAAACTGCAATATAGGTAATTATTAAATATTTGTAGATTCATTTGGTGCACATGTTATAGTGCAGTATTAACAAAAGAACCATTGTATTTTCATTTACAATTATTCATTTGGCAATAAACACTAAAAAGTAGTATGAAATACATCATTTTCTTACTACACTAGAGTGGCGTAATAATTATGGCCGGTATTATATATATATATATATATATATATATATATATATATATATATATATATAATGAGAAAACAGTCACTATGTTTGCTTTCTTTTTCATATAAGAGCAAACGATCTAGTTAATCGGAAATTTTCTCTGACTGAAATCTAAAGAGCAGAAAAGTCAGAGTATGCAGCCTTATATTATGAGAATAGTTTTAGCTGATAGATGACACACGGGTCGATAACCGACCTGTATCCACTAGATCAACATGAAGAAACTGTATAATGTTGTAAGACGCGGAACGTCTAATGATCCTAGACTAAAAACATCGTTGATGATGTGTGCCAAGACGCCAAACAGGTATTTCCAAAATAAAAATGTATATGTGTATGCATGTTCTTATATGTGTGTATGTACGTGTAGTTATATGTATGTATGTATGTATGAATGTATGTATGTATGTATGTATGTATGTATGTATGTACATGTGGTTCTTTCCAATATTTCAAGAAACTTCGACAAGAATCTGTTATAAGAAAAGATGCTGTTCGTCAAAGTTTAGAGGCAATTCTATATACATCATTTGGTTTGCGTGAGATGCTCAAATTCTTAAATTTCTCTGAGGCACGTCGTACAGATTTCATGAAATACATCTGTTTGATACTTTTACAATGTCAGGGATAGTTTCATTAGGGTTTACGGGCCTTTGACTATCATACTCCCTTTTTACAGCGACCAGCCGATAGGGAACAGAAATCGAGCTGTGTGCCATCAGTCAGATATAATTTTCCTCATTTTAAAATCATAAACTGCGACGCCTCTTGGCAATTTATAGTCCAGTTACGGATAAGTTCAGCTTTACCAGCAATCTACGCTCTTCCATAAAAATGAAGTAATCGCATTAACCGTTTCGCTCTTGTAAGGAATACGGTGATGCGCTTGACTTGAAGTGTTATGTAACGATTTTGTTTCCACTCACGGAGATACATACATGCACACATGCGCACACACATCTACTTACTCTTATCTTATTTTCATCTCTGCTAAACATTCAATAAACAAAGAAATGTAGCACCCTCCCCATGCTTTCATTATATATATATATATATATATATATATATATATATATTTTGTATATATATATGTATATATGTGTGTGTGTGTACATATATATATATATATATATATATATATATATAATGAACAAATGGGGAGGGTGCTGCATTTTGTAGCACCCTTCCCATGTTGCCTAGCGGAGTTTTATGTCAACACAAAATAAAATCGTGATTTGTGGATGTTATTGTGTTACCGTCTTAATACTCTCCCTGAAGATGGCTCATGTGAGCCGAAAGCTTAGAATAAACTTAATAAAAAATTATCCAAATGTTGGAAAATTTTTGTCCTTATTTTCAACTGAAATTAAAGCCAAAATACGACGTTTAGAACGGCTCATGATTAAATATAATAGACATTCATTGTCTCTTATATTAACAGTATATGTTTAGAATATATATATATATATATATATATATATATATATATATATATATATAAACAAAAACATCGTAACCGTATTTCCAAACTAAATTCCACCTACCTGCCTATATCCATTTGACCTAAGCCAACCATTTTGCTGCTTATTATTTTCTTCACACTTGTTGCCACTTCCTCTTTACGACCGTGTTTCCGATCATTCCTTTTTTGTTCTCCCTCGGGTATGCCTAATCTACCCACAGTCACCGTCTTAAACTTTGGTTTTCTGTACGGAGTTCGTGTGATGCCTTTCACTTTCTCCCAGTTCGGACAACAATTTCTGCTTCGGCAACTATTTGAACCCCTATATAGGATTGTTATTTTAACCTCCTTAAGTTCTGAAGGGAAGTGCAATGCGTTTGATATTCAATACAAAGATGCACCGCTTAAACCCTTCTGTCGGCCGAGGCATCGTCTCAAATAGCCATTAATTTTATTCTCCAATTTTGAAACTGTTGTAAATACAACTTCATATAATATCAGAGGCCACAAATTACTTGGAAAATGGCATATTGATATATATATATATATATATATATATATATATATATATATATATATATCCATGCCTAACAACGTCCTAGCAACTCTGACTTGTCCACTTTGCACAACATTATATCGAAGCTATAAAACATTTCTGGTAGCATTTGTATATTTTAAATCAGCATTAAAATTCTTACACAGACAGTGAACTGGTATTTTTCTTAACGACCGGATAATGGTTCCTGCAATCTCAAAATGGAACTCTTCTATCACAATCTCTCTTCGTTTGAAGTATCTGCACCCTACTTACAACTTAGAACTGAGGCTCAACTGGGCAACGTTTACGTTACCCACTCACTAGTCTCTAACATAATTTCAAAGCTAGACCGCCATAAAACAAGCAGAGATGACCGAATTTTGGCAAAGAGTTCAAGGCTGTCATGAATGCTGAAGTGGTTCAATATCTCACAGCCCACTCCCTATTCTCCGATAGACAGTATGGCTTCAATTCGCCATAGTTTCAAAGCATTTAACTTTGTCGCCCACACCAGATTTTTTATCAAGGCTGGAATAAACCGTGGTGTCATCGGCGTACATATCTACTTGTGATCTTATGTCATCGGGGAGATCATTAATGTCGATCAGAAAGAGCGTGCGAACTAGAATAGAGCCTTGAAGGACACCCGCATTCGTATGGTAGTTCTGGGAGGCATGTCCGTTTGATACCACCTTCAATGTGCGGTTAGAGAGGAAAGACTGGATTAGGTCAAACAAATGTCCAGTTATACCATAGCTCCGCAGTTTGCGTAGAAGGCCAACATGCCAGACTCTGTCGAACGCTTTAGAGATATCCAAGTCAACGGCTCGGGCTTCGCCATTCATGTCGAGAGCCTGGTATATGTACTCGGTGAAGGTCGTTAGAATTATCAGCAGTAGACCTGGTGAAGCGGAAACCATGCTTCTTGTCCGGGAGGAGCCTGTGGGCTTTGAGATGCTGAACCACCTCGGCGTTGATAATAGCTTCGAACACTTTGCCAAAGATCGGAAGAAGGCTGATAAGGCGGTAATTTGCGGGGTCCCAGGGGTCTCCAGTGTTCTTAAATATAGGGTATATCTACAGGCATCCTGATCAGCATTCAATCACACGCTTCTGTCCGGAAGTATGCATAAACACATCAACTAAAATGCATAAACATACACACTCGCTCTATCTTTTTCAATCACACATCATTCTCTTTCTCACATTCTCTCTCTCTCTCTCGCTCTCTCTCTCTCTCTCTATATATATATATATATATATATATGATGCATTTGTATTTATAAATCTAACATAATTTATTACTTCAAACATTAATTTTCAGAAAACTCATATTTGAATAAACGCACCGGTTATTTTAAAAACATTTTGTTTCGTTTTCCTGAACATTAAAGAAATCATTTTACAGAAAATGCGTCCGTCAACAGGATTCGAATCTGGGCCCCTTTACCAGTGGGTGCAAGAATACACACACCGACATATCTTTGTCATATATATATATATATATATATATATATATATATATATATATATAGTCATCCGCATACAGATCTGTATCGCTGTATCACAGCTCATCAGTACAGTTAGACTCAGATTGTTTTTTTTTTGTTTTTTTTTATCATTTCACCCCGAGCAAGGCGGAAACGCCACTGATGTGCAGGGGGTTACATAAATGTAAAAAGATTAATTAGAAAAGAGTGAGGAGTACAAGCTAGTTAGAAAGGAACAATAGAAAGCAGGTGCGATGACAGATACATAGGTGGAGAGAAAGGGAAGGTTATACAGGGGTGGGGAGAGAGCTAGAGTCCAGTGGTTAGTAGATGAGTATTGACTTTGCATTTAAATTTCTGGAGGTTGTAGCCGTCAGGAAAGCAAGAATACGGGAGCGAGTTCCACAGGCGGGAAGTGCGAGAGAAGAAGCTGCAGGAGTAGAATTGTCGTCTGCATTTGGCTAACCTGACTGTGAATGGGTGGGACCCAGTTGCCAGTCTGGTTGCACGAGTAAACACCTGTTGAGGAGGCACCAGTGACTTAAGCTCGTCCGAGCAGAAGCCATGAAAGTATTTATAGAACAGACAAAGGGAGGCCACATTTCGACGATGCGGGAGTGGCTGCAGTCGAGTCGCCAGATCAGTACCTATCACATTACAGACTCTCCTTTGGAGCTTGTTAAGAACACTGAGGAAAACGGCAGGGGAAGCTAGGATTGAAACTCGAGCGAATTGTCGTCAGTCGGCAATTCTACCCCTAGGCTATGAGCGCTAGATAGAAGAACGCAGACATTTTGGCGTGTATATTATCATTATACAGGCCCAATATATATATATATATATATATATATATATATATATATATATAACGTGGAACACTTGGTATACTATCCAGGTAAATTCCGATAGAGAATAACTAAAAAGAACTCAATGTTAAATTCATTTATTTAATTTGAAAGAGTAATATAATTTAGAAAAGATTTTTGATTTACTACAATTTTTCAATGGGTAATACATATTTCACCGCATGATGATGCTATTATTGTGGCTCGTCAGACACAAATGGTACAACAATTGATCCTCAGATTATCCCCACAAATAATTTTTTACACAGACGCTCACATGTCCATATTTAGAATAGACATTTAAAATATGGACATGTGAACGTCTGTGTAAAAAAAAATTTTTCTGAGGATAATCTGAGAATCAAATGTTGTAGCATTTAGGTCTGACGAACCGCAATAATACCATCATTATGCGGTGAAAAATATATTATCCATTGAAAATGTAGTAAATCAAAGATCTTTTCTAAATTATATATATATATATATATTACTGGCCATAATTATTAGGCCAACCCAATGTTTTATGAAAATGATGTATTTCCTACTATTCTTTATATTTATTTACAAGTGAATAATTGTAAATTTGTTAATATTGCATCAAATGAATTGATAAATATTTAATAATTACCTATATTCCAGTTTCATCAATGAAAGAATAAAGCAAATTTAGGGTAATTCATGACGAGTTAATCTTTGCTTCGTGCCTTGTAAAATTTTGCAAAGTAATAATAACCAAAGAACCATTCTGTTTTCATTTAGAATTATCCACTAAAAATAATATGAAATACATAATTTGTTTTAAAAAAGTTAGGTGGACTAATAATTATGGCCAGTAGTATATATATATATATATATATATATATATATATATATATATATATATATATATATATATAGTTTGTTAAAATATTTTTACAGAAATTCGAAGTAGGTTTCTCACATCAAAACAAAGACAAAGACCATATAAACATATGTCCGCAAGTCCTTCGTTTTTAGGTTATTAAGTTTAAAGTTTACGTTAGATGCTGTTAAGTATATTAGGCAGTTAAAAAAATAATGGCCAATTTCAGAAACATAATTTTATTATTTTATGGAAAAATTAATTGCGTAAATATTGAAATTTGTCAAGATACGAGCCTTGAGCATCTATGCACCTCTGCTATTGATCAGTGAGATTATTTATTCCTCGTTGCTAAAAAGTTATTGGCTGCAATGCAATGAAATCTTTGAAAGCTGATTTAACTTCTGGTTAGGACCTAAACGTTTTACCATTTAAAAATGTGATTAGGTGCTTAAAAATGATAATCAGTGGGTGAAAATTCAAGAGAATATGGAGGATGAGGTAAACTTTCATATCCCAAGTTTGTGAATATTTGCAATGTCATTCTTGCAACATATGGCCGAGCATTATCGTGGGGCAATATGGAACCACGTCGATTCACCAATGTAGGTCTCATTTTTTGTAGGTGTACATGCATTTCAACAAGTTTCTTGCAGTAAACCTCCGAATTAATGCTTTGATTGACTTCCAGAAAGCTGTAGCGGATAACACCAATTTCGGACGACTAGACAGTCACCAAAATCCTTTGCTGATGCAACTTTGGCTTGGGGAAATGTTTGGGGGCTCATCACAATCAAGTCTTTGACTTGATCATTTCCGTTTATCACACAGGATTCACTTTTCATCACAAGTGATTATTCCATCAAGAAAGGGATCAGTGATGTTACACAGAAAGTGCAATGAGCCCACTAAAAAAATCTTAAGTTTTTGATTTTCATTGAGATAATGAGGAACCCATTTATTGAGCTTTTTCATCCTGCCAGTACTCTGCAAATGGTGTGAATACTCTGGAAATGTTGCAGTGCTAACACCAAGCATCTAAGATATTTCTCTGACACTTTGACGTAAGTTTTGCTCAACAACTATTTGCAGTTATTCGTTGTCAAGTTTGCATGACCATCCTCTACCGTCTTCATCTTTAAGGCTCTCATCAGTTGTACGGAATTTCTGAATCAACATTCGTACTCTCCCTATGCTCTGTGGCCGTTTTCTGGCGATTTCTTCTTTCCAGTAATGATATATAATATTTGCTATTAATGGTTCTTCTTTTCTCATGGTAATCGGTGAACAAAATACCTAGCGTATCCCAAAATACGGAGTCCAAAACCTTGCTTGTGTTGGTTGTGTCGCTTTGAACGGTTTTAACCTGCAGTAAAGTGGTGGATCCATGTTTCATCCATTGTCACATATTTATGCAAAATCTTCTCGTTGCGTCGAAACAGTTCAAACAACGCACTGAATTGTGGACGCGTTGTTGTTTTTGATCAACTGTGAGCAAACGCGGCACCCACTTTGAACATAGTTTTCCCATTGATAAATGTCCACTAAAATGGTGATTACACTGCCTTCTGATATTTTCAACTCTTCTGCTATCTCACGAAATTTCAATTTACAATCGACCAAAACGTTTGTGGATTTTTTAATGTTTTCCCGGACAACCGACGATTTTGTGCGACTTGAGCAGTCAGCATCATTTGTGCCTGTTCGACCGCGTTTAAAATCAGCATTCAACCTCTTAACCGTTGTTTCCGATGGAACAGAGTCCGAATCACACTTATCAAGCCATTTCTTTCCTTTAACAGTATTTTTTCATTAGAAAGCAATGGTTAATCAACACACGACATTCAGATTGTTTCATTGTTTTAAAAATTTGCAACACTAGCTTCACTTAAATAAGTGTAGTTTATATACTAACTAGTATCATAGCCCGGCGTTGCCCGTGCAACTCAGAACATTTTAGTAGTAGAAGATGCCAATGAGAGGAGTAGATGGAAATCATTTAGTGAATATTGAAAAAGAGAGCTGAGGCTGTTAGTAACCATTTTCAGCATTAAGAAGAAAGCATTGAATGCATGTTGCTGTAGTATTCGAACGGAGTATAAAGGTTATTTATAAAATGTTTTTAATTAAAAAATATTTTAGTCGCGTTTGACACGTGTGATTTGATTTCTATGATGTAATTTAGCAACCATCTTAGATCTTAGATGTTTTACGGAGCAAATGTAAACAATCGGCTCCATTGGCCAAAAAGTGCGAAAGGGAAAATTGCTGAACTAAAACTCAAGAAGTACGTGTTGACCTGGCTTCCCTGTAGATATGTGTCCCTAGAAAGTTTGAATGGCGTAGCTTAAAAAATGTAGGCGTGCATAGGGAATAGTCACACACAGACTCACAGATTGCCTTTTATATATATAGATAATCCGATTGGGCCTAAATTCTGTTACGTGTCATTTTAAGGTTAGTACTCTATAAAAATTTTATGGATTTTTTATTAGTGGCGCCATCTATATGTTTGTATTACTTATTTATTGATGTGTTAACAAGTCGTCGAGTAGCTGTTTTATTCTAGTACACTTTTAGGTCCTTTAGTCTACCAACTGTCTTACGTTTATATATTGGGCAACCTATCAACATCCAAGAGCGCTAAAAAGTTTCTTTTTGTTTTGTTTGCCAAAAAGGTAGACATAGGTTCCATTTGCACGAGGTTCAAGTTGTACGAGACAGGAAAAAGTAGGAAAAAGTAGACATAGATTTTTATTTAACCGTGAGTCAAAAATGTAGACATGGTTTTCTTCGCTGGAGATTCAAGAAGGTATATATAAGTTTGGTTTGAAAAATAGTGAGGAAGATAGACAATAAACAGTTTGCCCCTTTAATCTAGATACTGTCGGCATATGCTTGGCCTCAGCTGACAAACCGATGGACACATATGAACAGATACAAATTTGCAGTGAGTTCGAGATGTCAACAAATATGAATTAATTCAGCAATATATGAACAGTTTGAATAAACACGTTTAGCAGAGTGATAATATATCATATCGGAAATTTAATCACAACGTAATTGGTTTTTCGTATTTTACGACCGTATTTTCCCCCGAAACAGACGGTGGCAGAGAAACACGTGGATAAATCGATAGCCCTGTCTATATTCTGCGTATTTGCTTAAATTTATCGTAATCCAGTCTTCTGACAATTCAGTAAATTCTAAATTATTTATCATTTCTTAATATTTAAACTACATCAAAATAGGGCTTACGGCCTATCACATTGAATATACCGGTTCTCGCTCGATTACCGAAGTTAAGCAACGTGGTCAGTACTTAGATGGGTGATCGCTTGGGAATACCAGGTGCTGCAAGCGTATAGTGACGGATGTGCGTTGTGGTGCAGTGGGTATAGGCTCGGAAAGAGAAATCGGTGAGCCGAGTTCAAATACCACTGGAATACCCTGCATTCACTTAAGCACTGGTACCCTTAGGAAAGGTATTAATCCGTCCCTTCCCTCCAGTTATGGGTTAAATAACAGGGTAGTACTTGGGAACCCTGCCCTTAAAAAGAAATCTCAATGAATCTTGAGACTCGAAAAGAAAAATGTATTACTAGACACAAAAACTTAAAAGAAAAATGTATTACCAGCAATAAATAAATAAGTTTAGTTGGCAATAAATGACCCACCGAGGTTGATTTGCCATAAAAACAAAACAACCAATCAAAATAGCCAAGGTATAAATATATCTGGTATATACATGAGGATGAGGCAAAATTGTCTTCGAATCTTTTAATAAAATGTTTATTAACATAAATATGCACAGCTATCATTAAGTCTTGAAATTATTTACTGGGTATTTTTATCCAGGAATAAATTGTATATTTCAAAATAAAAACATGGCTTCACGTAATATTTGAATATTGTAAATTTTATAGAACAACCGAATGAACAAGCGCTGTTACAAATCTTTTAAAAAATTGCATTTACTCCAAGCAAGACACAATTAAGACACAAGGGGTTACTGGGTGTAGAAGAAGAGAACAAAGACAAACATTAATAACAAGCGAAAACCAATAGAAGAATAATCAGGAAGTTAGTAGATAACATTTGTCAATACATGAAAAATGATGAAAATCAAAGTTATCAGCAAAGCATGGGGCCGGAAGAGAGTTCCACACGCAGGAAGCGTGAGAAAAGAAACTGTTAGTAAAGAAGTGACGGTAACATGTAGCCAATTCAACTGTAAATTGATGAAAACTTGTTGCCAGTCTACTCATAAATTCATATAGTCTAGATACCACAGCAAATATCTCATCCGAACAATTAACATGAAAGTGTCTGTTGAAAGTATTTAAAGAAAATTCGGAGATGAAAAAATGCTTGAGGCCGAGACACCAGGCCAGGACAGTAACTTTGATGATTCTTCTTTGGTTTTTATCAAGAATTTCCAAGTATAGAGCAAGAGTACCGGACCATATGTTGCAACAATATTCTAAGCATGGACAAATAGTAGACTTATAGATATGTGAGATAGATTCTATAAATAAAAAATAGCAAGATACTGTGAAACAACTTAGCAACTAGTATTTCTACTTCATGTCAGCCGAGAATTTTAGCCAGAGAATGCGCAAAGAGTCGGTCTCCTGGAGACTAATATAAGCCATGGCGATGAAAAGAGGAAAGGAATGATCTAAGATGATTCATATAGAACAATTTTAGATATAACTAGCATCATAGCCCGGTGTTCTCCGTGCAATTCAGAACATTTTAGTAGTAGTAATATTTCAAAATTACGGGGAAAATATTCAAATTTTTTTGTTGACCAAATGAATTTTTAAAACGTCGGAATAAAAATTAAATATCAAGGCTCATGATTTTTTTAATAAAAAATATTTTAGTCACTTTTGACAGGTGTGATTTTATTTATGTGACGTAATTTAGCAACCATCTTAGATCTTAGATGTTTTATGGAGCAAATGTAAAAAATCGGCTCCATTGGCCAAAAAGTGCGAAAGGGAAAATTGCTGAACTTAAATTCAAAACGTATGTGTTGATCTGGCTTCCCTGTAGATATGTGTCCCTAGAAAGTTTGAATCGCGTAGCTTAAAAAATATAAGCGTACAGTCACACACTGTATAGTCACACACAGACTCACAGATTGCCTTTTATATATATAGATAATATCATTGCATGGAGCCGAGTAAGACGATCAATATCTAAAAACTTTACATCAAGCCATAGGGGCATTTTCTACATACAGAAAAATATCAGTTGATTTCCTTGCTTAAAAATACAATAGATCTTATCTAAACTATCATTTTGTTTAATTGCTTCATTTCTACATGCCCAGATATGTCTCTCTTTGATCAGTTGTTTAGTTTTGAGAGATTACAAAGTTTTATTTTTCTTTCAGGTTCAAAGCTCTACATTGAACATTTTCAAAATCATTCCTTGCATGTGTCCGCACTGATTGTATCGTTGCCTGAAGAGGTTTATAGATAATGTACATATTGTGCATATGGTAATTTGCTACTGATGAGACATTCCAAGGCATCACCATAATTATGAGGTAACCACAACAGTCCTTACTTTTTTTTACTTTTAGGCGAAA
This sequence comes from Ascarosepion bandense, assembly GCA_037127315.1. Taxonomy (NCBI): domain Eukaryota; kingdom Metazoa; phylum Mollusca; class Cephalopoda; order Sepiida; family Sepiidae; genus Ascarosepion; species Ascarosepion bandense. The sequence continues at coordinate 7,738,524 of JBBBDQ010000327.1, read as the reverse complement.
AGAAGTGGTCAATGTTACGCAAGTGAGTGCATCACGTATCGAAGTAAGCTGTGTGTCGGTGTGGTAGTATTGCTTTTGACCAATTCAGGTGCGTTACCCACACAGATCAGTCACAGCTCGAGCAACGGCAAGAAAACATGGGATGTCAAAGCAGCTAGCTCGGTGTTGTCTGCTTTATAAGTTTAAGGAGGTGGGCTGCATCAAGCATTTGAGGATAATTCTATGTGAACACATCGCCAGGCAATATTTCCAACAGTTCAAGTGTGATTCTTTGTGATGAAGTGGCCGGTTTCATGTTCTGGTTGGTGAGGCCCTGATGCGGCCATAGAGGAGGACAACAGTCAAACCTGTGGTTAGCATCTAGGTTTCTAAAGAAACAGCCAGACTTTATCTGCATAGGGAAGGTATACAAATTAAGTTGGTTTCTCACACTTAGAATCCTACAAGCAACAACGAGTGACTGTTTCTCTTTGCTTTCTCGATTCCACAATGTATCTACATTTGATCGTTTGCTCATCAGTGACGAAAAGTGGGTTTTGTATAACAATCCCAAGCATTGGCTTCCTTCACAGAGCCCCGTGCCTTGAACCGCAAGACCACTTCTAAATCACGCTGTGTATCAGGTGAACGCCTCAACCAACAAATTATATTTATAAAGAGCTTGGTGTAAGATACGATCTAAAAATAACAACAATAAAAAACGATTTGCCATTCGTAGAACCACTCACATACAATGATATTAAATGACAGCAAGCTCCATATAAATAGAAAATAAAACGGTAACAGCAGCAGCAGCAGAAAAAGGAAAATCGCTGAGGAGGGAAAACTCACAGTAATGCCTTCACAAAACATTGAATAGGCATAACTTTTCACAGATTAGTGTCAAACTTCACTGCATTAATTCTATTAATGGTCTATCCCTCGATATCGAACACTTTAAGTAATTTAAGTGCATATTTTCCATCGTATGTATTGTGAAATTCAATTAATCCTGATACTATTATTGGGTTCTTGCCACATCATGTTGAATCACCAGTTAACTAGATCAACGATCGATTTGTAATACAAAGGGCTGTAAGCCTAGATGTGTGAATGGTGAATAATGGCTTGGAATTTGTAATTGTTGAGCGGACTTCCAATTCCAGTTGGGTTTCTTACGTTCACGCAGGTGCAAATAAATTTGGGAAAGGTATCAATCCACCCCTACTCTTTCAGCTCAGCGTTAATTTGTGTGATATTTATCGTAAATCCTTATTATCTAAAAATGAATTCTTATAATTTAAAAATATTTTCTAGCTTGAACAATCCGCAAATGGTTGATAAATCGTGGAAAGCAAATCAATAAATCATGATATAATAATTATTGCTCTAGACAATTACTGAACTGTTTTAGTGCCCAAAATTTATTCGTTAAAATCTACGTTGCATTATATACACTGCTTATATCAATCGGTGATTTTGATATTTTTTTTTCTGTTTAATTTTACACACAAAAAGACTTATATATATATATATATATATACATGGCCGTATCTGACTACCGGGCATACCGGGTACGGGTCCGGGCCGATCCGTGCAATCATAGTGAAAATCCGGGTAAGGAAAACTGTCTCCGTCAGAAATCAAACTAAACAATTCACGAAGAAAGAAAGAAAGAAAGAAAGAAAAACGAAGAAAACATTCGAATGAACGAAATAAAAATCTGTTTATTTATTTATTAATTTTGGAAGAAAAGACTGGTTATACGCAGAAAGTCCGAACCCGATTTCCTGCTTTCGTTCACGTTCGTGCCTAACTTCCATTGGAATAGCCGAAAAAATCCGCAAAAATCATAGTTTCTTGAAACGGATGACACTGATGACGTCATCACAGTGTCAACTAATAAATCCGGGCAATTTTCTCAGTGCCCGGTGTTTTTTTAACATCAGCTACGCCCATATATATATATATATATATATATATATATATATATATATATATATATATGTAATAAAGTATAACACTTTCTATTTTGCCACAGTTCTTTATGATATAAAGAAGGTAAATCTCTTATATATAGTTTTCATTCGTAAAAGAGTTATATATATATATATATATATATATATATATATATATATATATATATATATATTGATTGATTGTTTAATACTTAGTTTTTGGTCCTAATATGGTTAGACCAGTACACATTTGTATTAAAATTGTTCTATACAATTATATTGTAGAGCTATTGAATATTTTTCATCTATAAACGATTAATTATTGGTTTCTTCAGGCGATCTAAACTTATTTATAAATGGAACTTTGTCTGTGTGTGTGTGTATGTGTGTGTGTGTGTGTGTGTGTCCGTTACCTAGAGACTCCGAAACGGCTGAACCGATTTTCTTGAAAATTTACACAGTTGTACTATAAACGCATGCAAGTGTTCTTAGCTAGGTTTTGTGTCGAACCACCCCAGATAAATATCGAAAATCGATAATCGAAAAAATCGGGCTATAGAAGGAGTGGTCCGATTTTAATCAAATTTGATAAACTCATAGACAAAGACATAAGAAACGATATTCATAAGTTTTAACGTTGCAGTTCTTACAATAGTGCAGAAATATATATATATATATATATATATATATATATATATATATATATATATATATATATATAAGCGTTCTTCTACCGAACGCCCATAGCCCAGAGGTAGAATCGCCGACTGACACCAATTCAGTCGGGTTTCAATCCTGGGTTAAAAGCAATCGGAGTCTAACCGTACTGATGAGCGGTGATACAGCGAAACAGATCTGTCTGCGGATGACTGTATATATATAGAGAGAGATAAAGAGAGAGAGAGAGAGAGAAATGTGTGTTTGTGTCAATGCAACAACGCATACATCAAACAAAGATATTAAAAAAAAAACTATTATTGATCGACGAGAAAAGATACAGAAAGCGGTCTACAGAAATCAACGGACAGGCACGAGTGTTTGGGTCGGTGTGAATTGTTGAAAGTGTCGAAAGTGTCGAAATCGGAGACGGGAAAAAGCGTAGCGAAATTGATAGATTGTTTTTCGTTTCAAGCTTTTTGCCACAACAAACCAAGGAATAATTTCAAACTGTGAGAAATCAGTGAGCCTAATATATTAAGGTAATGATAATATTTCCATGTTATGACTAATTCTGATATCAGGAAAAGATATAACAATGATATTTCCTTCTATTAATATTGCGTTATCAAGACGTCAATAACCATCGAGCAAAGTAATAGCCGGAAGAAGGAAAAAAAGAAAGAAACATAGATAGATAGATAGATAGATAGATAGACAGACAGATAGATAGATAGATAGATAGATAGATAGATAGATAGATAGATAGACAGATAGATAGATAGATAGATAATGAACAGATTGATATGCATAGAATAATATGATATATATATATTTGTATATATATATAGATAGATAGATAGATAGATAGATAGATAGATAGATAGATGGATAGATAGTAGATAATGAACAGATTGATATACATAGAAT
>JBBBDQ010000327.1:7622500-7732500 GCA_037127315.1 Ascarosepion bandense | reverse complement strand
TAGATAGATAGATAGATAGATAGATAGATAATGAACAGGTTGATATACATAGAATAGAATAATATAATAGACAGATAGATAGATAGATAGATAGATAATGAACAAGATTGATATACATAGATAGAATAATATAATAGATAGATAGATAGATAGATAGATAGATAGATAGATAGATAGATAGATAATAAATGATTGATATACATAGAATGAATAATATAATAGATAGATAGATAGATAGATAGATAGATAATGAACGATTCATATACATAGAATAGAATAATATAATAGATAGATAGATAGATAGATAGATAGATAGATAGATAGATAGATAATGAACAGATTGATATACATAGAATAGAATAATATAATAGATAGATAGATAGATAGATAGATAATGAACAGATTGATATACATAGAATAGAATAATATAGATAGATAGATAGATAGATAGATAGATAGATAGATAGATAGATAGATATTGACAGATTGATATACATAGAATAGATAATATAATAGATAGATAGATAGATAGATAGATAGATAGATAATGAACAGATTGATATACATAGAATAGAATAATATAATAGATAGATAGATAGATAGATAGATAGATAGATAGATAGATAGATAGATAGATTGATATACATGAAATAGAATAATATAATAGATAGATATATAGATAGATAGATAGATAGATAGACAGATAGATAGATTGATATACATAGAATAGAATAATATAATAGATAGATAGATAGATAGATAGATAGATAGATAGATAGATAGATAATGAACAGATTGATATACATAGAATAGTACAATATAATAGATAGATAGATAGATAGATAGATAGATAGATAGATAGATAGATAGATAGATAGATAGATAATGAACAGATTGATATACATAGAATAGAATAATATAATAGATAGCTAGATAGATAGATAGATAGATAGATAATGAACAGATTGATATACATAGATAGAATAATATAATAGATAGATAGATAGATAGATAGATAGATAGATAGATAGATAGATAATGAACAGATTGATATATACATAGAATAGAATAATATAATAGATAGATAGGTAGATAGATAGATAGATACCATACTGAGATAGATAGATAGATAGATAGATAGATAGATAGATGATCAGATTGATATACATAGAATAGAATAATATAATAGACAGATAGATAGATAGATAGATAGATAATGAACAGATTGATATACATAGAATAGAATAATATAATAGATAGATAGATAGATAGATAGATAGATAGATAGATAGATAGATAGATAGATAATGAACAGATTGATATACATAGAATAGAATAATATAATAGATAGATAGATAGATAGATAGATAGATAATGAACAGATTCATATACATAGAATAGAATAATATAATAGATAGATAGATAGATAGATAGATAGATAGATAATGAACAGATTGATATACATAGAATAGAATAATATAATAGATAGATAGATAGATAGATAGATAGATAATGAACAGATTGATATACATAGAATAGAATAATATAATAGATAGATAGATAGATAGATAGATAGATAATGAACAGATTGATATACATAGAATAGAATAATATAATAGATAGATAGATAGATAGATAGATAGATAGATAGATAATGAACAGATTGATATACATAGAATAGAATAATATAATAGATAGATAGATAGATAGATAGATAGATAATGATAATGAACTTGATATACATAGAATAGAATAATATAATAGATAGATAGATAGATAGATAGATAGATAGACAGATAATGAACAGATTGATATACATAGAATAGAATAATATAATAGATAGATAGATAGATAGATAGATAGATAGATAGATAGATAGATAGATAGATAGATAGATAATGAACAGATTGATACATACATACATAAATAGATAGATAGATAGATAGATAGATAGATAGATAGATAATGAACAGATGGATATACATAGAATAGAATAATATATATAGATAGATAGATAGATAGATAGATAGATAATGAATGATTGATATACATAGAATAGAATAATATAATAATAGATAGATAGATAGATAGATAGATAGATAGATAATGAACAGATTGATATACATAGAATAGAATAATGTAATAGATAGATAGATAGATAGATAGATAGATAGATAGATAGATAGATAGATAGATACCATACTGAGATAGATAGATAGATAGATAGATAGATAGATAGATAGATAGATAGATAGATAGATAGATAATGAACAGATTGATATACATAGAAGAATGAAGATAGATAGATAGATAGATAGATAGATAGATAGATAGATAGATAGATAATGAACAGATTGATATACATAGAATAGAATAATATAATAGATAGATAGATAGATAGATAGATAGATAGATAGATAGATAGATAGATAGATAGATAGATAGAACAGATTGATATACATAGAATAGAATAATAATAGATAGATAGATAGATAGATAGATAGATAGATAGATACCATAATTATATAGATAGATAGATAGATAGATAGATAGATAGATAGATAGATAGATAGATAGATACCGTACTGAGATAGAAAAGTAGATAGATAGATAGATAGATAGATAGATAGATAGATAGATAGATAGATAGATAGATACCATGATGTTGTTTGGGTATATCATCCAACTCTTTCGGAATGCTCTTACCTTAATTCTTAAATGTTAGAGCCCCGAGTACTAATGAAAAGTAATATAGCATTGTGATGTGCGTTGTGGTGCAGTGGATATTGGCTCGGAATGAGAAATCGGGTAGCCGAGTTCGGATTTCATTAGTATTCATTGCATTCACTTACGCGCAAATACCCTTCCCTCCAGTTATGGGTTGAATAACAGAACAGATTAGGTTCTATAGTCTTGGCAGGCAACCAGTCTACCGCAGAAAAAGATGGCAAACTACTGCGGGATAATCTTCTTCCCAGTCAGTCATATCTCTAAAGAGACATGATCACCCAAGCGAGCATCATGTATGGCACTAACCTGATTGACTGAAACAGCATCTGGTGCTCTTTTTCTTAGAGCGAGTATGCAAATGACGCTGACATTCTGAGCAGCAAAATTAAAACTATAAAATGGCAACAATTTACCAATCGCACGGCATCTATCTATCTATCTATCTATCTATCTATCTATCTATCTATCTATCTATCTATCTATCTATCTCAGTCTTTTTATTATCTATCTATCTATCTATCTATCTATCTATCTATCTATCTATCACAATGTGTTTCAATCCCAGTTCTTGGTTCCACAGATTTCTGTAGATTTTCTGTCACTTGCAGATATCAAAAATGAATTTAAAAAACCTTCTAAGACAAAGAATAAGTCAGTCAGTTAAGTGCTATACGCAAATGAGACATGACCGATTGGGCAGAAGATTTTCACACAGTAGGTTACCATTACTTTCTGCGGTTGACTGCTTGCCAACCAAGGCTATAGAACTAAATCTCTCTTGCTATTTAACCCATAGCTTCGGGCAGAAGCGACGGATTCATAACTTTCCCAATTATGTGAATGCAAGGAATTCAACTCGAATTCGAAATCAGCTCTCTGATTTTTCGTTCCGAGTCGATGTTCACTGCACCACAACTCACATCCAAGAAAAACAATAGACATTTGAATTCATTAAAATCGTCTGTTGCTGACTTTATTTGATTTATTTTTCTCTGCGAAACCATCGCTGTGTTATTTTCGCCGTACCGCAGTCTATTAAATTGGCCCAGGTCGTGATGTGTAAGCTTTTGAAGATACAATTTCTTTTTTCGATACAGATTCGCTTAAGAAGAGCAAATATTTCTTTCCCGCTTTTGTAACTCTTCCCTTTTTTGGTCTGTGTGCGCATGCGTGTGTTACTCTCTGTTTATGCGTTTGCTTTGACGTTAACAAATGTTATCTTTACCGTTTTCAGTTACTGGCTGCCGAAACTCATTGACCCAAAAGGCTCTATCTTCACCAATGAAAGGAAAAGGATTTTCAATTTCGAAAATTGATTACCAGAGGCGTATTAAACAGTGGGCGAATTGTTCTCAAAGTGAACGCAAATCGAAAGATCAAACCAGATAAGTGAATCAACCTAACAAGTACAACTACAGACATTATATACTTTTGTATAGCATCCAAAACGATTTGACTTTAGATTAGTCAAATAGAACAAAGTAGAGTCTCAATAGACGAGAGTGCAGTCTGACGAAACACACGTGAATCTAAACGTGGGTCATCAATTTCGATTCATTTGAAAGGTAGTCCAGGTTCTATCAATAATTGCTTTTGTGTTCGGTCCGTACCATTTGGGACTTGCGAAGGATTTGGCTGATATAAAGTCGAATAAACATTCAGAAAATAGGATTAAAAACAAAATAACATTACGATGCACATTGCATTAGATTTGATGAAAGCTTTTTTCTTGGCCATTTGTCGTTTGTTTTTTAAATCTGACAATGATTATTAAACATGTATTTGTTCAACTGGTAAAAAACTTTTGTTGATGAGATAGAAACACATATATACATACACATACATATATACATACACATGCATGTCATCACCGGCTAATTTGTCTTTGCAATCAAGTCAGTTAGAGTAGTCAGTTCGAACTTCCAGTGAGTCACAAAGTAAGAGATTAATAAAAAAAAAAGAAGAAATTGATTTTTATTTTTAGTTATTCTTATGATATCACTATAAACAATATTTTTATTGGAAAACCATACTTGTGTAAAAACCCTGTTAATTTTTCAAACAGTATATTTTCACCCATCTCATATTCAAGAAATTCTACTAGAGAAAGTATGTGCAAGCTACATTACAAAAATGAAATGTCTAGTCAAATACAACTATATACTAAAAATAGCGTTTAAAGTAATATCTATCTATCTTTCCATCTATCTATCACACACTTACGTATATATATATATATATATATATATATATATATATATATAGTGCATCCAGGCAGCAAATAATTTTCTAAACATATACTGTAAAATATAAGAGACATTGAATGTCTATTATGTTTAATCATGAGCTGTTCTAAACGTCGTATTTTGGCTTTAATTTCAGTTGAAAATTAAGACAAAAATTCTCCAACATTTGGATATTTTCTTATTAATTTGGTTCTAAGCTTTCGGCTCACATGAGCCATCTTCAGAGACGTTATTAAGACGGTAACAAAATAGCATCCACCATCAGCGACGATTTTAGTTTGTGTTGACATAAAACACCGCTAGAAAATGGCAATACTTACCAAAAATAACAAACGCAGTTCGCAAATTTGCAATGTAGTTCTATGACGTCATATGTGTACATAAAAATAAACATAACAGTAGTTAACTGGTCAAGTATACACGCACATTAAGCAGGACCTATAAATGGCTACTACTATTTTATAGTAGTAGACAGCTTTAGTAAATGGCCGGAAGTTTTAGATATAAACACCCAACAACCGACAATACTATAAGCTGTTTGCACGAACTATTTGTGAAGTTCGGCGTCGTTGACGTTTTAGTTACAGATAATGGAACACAATTCAGGTCAGATGATTTTAAAGATTTTTGTGAAATGTACCTAATTAGACATACAAAAACAGCTCCCTATTACCCACAATCAAATGGGCTTGCCGAAAAATTTGTAGATACGTTTAAGAGGACGTTAAAAAAAAAGCGACAGACACACCATCAGAGAAAGCATTATAGCAATTCCTACAAGTCTACCGTATTACGCCAAACCAGAATACGCCAGCAGGACTGTCCCCGGCCGAGGTGATGTTCACGCGAAAAATCCGATCGGTTTTCGAGAAATTAGTACCAGGCAAAAGCAAGAATCGGAATACACCTACACTCGTGAAAAGATCGTTCAAGCCCGGGGCGAAAAAGTATATTTCAAAATTTTTAATAACAATATGGCGTTTTGGGAGCCAGGAATGATTATAAGCAGAATTGGAAGCGTAATGTATACGATCAAAGGGAAAAAAATCACGCATAGAAGACAGGTGAATCAAATCCAAAAAAGAAGAGGTGAAGAACCAAGCTTCTCACCTTTAGAATGCGAAGATTCTATGGAGGAAATCTTCGAAGATTTCGATATCCAAAAACCAAAAGCTAAAACGGAAATCAGAATAACCAACAGGAAAAGGAATTTCACAGAGCCTTTGATTATAGATCCAAAACGGAATAAATATTAACCATTCCTAAAAAAAAAAAAAGCTAGGGTGTTGGGGAGTCACCCCTATTTGCACACCCTATGGACTCGTCTATAGTATACAAATAATCCTCCCCACAAGGAGTGGGGCAGTTGAATGTGTTGAGTTGTATTCAGTTGTTAATCAGAGCACTTGAACCGCTGCTCGTGTGTCAGCAAGAAATATAGACTTATTACCGGACTTACTTCTTGTATATATTTGACTTCCACTAACCAGTATTACTGAATCTACTAACCGTGGACAGGTTGTATATCTTTTGTTCAATACACTTACCTTTTGTTCCTCTCTTATCTTTTTTGTGTTATTATTATATTGTGTGGAAGAAACCAAATCAAAAAGAAACCCGTCCAGAAGAGATGGAAGAGTTTTCGAAGTCGGCTGGAGACTGTGGTTAAAGTTAATGGCGATTTCATTACATACATCTTCAATTTAGTATTTCAGGATATTTTTGTGTAATCTTGGTAAATACATCTGTTTAAATGAGATATCCATATTATTTTCTTTTTTTTCATTTTTATAGTAATTTAGACGATAATTTATTCATTGTACTCTGTATCTATAACAAATTTCTTCATCGGCAGCACAAGTTTGAGTTTCATGTCCAACGCAAATACCAAAATCAAACCAGCTACTTGGAAAATGCCCAAACCTCTCTGTGTCTCTTTCACTAACATACGCGGTATCCGCACTAACTTTTATAGCGTAGAAGCATTCCCCCAAACTAACTCACCTGATATCTTAGCCCTATGTGAAACTAACCTTGATCCGTCTATCCCCTCCTCTGAGTTCTATGTTCCTGGTTACCTTCACCTCCTCAGGAAGGACTCCAACGTCCATATGCATGGGCTTGGTGTATATGTCAGTGAACACCTCCCCCTAGCTAGAGTAACATCTCTCGAATACCTGGACCAGTCTTTCATGTGCTTCCGTCTCTCACTTCTAATCTCTGTTAGCCATCTCTTCTTCCTCTACCGCTCCCCCTCCTCCTCTGACTGTTCGGTGTTTGACAGCATCTCTGACAATATCGACAAGGCCATTTCTTTGCACCCATCTGCCCATATTTTCGTGTTTGGCGACTTTAACGGCCACCACACTAAGTGGCTGGAAAACTCTGTAACCGACCCTGCTGGTGTCCACACCTTTAATTTTTCGATCTCCCAATCCCTTATGCAAGTGGTGGACTTCCCCCACGCGTTCATCCAATAGCCCTAAAGGAAGGGACTCCTTACTAGACCTCTGCTTTACTTCCACCCCAAATTCTTGCTCCACCAGACAGCTCTGCCCTCTCGGAAATTCTGACCACGCAATAGTTTCTGTCAACATCTCGTTCCACTCCACCCCTACCCAAGAAACCCAGACCAGCAGAATATCCTACTGCTATCAAAGAGCACACTGGGATTCGTTCTGTGACTTCATCTGCGACGTCCCTTGGAACAATGTTTTTAGTCTTCCCATCGAAGACTGTGCATCAGAGGTCTCCTCCTGGGTTAAGGCTGGCATCGATGCATTCATTCCTGCCAGGAAATTTCAGCTTAAATCCCATTCGTCTCCCTGGTTCACGCCCGCTTGCTCGGCCGCCATTGCCCACCGGAATCACTTCTTCCGGCTTTATCGTAGCCACGTGTCGGACCAAAATAGGCGCCTTTTCGCCTCAGCTCGTAATAAGTGTAAAAAGATACTTAACGAAACTAAGATGCTGTTTGCTGCCAGGATGAAGCAGTGCATAGCATCCTCCAAGTTCGGTACCAAAGACTACTGGCGTCTCTGCAAACGCGTGCTTAGCAAGAGTAAGTCCTCAATACCCCCACTAATAAACGAGTTTGAGGTCCTCACCTCCTCAGCGGACAAGGCTGAATGCTTTGCCCATAGATTCTCGACCAATTAGACCCTAGATTCGTCTGGAATCCATACACCTGATTTCCCATCTAGAAGTGAGGCCCAATTCAATGACGTCCACATCACGCCCTCTCTGATTTCTAGCATAATCTCAAAACTGGACCCTCACAAAGCAAGTGGTGGGGATGGAATCCCAGTCATAGTTTTGAAGAATTGTGCCAATGAACTCTCCTCTATCCTTTCTAAGCTCTACAACCTTCTAAGCTCTACAACCTATCTTCCTCCTGCTTTACTGCCTGTTGAAAGTCTTCTTCTGTGGTTCCAATATTCAAGAACACTGGTGAACCATCAGACCCCGCTGACATGCTAACGACCATCACCGAGTATATATGCCAGGCTCTCGACAAGAATGGTGAAGCCTGAACCGTCGCCTTGGATATCTCTAAAGCATTCGACAGAGTATGGCATGCCGGCCTTCTACGGAAACGGCGAAGCTATGGCATAACTGGACTTTTGTTGGACTTAATCCGGTCATTCTTCTCTAACCGCACATTGAAGGTGGTATTAAACGGACATGCCTCCCAGAACTACCCTACAAACGCGGGTGTACCCCAAGGCTCTATCCTAGGTCCCACGCTCTTTCTAATCTATACCAATGATCTCCCCGATACCATAACATCACAAGCAGGCATATACACCGACGATACCACAGTTTACTCTCGCCTCGATCAAAAATCTGGTGTAGGTGACAAGGCGACCTTCGCTGCCGAGCTTGAGAAGGACCTCCAATCCGTGGTGGATTGGGGTAAGAAATGGCTCGTAAAATTCAATTCTTCCAAAACGAAACTGCTGTCAATTAACCACCACAGACAACCGCACCTCCCTCTCATTAGCATGGAACAGGCTTGCCCCCCAGAGAGTAAATCACTACGCCTGCTTGGCCTGACACTCTCAGCGGACCTCAAATGGAATGACTACGTCGAATCCATTGCTAAATCCGCAGCTATGAAAGTGGGCTCTCTGTGCAGGGCCCGGAAATTCTTTCCGCCTGAATCTATCCTGCAATTATATAAATCCATCATCCGTCCGTGTATTGAGTACTGCTGCCACATCTGGTCGGGTGCCCCTTCTATACTCCTCGGGCTTCTTGACAAAATACAGCGAAGAATCTGTAATGTGATTGATACCGACTTGGCTGACCGCCTGCAGTATCTCTCTCACTGGTGTGACGTGGCTTCTCTGTGCCTCTTCTATAAATACTTTCATGGCTTCTGCTCTGACGAACTTAAATCACTGGTGCCCCCTAGATGCGAATTTGCACGAGATACTAGATTGGCAACTAGGTCCCACCCTTTTACAGTGAAACCGATTAAATGTAACCGCAATTTCTACTCCAACAGCTTTTTTCCTCGCACTTCCCGTCTGTAGAATTCCCTACCGCATGCTTGCTTCCCCAACGGCTACAACCTCCAGGAGTTTAAATGTAAGGTCAATAGACACCTCCTAAGACACTAACTTACACCCACTCTCTCCAACACTCTTCCTATGTACATCCTAAGTCGTCTATCACCCTCCTTCTGACATTTCCTATACCCAATTCCTCTATGTAACCCCCTGCGCTATAGTGGCAGTGAAATGCCTTGCTTCGGGTGACACGATTAAACCCCCCCCCCCCAAAAAAAAAACCACAATCTTCAGTTGCTGAGTTAAGTTTTTTAATACCGTTGGAGAAAACATGCATATTAATTATTAATATAAAATTGAAAACTTATTATATAAAACTTGTTATATTAATTTGAGTATTATTTCATTAAGATCAGCTCTCTATGGCCAATATCATACATACGTATATATATATATATATATATATATATATATATATATATTAAAAAAGGATTAATATATATTTGCTCTGTAATATTTTATTACATGGAGCTCTCTTCCTGTATCATTTTTTAATATTAAAATAAATTTTTAATATTAATTAGGATCGGGTTTTTTGGAATTTACCTTCCTGCTTTTTTCCCTTGGATTGAAGTATCTGAATTAATATATATATATATATATATATATATAAATGAAATATCAACTCATCATCTAAAGCAGTTATAAACTATAAGTTATTTTGACGGGTGAATATACCCATCGATTCAGACCACAATTTCATTTGTATCAAATAAAATTGTGGTCTGAAAAGAGTGGTATATTTGCACGTCGAAATAAACTACAGCTTATAATCAGTTTAGATAATGTGTTGAGTTTCTTTTTATGTAAAAAATATTGCGCTGGATAATATTCACTGACCTCTATGTACAGATGTATCTCGTAATATTTTATATTAGATATTTTTGTAAATTATTCCCTCTGTATACAGAATTGGCACCATTATCTATCTATCTATCTATCTATCTATCTATCTATCTATCTATCTATCTATCTCAGTATGTTCAGATCTATCTATCTATCTATCTATCTATCTATCTATCTATCTATCTATCTATCTGTCTCATTATGTTCAGATCTATCTATCTATCTATCTATCTATCTATCTATCTATCTATCTATACTGGGAAAAGTTCAGCAATTGATTGGACTGATGTGATATTTGCATTGATGTGATTACACATATGCCTGAAGAAGGGGAGATGCTGAAATTTTAAGATTAAAATTTGAGAAAAAAACAAAATATGTGTTTTACTTTATCCTACCGATTTCATTTTAGTTTCTTCTTTTTCCTATTCATATTTCCATCACTGTTGTTATTAAAAATACCACATGGCGATTATGTAGGTCTGCTTTAAGGAGGTGAAGTGCTGATATAAAACCGAAAAAAACATGTCTTAGGTAATTGATAGAGAGCAGTTTTGTTTTCGAAACATTACAATTAACAAATAATTCCTTACTCCGGTTAACAGCAGATTGTAAGTCTTTTTTATATTAGCTGCCAATTTGACATTATCAAACATTAATATATATGTATATATTACATATATATTAATGTATATATTACATATATATATATATATGTATGTATATTTTACATATATATATATATATGTATGTATATTTTACATATATATATATATATGTATGTATATTTTACATACATATGTATATATGTATATATTACATATATATATATATGTATGTATATTTTTAATATGCTGGTTCTAAACCTTCGATTCACAAGAGCCATCTTCAGAGAGGTTACAGCGACGTTAATATAAAGACATCTAACATCAATGATGATATTATCTTGTGTTGGCATCTGAGCGCCTGTAGCTCAAAGGTAGAATCGCCGACTGACGCCAATTCGGTCGGGTTTCAATCCTGTTTAAAAAGGGAATCGGCTGTCTACCCGTATTGATGAGCTGTGATACAACTAAACAGATATATCTACAGAAGCTATATAGATAATATGGCAAGGGCAAATTGTTGTATTATCAGCATGAATACCGAGCGACGTCAATGGAAATGGAATTGATGAAAATTAAGAACAGCGTAAGATATCGACTCGGAACGAGAAATCGGACGAGCCGAGTTCGAATTCCAGTTGAATTCGTTGCAATCATATACGCGCAAATACCCTTGGGAAAGGTATTAATCCGTCTCTTCCCTCCAGTTATGGGTCAAATAATAGGACAGATTGGGTTCTATAGCCTTGGTCGGCAACCAGTCTACCGCAGAAAGCAATGGCAACCTACTGCGGGAAAATCTTCTGCCCATTCAGTCATGTCTCGAAAGAGACATGATCACCCAAGCGTGTATCACGTATGGCACTTGACTGACTGAAGCTCAAGGGCAGAGCTCTCGAGGAGACCTAGTTTACCGCAGAAGACGTGGAAAATAGCCGCTTAGTACAACATTCATTTTGCTATTTGATATGAATGACTGAATCAGTTGAAAAATTTGTCCGAAAATACCATAACGTTTTAACTTGGGAAAAAGACCCTCATGCAAAATCTAGTCAAATACCTTTGAGATATTCAGAGCAACAATCTGAACTACAGAATTGTTATCTAAAGCTTGATGTACTCTTTCAGAAATAATCTTTAAATCATCAGCAGTTTACCTGGAAAAACGAATGTCATATTGTTTAACTGAAAGAAGACGTTCCGATGTCAAATGCATGATCAATATATATATATATATATATATATATATATATATATATATATATATATATATATAAGCGGGAATTAATCTTTTATACAATTTTCGTTGAAGACTCCTGACAAGGCATTGTGATTAAAGTTAAAGATGTAATTTTTCTGGCATTCGTACAAGTGATTTTTTTTTATATAGAGTGTATTAAATCTATCCCAATGACCTTTGGATGCGAGGACTATTGTTTAATTTCGGTTATTAAACATTAGGGAAGATGTTTTTTCTTTAACGGAATGTGTAGAATTTTTTATAGTAATAGTAATAGTAATTATATATATAATCAATTAATGGACATTTTAGTAAATAAGATAATGTTTCCTTTTACTATAAAATTTGTTCTAGTGGGTTCATGGGTTTATGTAAACTAAGTAAAGCATGGTAAAGGCGTCTTCCCACCAAAAAAACCTTTAGGTTGGATCATTAATGAAATGTATATTTTCCTTAAACCAGTAGCCGTTAATTTCACTGTTTCTAAATTAACATAGGTACCTGCTCAAACATTAAAATAATTCTTATAATTTTACTTACACTTACACTTACACACACACTTACACACACTTACACTTACACACACACACACACACACACACACACACACACACACACATATATATATATATATTCGCACACACACACACTACCGGCCATAATTATTACGCCACCTCAGTGTCTTAAAAAATGATGTATTTCATACTATTTTCTAGTATATGTTGCCAAGTGAATATTTGTAAATGAAAATAAAATGTTTTTTTTGGTTAATATTGCACAATAACATGTGCATCAAATGAAGTTATAAATATTTAATAATTACCTATATTCCAGTTTCATCAATGAAAGATTGAAAAAAAATAGGGTGGTTCGGACGAGTTCAGCTTCGCTTCCTTGTCTTGTAAAATTTTGCAAATTAATAATAAGAAACGAACCATTTTGTTTTCATTTAGAATTATATAAATCATTTCTTTTAAAAAACCGCGATTTCCAAATAATTATGGCCTGTAGTGTATATAACAAGTGCATGATTTAGCTTTGTTTTGACTGCAATTTTATGATTTAATCAGGTTTTGTCCCTCTGGTGATAGGCACACTATTTTAATAAGATTTTTCCAAAATGTTTTTCCTAATTTAAAATTTAATTTAAAAAGAGATTTAGGCAGTTTACTGTGAAATATATTCCAATTACAAATATAAAAGTCACCATAAAATTGTTATATCTCTAGTGAAATACAATACAACAGAACTAATTTGCTTTCAAAAGTCGAGCCGAAAAAAGTTTTCTAAACATGACCATTTTAAGATAACTGAAATAGCCTAGTTACTGCTAAAATATGCTTTGTAATGCAATGAATATAGACTCGGGATAAGAAATCAGAGAGTTGTATTCGAATTTCATTTGAATTCATATATGCAACAGTTTCGGCAGCTACTGAAAAACGTAATATCAAGATGAAAATGAGATTTTTCTTCTTCATGTGCCGTGTCCCTTCAAGACGTAGGCGATCATGGACTTCCACTTGGCTTTGTCTCTTATTGCTCTCAGTAAATTTTTCTTTTGTATTTTTTCCAAGCCCCGCTCTGTCAACCATTTGCTCAGACTCAGCAAGTGTCTCACGCTGCTTTTCTCTGTCTCTTCTTCCATTTATCCGACCTGTGAGTATCAAGTTCTCCAGGCTCTCCTTCCTCATAACGTGTCACAGGTGGCTCATTTGTCTCTTCCTGATATTTAGTATCAGTTTTCTTCTCGTTTGCATCCATTCCAACACATTATCGTTGAACATGTGCAGAAAAAAACCCAGGCCGGCTGGAAATGAAAATTAAAGCGAGAAATTGAGGCACAAAGAACCAGACCGTATCTTTGTTGGTTTTATCGATGAAAACAGTATATCAAACGGACCTGAAGAAGGATTAGAATGGAATTAGAAAATTACTAATAGTACTCAATGTTATGGTAAGAATAACAGGAGAGATTAAGTTTTATAGCCTTGGTTGGCAACCGGTCTACTGCAGAAAAAATGCAACCTACTGTGGGAAAGTCTTTTGCTTAGTCAGTCATGAATCGGAAGACATGATCGCTCAAGTGTGTATGCACTTAACTGACTGACTGAACTTTGACATGGCATCTTTTGTTGCAGCGAAGGAAAAGGTTTACAGTATATAATATTCTCTGCCTTACACTATATTAAAATAATTGATAAAAATCAAGCATTCTGTTAGTCAGCATTCCTTGGGATCAGTGTTAACACTATTCTAGACTAGCAGTATAGCCCGGCATTGCTCGGGTGTAATGAAAGCTTTAAAACTAATCCCTGGTTCTGGAGCTCAGACTCAGACTAAAGAATATTTGTGTGAAGTTTGGTGAGAATCGGATAAAAATTGTGGATTTGTATAAAGGACATACAGGCAGATAAACAGATACACACACAAACATCTTGCTTTATATATATATATATATATATATATATATATATATATATATATATATATATTATCCATTTTCTGCACTATTATAAGAACTGCGACCTTGAAACTTCTGAACATTGTTTCTTATGCCTTTGTCTATGAGTTTATCAAATTTGATTAAAATCGGACCACTCCTTCTATAACCTGATTTTTTTCGATTATCGATTTTCGATATTTATCGGGAGTACCTCCATACAAAACCTAGCTAAGAACACTCGCAGATGCTTATAATATAACTGTGTAAATTTTCAAGAAAATTGGTTCAGCCGTTTCGGAGTCTATAGGTAACGGACACACACAGACACATACACACACACACACAGACAAAGATCCATTTATAAATAAGTTTAGATAATCACTTCCCAGACGATCTTTGGCTGTTAAAATCTACCATATCGATTTGCATAAATAGTATTTACATCTTGTGTCTAACATGATAGTGTTTTTGACTGGCTTCTCATAAACTATGGAGAAATTGGAATCTGTCCCATTTAACTCATAGCTAGCATATGAAAATAAACATGCCTGAAAATACAGAACTTGCACTGATTTCAGATAACCAGGATACAAAAAGAGACAATTATTTTTTTTTTTATTAAATTTTTGCCATTTACTCAGTTTACCTATTTGGAAATTAAAGCAAAATAAAAATGAAAGCTTCACTTGTGTTCGCGTGAAAGTACACTCTTTAGGGAATGCGCCCATATAGACCTATGTATGTGCGGTCTCATCAACAGCCGGAAAGAGAAGAGGTAAATTCATACCTTTTCCAAGGGTTATTTCCCATAAGTGAATATAACGAACCCAACTGGAATTGAAACTCGGCTCTCTAATAAAAAATTCCAAGACATTATCCATTACACACCCATATATCCAAGCTTACAACACTTGGTCTTTTTCCTAGCAGTCACTCATCTAACTACAAACCAAGCTCAACTATAGTGGAATATGTAATTTGTTGGCATTGCGATTCGGAGACATCGGTTAGTTAAGTGCTATACGTGATACACGCTATATCGAGACATGACTGACTGGGCAGAAGATTATCCCGCAGAATATTGTAATTGCTTTCTGAGGTAGACTGGTTGCCAATCAAGGCTATAGAACTCAATCTGTCTTATTAGTTACCCCATAACTGGAGGGAAGAGACGGATTAGTACCTTTCCCAAGGGTATTTGCGCGTAAGTACTTGCAAGGAATTCAACTGGAATTCGAACTCGGCTCCGTGATTTGTCGTTCCGAATCGATATCCACTGTACCACAACACACACCCAAGATGTAAAGTAAAGTCTTTAAATTTGAGAAACTTTACAATTAATTTTGCCGTCTTTGTGGACTGATTTCTTTTAAGTTCTTGGTTCATGTAAGAAGCGCCCCCCCACCAAATTATGTAACTCTTTGGATTTTGCAGGAGGATAACTTTGAAGAGCTTTTCGAACTCCTACTAGTATTAACTTGGCAAAAAAAATACCCTTTTTCACAAGATCTTATTTCAGTCGTTCACAATTAAAATGATAAAGTAAATTAATTTACGTCAAGAAATCAAATCTGTCATTCACCATCAATATCATAGAAAACATTTCCTTCACGTAAACCTCAAATCGGTCTTTTATCATTAAAATTATAAAAAAAAAACATTTCCCGTTTTTCAAGAACTCACTTCCCTCTCTATTAAAATAAACATTTTCATTTTTTTATTTCAGCCTTTTACAATTCGATTCATAAAACAATTTCCTTTTCTTCAAGCAATACGTTTAAGTCTTACACCATTAAAATGAAAAAACACTCCTCTTTATTCAGGAACTCAATGCAGTCTCTCACTATTAAAATCGTCAAAAAATCAGCATTTTCAATACTTCAATTTTGTTATTCACAACTGAAATTAAAAAAGAAAATATTCTTATCGTTAATAACATTATTCAGTTTTTATATTTAAATTTATATTAAATTTCCTTTACTTCAAGAAGTTATTTCAGTTTTTCATTATTAATATCTTAAAACATTTTCTTTTCTCCAAGAAATAAATTCTGTTTTACACCATTAAAATTACAACATTTAAAAGTCCCTCACCATTAAAATCATAAAATATTTCTTTTCTTTAACTGTGTTAAGTTTTTCATCATTAAAATCATTAAATATCTCCTTCTTTAAAAAAAACCTATTCAGTCTTTCATCAGTAAAATTATGAATATATTCATTTTATTCACAAACGCAATTCTTTCTTCCAACGACAAAATCAGAAAATGAATTTCATATTCAAGAGTTCTATTCAGTTTCCCACCAGCGAAATCTTAGAAATGTCCATTTTATTCAATAGCTCAAATCAAATCATTCGCTATGAAAATAAAAATGAAAATTTTAAGAACTCTGTTCGTTCTTTCATCACTAAAATTGTGGAAAAATTCATTTTATTCAGTCATTCACTCCAGTTATTTATTATTTCAATCAATTCAGCCTTTGTATCATAAAAATAATTCTACTTTTTTCAATAACTCACTTCAGTTATTCACTTTTATATTTAAAAAAAAGTTCTATATATTCAAGAGATAAATTCTGTCTTTCAACATTAAAGTATTCAAAACATCATTTTCTTCAAGAACTCAGTTCAATTAACATAATATACCTTTCTTCAAAAAATTAATCTAATCATTCACCAGTAACATTTCCTTTCCTTCAAAACTCTATTTAGTCTCTCACTATTAAAGTCATAAAATATTTAATTTTTTTTCAAGAAATCAATTCAGCCTTTACTCAATAAATTTATAATCACTTTCGTTTTCATCAAGAACTCAATTCAAAATTTCACCCTTAAAATTATATGAAATGTTCCTTTTGATCAAGAACTCATTTCAGTCTTTTTCCATCAAAATAAAAAAAAATATTCAGAAAGTTAATTCAAATATTCACCATTAAATTATAAATAATGTTAATTTTCTTCCAGACGCTATTCAGTCTGTGATTATTAAAATCGTAAAGCAATTTCAATTTCTTCAATAACTCATTTCAATCTTTCGCCATTAATATCATAATATATTTCTTTCTTTCTTTCAAGAGCCCAATTTAGTCTTTCACAATGAAAATTATAAAATCCTTTCCTTTTCTCCAATATCTAAGTTCCGCCCTTCATCAATAAAATGACAAAAATTCATTTTCCTTAAGAAAACAATTCGCTCTTTCACCTTTAATGTCATAAAAACATTTTTTCTTCAAAAAATCAATTCGGTTTTTCACCATTAAAATCGTAAAAAAGTTCCTTTTCTTTAAAAACCTAAATCTGTTTTCCACTTTTTGATCAAAATAATTTTCTTTTCTTCAAGATCTTAATTTTGTCTTTCACAATTTAAATTATAAAAAGTCTCATGAATATTAAAATTAAGACATTAATTGACTTAAATGATTGCAAATAATTTAAAACACTTTTCTTTGATTTTATCAGTTTTTTTAAAATTTTCAACTTTAATGGAACTGAAACAGAAGCAGTTTATCTTTTTTCTTCACAAACTGACATTATTAATCGTGTCTTATCCCGATCGATGAATTAATACCGTTACTCTTTCTCAAAAATAATTCATTTCTTCTTTCAGGAAAAATTCGTCATAATAATGTAAATTAATTATTTGTCCGACAAGTGTGAAATAATTTCTCTTGATTTAATTCAAAGTTTTATTCCTCCAACCAAATTGATGGTAGCTCTTAGCATACAATTCAATATGTTGTTCTAAGTCTCTTAACGAACATTAATAACCGCTGTGGCATTAATTTGTGATTTGAAATGCAATTATTTCTTCATTGCGAGGTTTGTGCATAATCTTTGTGATGAAGATGAAAAATAATTTATATATATTTAGTTATGCACTTAAGCTTACAATTTTAAATCGGGAAATATTTATTTCCAACAATATACGGTAATAGTAATGATAATAT
Organism: Ascarosepion bandense; assembly: GCA_037127315.1. Classification (NCBI taxonomy): domain Eukaryota; kingdom Metazoa; phylum Mollusca; class Cephalopoda; order Sepiida; family Sepiidae; genus Ascarosepion; species Ascarosepion bandense. Next base: position 7,713,866 of record JBBBDQ010000327.1, on the reverse strand, counting down.
CGATCATTTCCTTACCATTGACTGGGCAACCAGTGATGCCCTCGTTTGGAATTTATAAAATGCTTTTCTTAAAAGACTTTTTAAAGAAAATAGGCTTGTCAAGTCCAGTAGCTGTTTTGGATCTTTCCAATATTAATAGTGCTTTTTTCTAATATTTTTTGATGCGGTGTGAAACATTAAAATTTTAGTTTTATCATTATCTTCTACTCAATTTGCATATACCCAGTCAGCCGTGTGCCAGTCAGTTGTAATACACGTTTGGACGATCATGTCTCGAAAAAGACATGATTAACTGAGCAGAAGATTTTCCCACAGTAGGTTGCCATTAAATTCTTCGGTAGAGTGGTTGAGAATCAAGTCTATAAAACTCAAGATATCCTGCTCTTAATCCATAGGTAGAGAGAGAAGAGACGGATCATACCTTTCTCAAGTTATTTGTGTGTTTTTGAATCAACGAATTCAACTCGAATTCGAACTCGGTTCTCCAATTTCTTGTTCCGGTGCAATATCTATTGTACCATGACCCATATCCAAAACGAAAAATAGACATGGGAATTCATTAAAATTGTTTGTCGCTGTTATTTAAAAGCATTTTCACGTAAGTGAATGCAACGAATTCAACTAGAATTCCAACGCGACTCTCCAATTTCTCGTTCGGAACATATATCCGCTGCGTCACAAAACACATCCTCGCATATACTATTCATTTTATTTGTTACTGTTGTTGAAAGTTCTCAAATGATGTGGTTTCTGTTATTTGATAGAGATTTTTAATCTGTGGAACAATATTCAAATAGGGATTTTCCTCATTTCATTTACTCGAAGCACTTTGTTGACATTGATCTGAGAAGTGTTTAGATATTTCTGACCGGATTTGAGGTCATTCATGACATCCACATGAATGTCTTGATTTAATGAGATATTTTAAAAACACGAATCAAAGGCTTAAACGAAAACGGTTTTGACTTTTCAAGGACATAACTCAATATATATTTTGGTTTCTTTTGCTTGACTTTGAATAACTTTGTAGACCTGTCTTATTATTTAATTCTAATTTTTTTTATACAATAAGTAGTGGAAACGTTTGAACTAAAATAAAATTTACATATACGTAAAACATTATTTTTCTAGGGTAAGATCATTTTTGTAAATATTATAAAAGATAGTGTTCAGAAGATCTAAGCTTCAACACAGTCTTTCTTTTTTATTTATAAATCTAACTAAACATTTTTAGATCTGGTGACTACATCCTGTAAAAGAAAGTTATTATTAACTGTTTTAGGGTTTATATTATCATACTTTCGTAAATAATCAATGGCTATATTCTACAACCCGTTAAAGAAAAAGCGTTCAAATCACGTTATATATTTTTTATTTATTTTACCTTTAAACAAGTAACTTGATAATGCTACTTGTACGCAAGGGGTTACAAGAAAAATACTTTTGTGAAGAGACTTGAGGAACAAAGCTAATAAACAAATAATATCCAGGAAAACAAAAAGTGGCGATTAGCGTTTCATTTATATTTTGAGGATTTTTGAATTATCCGTTGCTCACATACTACGTTCATTTTATTCTCAGCATCCTTCTGTAGAACAAAACACCTCTTTTGTCAGGTCTTCTTTTTATTTCTGTGGAAACTGTCCAGTTTTGAGCTAGTAAATCCTGGGAGATTTGTGAGATATCCTCCACCGTCGAACGATACGAACTGGTACTACAGAATCGGAAAGAACTATACCGAATAACAGAAATCATATCACTTGAGAACAACTAACAGTCACAACAACTAAAATGACTAGCACATGTAACTCGAAGAGAAATTAAGGATATAATCAAGATGTTAACCTTCCACACTAATTCAAATAAAAGGTTAGGAAGAAAACCTTTATCAATACCGGAAAGAGCGAGAACAGCTACAGGACTTAAGAAACCAGATTCCCTAAAAATGTTTTAAGAGAATCTATATCTATAAAAGTGACGAGGGTGGACGTTGTGTAAGCATTTGTTTGTTTGATAGATTCGACTTAGCGTCTGTTTTTTGCGGTCTAGATCGACTCGAGTTGTGCTCAGATGTAGATCAAAATTTTAAAACGCTAACGACACCTTGAAATTTTTCAGAAAGCCAAAATTAGAGGTAGAAAAATATATATTATCACTCCACAAAGTCAGGGATCAGTTTATGTATTGATTATAATATAGAATCGATCACCCCGCTTTATATCATCTATATCTATATATGTTGCCCCTCCCATCCTAATCCAATAGAGACATTCTACATTGTTATCTATATCTATAAAAGTGACGAGGGTAGACGTTGTGTAAGTATTTGCTATGTAAATTCATGATATGTTTTTATTCTTCTTCTTCTATGTGCCCTGTCCCCTCAGGACGAAAGCGATCATGGTTCTCCATGTCTCACTATACCTGGTGGCACTTAGTATGTTTTCTCCTGTTACACCTCGCAATCCCCGTTCCGTCATCCACTTGATCAGGTCCTGTAAATGTTATCCGCTGCCTTTCTCTGTCTCTTTTTCCTTCTATCTGGCCTGTCAGTATCAGGTTTTCAAAGCCGTCCTTCCTCATTGTATGTCCCAATGATGCTCATTATTAATTTTCTTTTCGTTGCCATTCTTTCCAACACCTCATCGTTGCACGCATGCTCGGTCCACGATATCCTCAGCATCCTTTTAGTAGAACCACATTTTCGCTGCTTCAATTTTTTCCTCATTTTCGATGATATTGTCCAGCATTCACTGCCGTTGAAGAACTGACATTACATAGCAATCCAGCACTCTTTTCTTTGTTTCTAGTGAAATTTTCCTGTGTCTTAGTACTTTACTCAACTTCTGGAATGCATCCTTTGCCATGCCAATTCACCTTCGGATCTCTGTGTCGCACTTTCCATCTCCTGTTAGAACACTTCCTAGGTATTTAAATTTTTGTACTTGCTTGATTCTGGTATCTCCCACCTATATTTGGCATTTTGGTTTGCTCTTTTTGCTGATGACCAGGCATTCAGTTTTCTTAAAGTTTGATTGTAGTCCTTTTTTTGTCACTCTCCACAGCTACCTTCTGTAGGAGGTCTTGTAGTTTTCTTTCCGTGTCTGCAATCAGCACTGTATCATCTGCATACCTTATGTTGTACAAGTTGTGATCTGCAATAACAAATCCTGGCGTAGCATCTAGGTTCCTCAAAATATTCTCGCTGTACAAATTGAACAGATCCGGGGAAAAGATACATCCTTGTCTTATGCCACTTTCTATCTTTGTAAATCTGCTGAAATCGTTACCTGTCCGTATGCAGGCCGTTTGCTGCCAGTAGGGATTCTTGATTATTATTCCTTAAAGTACTCGAGTGAAACCGGGCTAAATTGCTAGTGATTCTATAAATTGTAACCGTACTGGCTGGTCAATCAATGAATAGTAAATGATTCGTCATGGGGAAACCGCTTTAACTCTTCTTACCATTCACATCACACACCGAAACACATAGACACACACACACACATACAAAATAAAGTAGAATAAATTGCAAGAACTACACGCGCATAAACACGCACACATGACACAGTCACGGACACGCATACATCACCAGATAAAGCAGATAGATAAAACAACAGTAATAAAATAGACCCTCTTCAACCCGGTCAAAAGTCAAACTAACGGTTAGGTCACACTTAGATAAACCACATATTAAAGCAGACTGATATAATCAGACCAGAAAAAGGTCCCAACTGGAAATCACACATATACCATGAACACACACACACACACACACACACACACACACACACACACACACACACACACACACACACACACACACACACACATGCTCTAACAAACTTACACACACAAATACACAGTAAAATTAATAACAGCAGTACCAGCATCAGCCAGGAATGTCCATTCCTTGAAAGGCACGGACTCACTCGGACAACACACGTTCGTCTGTCATTTTGAAGATGAGATTTTGATGTCGGAATATTAATTTATAATAAATAGTTTATACCCCAAAACTTCTTTACCTTCCTTTATTTTACTAAACGCATTGTGACAGCCTTCAAGACCTAACCATATACTTTTCGTTAGTTTCTAACAGAATTTTGATGCCCTAAAAATATGATGTTGCATTGTTTATTATATGATTTTTTAGATTAAACACGTCCCAGATAAATGTTAAGGTTGCAGATGTATTTAAAATTAACTGAAAGAATTTCTTTCAGTGAAGAAATACAGTAAAACAAATCAATAATAATTGACAACACTTCATATTCGATGAACCAAAATTATTACCTCTAAACTACGGTAGTAAAATGGGAGAAAGTATATGTTCAACGTAACTTAGGAGTTCAACAGAGTTGTAACATATTTCCGTTCATGTCCATAAAAGGAATTCATTTAGGTAAAAGGGACAGGTCTTTAAAATCATGACCTGCTCTAAGTTGGGGTTCTTCAGTAATGAACCGATAACTCTGCTAAACTTGTTCAGACTGGCTGCCTTTGATGAAATCTCTGAATAGTTCGATATTATATCGATAATATATCGGAATGATATGATTAAATTTCATCCGGTCTTTTGAGTTGTTATAATTAACGGTGTTATGCACGGTTTCGTTTCATTCATAAGCTGACCGGACCGATTATTAATAAACAGATCCCGTCTGTGGCAGTAGTTGCCATATATTGACACTGGATATTTCCATCAAATCCATTCGGAGATTTTATCATCTGGACACACTTGTCCAGTTAGTGAATAAAATTGGTAAGTTGTTATATTAATACCATTTCCATTTCTGTTCTTCGCTGTTCTAGTTAAGAAATATCTAAACTAATATATATCCATACATACATATATATAAATGAGAGAGTGAGAGAGAGAGAGAGAGAAAGAGAGAGCGTGTGTGTGTGTGTGTGTGTGTGTGTGTGTGTCTCAGATGACGTGTTTCTGTAGAAGAGCTAAAATTAATGAAGACGAGACAAAAGAAAAAACTGTACTTAGCTGACGAGATTAGTCCTCTGACGGATTTTATCAATGTAAGCACATGTCCTTTTCTATTCATATATATATATATATATATATATATATATATATATATATATACACACACACACACACACACACACACACATATATATATATATATATATATATATATATATATATTGTACATACAGTGGTAGGATAACTCTCTGAGAGAGCTCTAAATATATATGTATATCAATACATATAGAGCAAATATAAGAAACAATTAAGGGAGACACGTTATTTCATGGTAAATCAGAAGTGTATATGCTGTTAAATATAAGAGACAATTAATGTCTATTATGTTTAATCATGAGCCGTTCTAAACGTCGTATTTTTGCTTTAATTTCAGTTGAAAATAAAGACAAAAATTCTCCAACATTTGGATAATTATTTATTGGTTTTCTTCTAATCTTTCGGCTCACATGAGTCATCTTCAGAGAGGTTGTTTAAACTGAAATATTATAAAATCCACCATCACTGACGATTTTATTTTGTGATAAACCCGTGGAAAGTAATAATCAAATTAAACTCATTATATATTATAAAAAGTTTAAAACAATTGACCTCATAGTCTATAATAGCCCAACAAGCACTAAACTAAATTCTCTACAAAAAACCAATGTAGTGTACCAATTTACATGTCCATACAGAGATTGCATCACTGATACTAATCAAAAACCTAGTACATATATTGGTTTTACTAGAACCACGCTCTCCCGTAGACTTACATGTCATCTTTCTGATCAGATCATGATTAAACATAATAGACCTTCATTGTCTCTTATATTTAAGAGCATATGCTTAGAAAATTACTTGCTGCCTCGATATACTATATATATATATATATATATATATATATATATATATATATATCACACATAACAATTTAGACGTAACGATTTATCAGACGGTTCAAGGCCGAATTTATGGATCACTCAGTGACGATTGAACTCATTATCCGGTCCTAATTGATTTAGCGAGATAGGCTGGCTAATCAGACAATATCAGTGTAACAGATTAATTTTAGGAAGACCAAAAAGCCTTGGTCAAAGCGATCCCGAAGGTCTAATCATGTCATAGATCTCCTTAGAAAATAATTTTTTAAACAAACACAACATACGCTTCTGGGCTTTTATTTCGTTTCTATTCATGTTGTCACAAGTTTCTACAGGACCAATTTTAAAAAAACTTTCAGTGTCATTCAAAATAATCAACATCTTTTGAACGTAATCTACTCAATCAGGTAAAACGACACTAGCATCCTTGTCTGGTTTACAGATATAAATATCATTGTTAGATTTTAAAGACTTAATAGCCTTAAAATGAGTTTTTGACCAAACAAAATAAACCGAGTCAACAGGGGAGCCAAGTCCTTCAACCTGGACTTCATTGTAACAACATGATCCGGTATGCGAAGAACATGGTGTACAAGTTGAGAAAACAACGCCTCAAATGCTGCCAGTGTCTCCTCTTTATCAACCTTAACGGGGGTGGGGATAAAAAATTCCAACCCCCTAGACAAAACCGCACTTTCAATCTTCAAAGGTGAATACTTGAGTGGTTGAAAATATGCTTACTTTTAGTACTTGAGTCACAACCAAATCTGGAACGAATAAGCAAAGCAATATGTTTTTCGAATTTTAATGAAACACGTCGTTTGGCAAATTTATTCCTATTAGCCAAGTATTTACAGAAACGAAAGAAGTCAAAAATGGACAACATAAATTTAATAAATTCCTTGTTTTTAAAGTATTTTACATATTTTGTACCTCCAAACATTTGTTTTCATACTTAAGAAAGAATTGCACATATGAACAAATTAAAGAACTGAATAGTCTATCGAGATGAAGTAGCAAAATTAAGTTAATAAGACTATCTATTTTTTTCTACGATCTTGCTTGGAGCAAGACGTAGCACCACTCTTTATTTCCAAACGAATTTTTCATTCGAAGGTAAGACCTAGTTTAACTATTTAGCGGGTATTTATACAAGACAAGATTAATAAGTTGCTGAAACAACTTGAATTTTATATTAATTGTAGACATGGGTGTTTATCTAAAATTAAAAGTCTTTTTTCCTTTATTTATTTCTTTCGTTTCTGCAAATCCAACATACTTTTAATTTCCTCGTTGCAACGTTATTTCAATGTATAAGTACCATTTTTCTTATTAAACAGTATATTTATTTATTTACTATCAATATTGTTTAATATATATATATATATATATGCCCTACAAACACATTATAATTCGTATATATACAAAACCTCGTATATATATATATATATATATATATAATTAATTAATTTATTTGTTCACTAGGTGTGGTATATTTTGTTTTAATGTTTCTAAAATGGAATTTATTCTATTTGTACTTTTGTAAAGCTCTTTAGGAGAGATATATAGTTAATTACAACGATTTTCCTAACTAATCACTGATATATATATATATATATATATATATATATATATATATATATATATATGTGTGTGTGTGTGTGTGTGTGTGTGTGTGTGCACGTATCTACATGTGTGTAATTTGTTTGTGGGTTTAACTTAATTTTTGTACACGATGACACGCACGTACACTCACACACACAATCAAACACACACACACACACACACACACACACACACATATATATATATATTCATATATATATATATATATATATCACTGTAAAGGTTTTTATAAGGGATTCTTATATTTGAGTAGACGCTCCGTTTATTTACCAAACGGTATTTTTATTTTCGCCTTCCCTTCTGAATCTTCAAGAAACCTTATTTCCTAAGAATATGCACCCTCCTGCTCGGGGGAACTTTGCCGATCAATCAAGGTCGAATAGTGACTTTGAGTATATATATATATATATATATATATATATATATATATATATATATATAAGCAGTGAAAATTTTTAACAATGAATGATCTGTTTTATGCTTGAGGGAAATCTTCAGTCTCAAAAGTCACGAAGCCGTTGTAATACAAAGGAAGCAGCCGACATTAAATCTTTTTTTCTCCATAGGAGTTCGTACATTGAAGGGTGTATAAAAATGAGCTCATAAATTCAGTTTGACTATGGTAAAAGACGTAACCTCTAAGTGGTGGCTTAAAAGTGATTCAAGCATACAGAACTGGTAACCTTGACAACGACTGTAGTGACAGTCGAAAGGACTCGGAGCGATTCAATAAATGGATGCATACAATAAAAGAACTTTGGTAAGTTAATTCTTCCATAAACAAGACAAAAAACTTAGAAAGATGCTAAAATAACTAAAAAAAAAAGTTGAGCAAACTGTCTTTGATAGTTTAATAAATGAATTCTTCTTACCTAGATATACCTTACACACACACACACACACACACACACACACACACACACACATATATATATATATATATATATATAAACTAAAAATGTTGGAAGCATTATTAATGAAAAACTCAACACTATCAACTATGAACACGGTCACAATGTGCTGACTGTGTTAAAATATAACATATATACAATATATATATATATATATATATATATATATATATATATATATATTTATGTGTGTGTGTATGTGTGTGCGCGTGTGTGTATAGTCATCCACAGACAGATCTGTTTCGCTGTATCACAGCTCATCAGTACGGTTAGACATCCGATTGCTTTTACCTAGGACGTATATATATATATATATATATATATATATATATATATATATATATATATATATTGAATACCTTGAATCTGTGTGGGATGAACTAGTATAAACGTTGAAATGTTTCTCGAAGAATTTTTATATTTTCTTCTGCTAAAACCGCCTTCAATTCTTTCAATGATGATGGTAGGGGATATCGATTTCTTACTTGTTTTTTTTTTTTAATGAAAATGAATGTTCAATGATGCTGAGATCTGGGGATTGTGGTGGTCAGATAATATGTTCTACACACTGAAATGGTCCTCGTGTCATTCAGGTACAAATTTAGCAGTATAACTATGTGCATTATGATCCTGAAAGATGTCTTTTCCCTCTGGAAACCGTCCTTGAACCATAGGATGTAGCTGCTCACTTAAATTATTCTTAAATATCATTGATTGGTGATTTTAATAAATATATTTAAATATCAGCTATAAAAACCAACAATTTTAGCAAAAAAATAAAGTACTACTAATATTAAATCCCAAACACAAATTTTAGACTTTCCAATCAAATTCTTCAAATTATGCTATATTATGTGTTTCCATTATTTGCCCACTGGGTTTATATATATATATATATATATATATATATATATAATTTGGAAATGAGTTATTTCTGCAACCTTGTTTTTAATCTTTTGGTATGCTCAGGCGATTTATAATAACTGATATTCCAAGGTTTTCAAACGTAAGACAGGGAATTTTACGAACTCGCGACTGGAATTTTTAAATAACTGAAAATGTAAAAATGTAAAAATTAGGAAAGAGCTACTTAAGGATATTAAAGTTTTTCATTCAGGTTTGTATGATCCTAGTATATATGTTTTGGTGTAATTAAATCTGAACAATATACATTTCTGATCTTTCGGTTAATTTTTTTTATTCTGGAAACAGTATTATGACAACCAAACGACGATATATGAATGAATTCTCCGTTAATGTCAATTTGGGGTCCGATGATGGGTTCAATCACTCGCACGTAACAGGGATAATTATCACTGGTGTTCCAGAAAAAGATCTGGTAGTTAGAACAAAGTAAAGCATATAGAAAACTACATGCTTATAATTCGTGCTTTACTTGAGTATACTGCGGGAACCCGATGACTCGATCAAGCATACATCCTGCTGATACTGATTGGGACCATCGGACGCTTACATAAATAGCCCAGTAAGTAATTTCTGCTTGAATATCTTGGATGAGGAGTTATTTGCACTAGTTTCGAGTGTTGTATCTTCCAGCTTTTATCTCGTGTTATTCGATCCGGGTAATCTACAGAGAATTCTGAACCGAACCCTTTACTTAATCTACGGGTGTAGACTCTTCTACTACTCATTTATCGGTATATCGAGTCAATTTCAAATATTTAGTACTGTTCCGTTATTGTTCGTCCAGGGAGTTAAACAGAACACTGCTCGGTCGAGAGATTGAACTTACAATTTCTGTCACCAAATTTTTGCTTTCATCCATCCGACTATTTTCTCTATGAAAAATACTTGGAGCCTTAAACCTAACCTTCCTGCACATGATTGCTGCAGGTTCTGATTATCATGTTTGACTTCAATGAAGTTGTCCTCTTTGGTACATATACTGCTGCTGTAACTACTATTAAAGACTTATTCACTGTTTTTTTTTTCCTCATTAACCTCTGCCATATCATTTTTGTTTTTATGTTTGATCTACTAAAGGGAACCTCATAGACTAGTATATGCGCTAATTCTTTCAAGTGTCTAACTCTTAAGTGTTCTTCATTGCCCAGTATTTTCCTTTCATTACACAAGCACTGATGACTACTCTTTCCCCATCAAACTTGATCAGCCACGCCTCACCCTTCACTACGGAATCCCGTATAGGCTACCGGATGGATATAAATCTGTTAAAGTTCGAGGGTTCCACGCCAGAAACCTTGTCATAAAAATAACAAAAATCAGCAAAGTAGTCCGAATGTAAATAGCGTAAATAACGGCAAATATCCATTCATGAATCAAACAGGAAAGACTTCTGCACGGAAGGATTCTGGTTGAAGCCATTCTTTTGATTTCCGGGCACTTTGGTTATAACGGGTTGCTTATCTATTCCTTTTCTGGTTGTAGTGGGATTCCTTTCTAGTGAAGGGTGGTTGTATACTGTTGCAGGTTAACGAAATTTGGCCTTGTGGTAGATAGCCCACTATACGTCATAAAATGATTATAAAATCAAGAAAGGCTATTTGTGTAGAAAAATAACATTTTTATATATACACATATCAATTAATGTTTTTTACAATTAAAGTAATACTTGAATATAAGTCCAAAGGTGGTTGAATGTTCATGGCAAATAATAAGCTGAAAGAGAAACAATGCTTATGAATGTGGGGAGCGCTGTGGGGAAGAAATGTCTTTGAGGTAGTCGCTCCTTAGGTCAGTAAGTAGTTTTGAGACAGGGAGAAGGAAAGAGAGGTGAAGGGAGGCGAACGTAGTAACCGCTTGACTTGGTCAAGGGAGGTACTAATCACGCTCGTCTGTCCGTCGGTCTGTCTGTCTGTCTGTCTGGGTGCTTTCTGTCTCGGCTTTTTATATCTGCTTTTTGGATCAAAGCAGCTCGTTTGGGATTTCACACTTGTATTTGATTTTGGGCTTCCCATTGACTGGTAAATAAAATTCGCATAGACTCGCGAAATAAAAAATTGATATTTGATTAATTTTTATTTTTCAACCAAAACATTAGCGCTAGGCCAGCTGCGCACAGACGACTTTTGGTCATTTGCCTTTTTGTCGTGAGAGAGCAAACATCCGGTCCATCGCTTTTGCTCGGCCGGTATCACCACATGGTTACAGGGGAAGGGTGATTCAAACTCTTGGAAGTAATCAGGCAATTTGAAACAGGAAAAATTCAAATAAAGAAAACCTAGCTTTCATTTGACTTCTCTTTCTTTGTCTATTTTATTTCCACATCTTGGATAACGTCCGCCGCTATCATGCATTTAATCACAACAACTACTTAAGTTTTAAAATCGGTACATTGCTATTTAGTCCGTGTTTATTTGAATTATAGTAGCGATACTGGCATTTAATTTAATAATAATTACATGTCGTCACGATTTTGTAGCGTCATTAGTTGCATGACTGCATATGTTTGTAGGATCGATACACAACTGACCATCTTCCTACACATGTCATCTGTGTGCTAATATATAGGTTGTGAGGTTTTAATTTTTGTGTAGCCTGTCTTTGGCACATCGTGGAATTAATCTTTTTTAGGTCAGACCACAACAACTTTGTAACTTAAATAATTCAATCCACCCAAGACCAAGAAAGTTTGTAGTATTTTTAACACATAAAACTTAGCTGTACACACATGTTGCGAAATAAAAAGTTTCAAGTCATTTCAACATTAAAAGAGAATTTCACACTCGACAAGCCACATGCCACTTTATAAGTCCTTTTTAATATAGTTTTTCTGTTTGGTTTCTATGTGGCTTCGTTGATATCACTGCCAGTCTCTAGTTACATTTTTACATCTATATGATTAATTTTCACATACACAAATTAGATTTAGTTTCCTGCAACTATTTTTTCTGTGTCAACGCTGTGTACGAATTTTTTTTCTGAGAGAAGTTTTTCTTGATTTAGTTTTACATTGTGACTTTTTATGACCTACTTTTCTACCTTTCTAGGACATTAAATTATTAAAGAGACAGTCACCTCCGAGATTAAACTTTCGACATCTGAAACATGGATTAATCTTTCTTTTCCTACATCTTTTTGACTTGTACATATACGCATTCATTTTCCTCAATTTCCTTCATATCACGTCTCAGATTTAAGATTCTCTAATAGTTGTTCGATTTTTCTTGTCGTATTACTTTTTGATTCTGTTATGTTCGGATTTTAACACCTATTTCTGCATCTTTTTTCGCTGTTAACCCTTGAACGAAAATAAATCCTTAAAACATATCCATAGTCATTTGGTTTAATTTGAACCTGTCACTCTCCATGTTAAAGATTCCAGCATATGTGACAAAATATTCGTCGTCCTTTTTTGTCAGATCCATACACTTCCAACGAATATTGAATGACGAACTTTTCTCTCTAAAAGTTTTTTACCGTCTCTTCAAAGCAATTTTTAGGTGTTTCTCGGTAGTACAAAATTACTTTATTTTTCATGTTCTACTGGTATTAACTTAGTCAACAAAAGTTTCATTTTTTCTCTTCTTACCAGTCGCTGCATTCGACTCTGTTATTTTGTTCATTCTTCTAAAATAAGCAGAAAAAGTAATTCCACCAGTTAAATTGTTTACGAATTCAGCTATAAAATTTGCAATCGAGTCAGGAGTGAATTTTTCATTTTCTTAATTATTTGAATTAACTTTTGTTGTTGTTTCTGGAGTTCAACGAATACTATTGTTGTTGTTATTTCCGTTGTTTAGCTGTTGCTATATTTGTGATTACATGGGCTAATTATTATTCCATATGAAAAAGAATATCTATTTTTTGTTTACGCTCAACAAAAAAAAAAAAATTACACTTAAAATAAAAAATAATTCTAATTTGTCGTCGTCATTGTAATATGCGCAAAAGCAAAATTATTTTTTTTCTCCGTATAAGTTTCGATTCCTTGTTGTCATTGGTATAACATGTTACTAACAGTTATTATAACATGTTATAACATGTTATAACATGTTACTAACAGTTATTATAACATGTTATAACATGTTACTAACAGTTATATTATGTTTCCAACGGTACTCTAACGAACATTTTACCAGATCTTTGTCAGAATTCTGTGCACATTAGACCAATGCACATGCGCCAAATTAAAAGTAAATATAAACAATTTATCCATCGCACCCTGTATATGACGACTGATTACTGAGATCATTTTTTATAAGACCTAAATATATGATAAAAGGAAATCGATACATTTTCTTTGTTCTTGAGAAGTGATAATCAAAATAATTAATATTGTGTAAACAAACAATCTAATATTAGATCGTTTACTTTCAAAAAATTATATTCTAACATTCTAACTAATAACAGTTGTATTTAAACTAATGCATTGAATTTTTTATCATTTATTAATTCAAAAATAAATACGTACGGAAACGATTCTTCATTCCTAAATTTATAAACAATTACTAAATTATTAAAATTAGTAAACCAACTATAAGAAAGTAAATTTTACCATTTATTAGTTTCAATGATTGGCAGTTAACCCATATTTTGTCAATCATGACAATGATCTGATGAATAAAAAGTGTTTATTATTTTTAGTGTCAGTTCTCAATGACAACTAAAAGGTTCTCTTTCAGATGTCCAGCTTTTATTAAATTTTAATAAAACAATAAAGAAAATTAAAACAATAAATATTACCTTGATAGAAAGTAATTACAATATGGCAGTGTCAAAAGAAAAAAGAAACACCATTTTGAAATCCTCAGTTTTTATGGGCAAGCACCAAACCAAGATTGTTATATATATATATATATATATTTATTATAAATTACGTTTTAGAACATGTACATTATTTTTTAATATATGTCCTCGACAATCATATGTTTGTTTCAACGTTGGGTACGTTTCTTCGGGAGGTAAAAGCAAAACTGCATTCGTCTGCTCCCTATATTTGGTTCATTGTTTGTTGTGGGAGGTTGGTTGGGGTTATTGATAATGAAGGGAATGTGTCTTCTAGAGTTTTGAAGAGCCTGGTGTGTAAGTGCTAAATTGTTGATTAATGGTATTATCTGTTGGAGTGTACGTTTTTATCTATCGGGTATATCTTTTAGTTGGAATTTCGCAGAGATTGGTGTGTGTGTGGGGGGGGTTATTACTCGGTCAGTTTTGTGTGTTTGCGTGGGGTTTTCTTGTGTTTTAATATATGTCGAGGACATATATTTAAAAAAAATGTACATGTTCTAAAACAATTTATAATAAATATTCACAGCTCTATGCATCATATATCGAGCACTGTTTTAAATTAATGTTTTGGACGGAAAAAATTCTTTCTTCGTTCTGTACCCACTATATATATATATATAAATCTGGTATTTTATTTGTGTATTATTTGATTTTCATTGGTTAAGCAGGCTTCATGTACATTTGACTTGTTAAAAAGACTTTTTTCACATATTTCTATACGATCAATCTTTAATAAAAGTGAAACTTGTCAGATGCATAAAGGTTTCCTATTTTGTTATTCTATCATTCTGTCGAATTCCGATCCATATCTTAATTTGATCCAAATTGTTAAAACATTAATTCACCCGCAAGATCTAAGTTACAGAGAACCAATATCATTTACGAAATTCTATGTCCTTTAGATAACTGTGTTCTTTATCAATTCAAATTCTTGAATAATTACTTTGGATATTATATTGAGCAAGAAGACTCACGTTATATCTCTCTGATCATAGCTTTAATAGGACTCATTTAAATACACATGCAAACCTACGAAACTCTAGCCGTAATCGTCAGTAATCCAAATATAATAAGATCTTCTACGTGTAATAAAAAAGTATAAAAATAATGGAAATATTATTAACAAAAAGAAAAATCCAACATTCAACAATATCAACTATGAACACGACCACAACCTGCTGATCATGTTTGAAAAATAAAACATTTTTATAAGTCTACATACATACATGAAACAATCTATATATTAGATTAAAAGCAAAATAAAATTCATCCTTGATAATGGCTAAAGTTATAGCCGAAAGCGCTTGGATAAATAAAACATTCAAACAATTTTTATATAATTTATGTTCTGAAAAAAAATGATAAGATTAGATTTAAAAATTATATACTTAACCATTACACCTTATCTGTCATTTTTACCAAAATTTGCATGAAAGAAGGACTGCTGCCTAAAGATACAATATATAAATTTATATATATATATATATATATATATATATATATATATATATATATATGTGTGTGTGTGTGTGTGTGTGTGTGTGTGTGTTACTTTTTTAGTGGATACTCATACTTGAATAGACGTTCAGTTTATTTATTAAACAGTATATTCATTTTTGTTTAGAGGTCTAAGTATTCGATAAATCTTCTTAAGAAAAGATATGCATTCTCCGACAGGAAAAGGTTTCACCAATATTCAGTCCGGGAGACGTAAATAAAAAATAAACTGTTTAGTAAATAAATGAACCGTCTACTCAAGTATGATTATCTACTAAAAATAACGTTTAAAGTGATAGAAATCTTTCGGAGTAATAAACAAAAAAAAAATACTACTTATCCATATATATATATATATGAGAGAACTTAATGTTTCTAGGGAACAGACTACTTTGTTTGAATTTCAGTTGAAAGCCAATGAGTTGAAACCCTTCGGCACGATTTATGTTGTCCGTGTTTAGGAAAAAGTTTATCATCTACTTTTATTTTAGTGTTCTATGGAGTTGGCTTAGCGTCAAATAGTTCACAAGCAAAAAGCAAAGCAATGTGTTCTGCATTCATTTGTTTTTTCTGTTTCGTTTTTAACCTTCGGCAAGTTGATTGTAATATGGCACTGATATACTGGCCGACTAATACCTCACTTTCATATATTTACCTTGAGATGAACGCTCAATGTAAGTGGTTTTCTTTGTCAGCAAATGAGACTATGGCTTAAGGCTTTAATTACGGTGAGCAACGGTCAAACTCTACCATCAATGGTAATTGCTAAAAATGGATATTTGATTTACTCAGCTAGTCGCCAGTCAACGCAATTTTCTGTCTAGTTATTTTCAGAAAGAATCTTTAAGGTAAAAAAAGAAAGGAGATCCATTAAAATATAAAGATTTGTCATTCACCTGCATTGGCTTCTCTCCTGTACGCCACTTGAACATTAGAATTACGGTGAAGAATCGAGACCTTAGAAAATGAGATATCCAATCTAGCCAACTCCTACGTCGAATACATTGCAAATGTCACAGTGATATACACCATCTGACAAAAAACATATTCACTGGAATGACTCAAAACAACTGTCAACAATTCATTCAGTTAAGTGATACACGCTTTGGGCGATCATGTCCCGAAAGAGACATACCTGACTGGGTAGTCGTTTGCCATTGCTTTCTGCGGTAGACTGGTTGCCAGCCAAGGCTATAGAATCCAATCTGTCCTATTATTTAACCCATAACTGGAGGGAAGAGACGGATTAATACCTTTTTCCAAAGGTATTTGCTCATAAGTGAATGCAAGAAATTCAACTGAAATTCGAACTCGGCTCCCCGAATTCTCGTTCCTAGCCGATATTCACTGCACCACAACACATTGCCGAAACTGTAGTCGATATCCACTGCCCCACAACGCGCATCCTACTGTCAACAATAGAAAGTTGAAATTGAATGAACACGTCATGCAGGCCAACAATCATACAAGATACCAACTTGATAACAAAAGAAGCTAAAGACCTGGGGAAAAGGCTGACAATCTTACTTAATTAAATGGAAAAAAATCATGAGCAGAGATAGGTGCGCAACCGAGGTATATGAAAAAAGCTGGTCATGTGCTCAGCAGCGCAGTGACCTTAGAACCTTGTCATGGAACTGATGCTGATTATTGAGATGAAAGTATAAATTAGGTTTTTACTTTAATCATGTCATAATTTTTTGTATACTATTATTATATGAAACCATAAGTCTGCAACAGCCAAACTGAACAGAAAGCAGCTGGACCAGACGGCATTGTTATAGAGTTGCTGATAACCCTGGAAGAATTTAGCATAAAAAAATTACCGAAATAATAAACGAAATTTTTAATAGTGGAACAACACCAGACGACCTATGCAAGTCGATATTTATAGCACTGCCGAAGAAGCCAGGTGCAACCGAATCCGAACTACACTGAATTCTCAGCTTAATGAGTCACATTACAAAACTGATTGTTAAAATCCTGATGAATAGAGCGAGAAGCAGAATCAGGCCAGAGATAGGACACGTACAGTGCGGGTTCGTCAAAGACACTGGAACAAGGAACGCCATATTTATGATTAGGATGCTCTCCGAAATATCAATACAAATAAAGGATGACTTGTACATATGTTTTACAAATTAGGCAAAGGCATTCGACAAAATACGACACAAAGAATTGATGGAGATGCTCAGCTGCCTCGACATTTTTGGGAAAGAAATCAGAATAATCAAGAATCTTTACTGGCAGCAAACTGCCTGCATACGGACCGGTAACGAATTCAGCAAGATTGAAAGGGGCGTAAGACATGGATACGTCTTTTCACCTAATCTATTCAACTTATACAGCGAGACTATTCTGAAAACCCTAGAAATTATGTCAGGATTCGTCATCGGAGGCCACAATTTAAACAATATAAGGTTCGCAGATGATACAGTGCTGATAGCAATCACAGAAAGAAAACTACAAGACACCCTACAGAAGGTAGCTGAAGAGAGTGACAAGAAAGAACTACAAATAAACTGCAAGAAAACCGAATGCGTGGTCATCAGCAAAAAGGGCAGCCCAAAATGCCAATTACAGGTGGGGGCTCTAAAATCAAGTAGGTACAGAAATTTAAATACTTAGGAAGTGTCTTAACAGAAGACAGAAAGTGCGACACTGAGGTCCGAGGGCGAATTGGCATAGCGAAAGAAGCATTCCAGATGTGGAGTAAAGTATTAAGAAACAGGACAATTTCATTAGAAAAAAAGAGGAGAGTACTAAATTGCTATGTGATGTCAGTTTTTCAGTATGACAGTGAATGTTGGACGATATCTTCGAAGATGAAGGAAAAGCTTTGAGCAGCTGAAATGTGGTTCTACAGAAGGATGCTGAGGATTTTGTGGACTGAGCCTATGAGCAATGACGAGGTTTTGGAAAGGATGGCAACGAAAAGAAAATTAATAGTGAGCATCAGGAAGAGACAACTAAAGTTCCTGGGGCATACAATGAGGAAGGAGGGCTTGGAGAACCTGCTACTAACAGGTCAGATAGAGGGAAAAAGAGACAGGAGAAAGCAGCGGATAACATTTTTTGAAGGACCTGATCAGGTGGATGACGGAACGAGAATTGCATGGTGCAACAGTAGAAAGCGTGCTAAGATTCACCAGAGACATAGAGATGTGGAAGGCCAAGATCGCCTACGTCCTGAAAGGACATGGCACATAAAAGAAGAAGAAGACGTTCTATTCTAATAATTTCTTTTTTTGCACTTCACACCTTGGAACACCTTTCCGAGTTTTTGCTTTCCTGCAACCTACAATCTTCAAAAACCTTCGGAATCATGTTTTTTTTTTATTTGCTCATTATGATCAATAAAGTTTTTTTTCTACTGTTACATTCCCAGTAATCCTTCGCATCGTAGTATCATTATCACCTTCCTAGGGGTTAAATAGTTTTTAGTGTGTAGAAAACGAATGAATGAACATTTTCGTCATTTATTTTGGAAGCTATTAGATTGTTACAGAAATAATGGCCACGTGAAGTGTTGTATATTGAAAAGCCATTTTAACATAGTATTCATGGTATTCATGGTATATATTAGGTGAATTTTAGTATAAACAATAATTAATGTGAGCTTTTAAATAATGTTTATGTTATTTTCAGACAGATATTCTTGAAGCTTAGAAGCCCTTAATTATGAACATTACTTTTATGGTGCTCTCCTAAGAGGAATGGACTCTTCCTCTTGCTATCTATAAATTACCTGCATGACATCCGGAGGGTAGTTAGAAGAAGTTAAAGACAGCTACTTCAACGTAATAATACCTTCAGACTTACTTTTTCTATATTACTTATTATTAACATTTTCTTTGAATATCTTGTTTCTTGTTATACTAATACACTGTTTGGAACCTACATTCTTGGTTTGAATTTAGCTTCCAGCACAAACCGGTCACTACAAGTTTGCGGCGAATTTTCGTCACAATTCCACAACAAATTTGCGACGAAGATCCCAAATAATAACAAAACATGATCCTTATTTACTTTTCTTGCATGTGTCCTAACTTGGGTGCTGTGCCTCCCAAACGTCTGCCAATTTCAATAGAGCGTGAGGAGATGGGTCCATAAGTGATCGGACAGTACAAAGCTGGTTCCAGAAATCCTGTGCTGTTAATGAGAGCCTTGAGGATGAATACGGTAGAGGACGGTTACGCAGTCTTGACAACGAACAATTGCAAGCAGTTGTTGAGAAAAACCCGAATCCAGAGCTTTCAAAAATGTCGTTCCATGACAGCCAATAACTTTTTATCAATGAGGAATAAAAAATCTCGTCGATCGATGGCAGCGGTGCATAGATTTTTTTTTTAATCATTTCACCCCGAGCAAGGCGGAAACGCCACTGATGTGCAGGGGGTTACATAAATGTAAAAAGATTAATTAGAAAAGAGTGAGGAGTACAAGCTAGTTAGAAAGGAACAATAGAAAGCTGAGAAAGCAGGTGCGATGACAGATACATAGGTGGAGAGAAAGGGAAGGTTATACAGGGGTGGGGAGAGAGCTAGAGTCCAGTGGTTAGTAGATGAGTATTAACTTTGCATTTAAATTTCTGGAGGTTGTAGCCGTCAGGAAAGCAAGAATACGGGAGTGAGTTCCACAGGCGGGAAGTGCGAGAGAGGAAGCTGCAGGAGTAGAATTGTCGTCTGCATTTGGCTAACCTGACTGTGAATGGGTGGGACCCAGTTGCCAGTCTGGTTGCACGCGTAAACACCTGTTGAGGAGGCATCAGTGACTTAAGCTCATCCGAGCAGAAGCCATGAAAGTATTTATAGAAGAGACAGAGGGAGGCCACATTTCGACGATGGGAAAGTGGCTGCAGTCGAGTCGCCAGATCAGTACCTATCACATTACAGACTCTCCTTTGGAGCTTGTCAAGAACACCGAGGAGAACGGCAGGGGCACCTGACCATAAATGGCAGCAGTACTCCATGCACGGTTGACTTGTATATATGCAGGATGGATTCAGGTGGAAAAAACATCCTGGATCGACATAGTGACCCAATATTCTTAATCTCAAGGCTTGTATTTTGACAAATTTCAACATTTCATCAGTCAATTTTCCATAAGCAAAATTAAGTTTTAGAAATCGGCCATTATTTTTGTAACAACCTAATACCAATTTTGTTCATTTTTCTAAATAAAAACATCAAGATAATCTTTTCCTCTTTGATACGGTTTATCTGTTACATTCCAAATTAGTCATTTGTTCTAAAAGCAACTTTGAATAAACCTAATTTTGTCATGCGTGTATTCTTTCTACAAAAATAAAGTTGCGTTTTTTTTTTCTGACAAAAATTGGCTCCAGACATACAGAAATCTGAATTGTCAAATTTTAATTTCAGACTAATGAAAGCTCTGGAAAAACGTTGACACATTTTTTGATACTTGCAGACGGTTTTTTTTTTATATCAAATCAATGGAAAAGTTTACTGATTTCATTTTTGAATTATTTAGTAGAATATTCACAAAATTTGTTTTAGACTAATTATAAGTTACAATTAATTTTTAATTTTCAGTTTGTGGCACATTATCTATAAATTCCGATGACTAATAAGTGTTAACTAGTCATCTTTAAGGATTTCGTATATTTCGCAAAATTTCAGATATTTTTTGATATTGTTAAATTCTCCGTGGTATATACACAAAACTTATATTCTTTCACTTTATTGTCAGCATTGTTTAGAAAAACTATAACATTTGTATCCTCTTCAGTCATAACAAACATAATCATCGGTATTAAAAATTAACTAACACAATAAAAGGGAACATTATCAGTATAGAAAGATAGAAATCTATGGATAAAAACCTATGACAAAATGGAAATGGTTTTGAGTGACGTTTTTTGTCCTACACCTCATCGACGCATTTTAGTTGTTTTTCCAAAACTTTATCTTGATACACAAAAATTTAAGACTAAAAAAGGGACAATGTGAACACTATTTAATTTCAACCGACGCGTTTCGTCCAATGACGGAGGGGTTTTGTCTTACATTGTTCCATGGTCCTGGGCATGACGGTAAACTGAATCCGGCAACTAGGCCTCTGATTGGGAGATTGTGAGGAGCATAGAATTAACTCTTAATTGCTGTTGTTTCCAAGTCCACTCTGGCACGGTGTGGCAGTACCTGTTAGGGTCTCAGGTATGGGCAAGTAGTTAACCCCCAAAGTGGGAGCCAAAACACTATGGCAGTATAAAAATACTTTTATAGAAATAAATATACATCAAAATAGACTTTTATAGAAAAATATACATTTTCGAAAGAAAAGATATTACCAAGAATACATTTTTGAAGAAAAACTTATAATCATAACCTGTATTTGTAGAAAAATTCTTCTCAGCAAAATATTTTTGAATACAAATTTAGAAGACATTTTCAGTTTTCTAAAGTATAAAGGAATAAAACCAAAAAAAGTTTCATTAAAATCTGACTAAATCAACTTTCTCACCATAACCGAACATTAAAGAATATCTTAAAACCACATTTTTTGGCTTTAAGTAACCTACAGAGGTTGATATGCCGTTAAACAAAACTCAAACTCAAACTCAAATTCCACTCTACGGATTATATCTGAGAATATTTACATATTAACATTTGTACAACGTTTTCCTACAAATACAAATGAAAAATAATGATATTTAGATCGTCAAAGAAATTTTGTTTATAAAATATTGTTTATAACTCATTGTTTAAAACCAATGTAAATAAAATTGTTAAACTCGTAGAAACGTATGGAAAAAAGAAATAAAAACAATAAATAAACTAATGATAATGAATGATGACAAAATTAATAAAATACATTTTTCCATGATGAGGAACTGGACATCTTATTATTCACATGGCTTAGTCCAACACCCTTATAGGATGCTGTTTTAATCTATAAAAAGACAAATATTTTTCTTTCTCTTTCTTCACTTTCTCTTGCTTCAAGGTTTTGCAGGCTGTGAAAAGAAAAGTCTTCCCTTGGTCCCCTGGTTAACTGACGACTAAACTGTCTTAACATTTTTCAACGTAGAACGTTCAGATGGGTTTTGCAAGAGTAAGTAATTTAGTCTTTCCAACTCAGCGCCAGGCTGACTTGAGCTCGATCATTTCAACCATTCTTATCCTTACTTACCTTAACATTACTTCTGTATCCAAAAAAGAAGGCGAACATACGCAAGAGACTCTGAGAACATTGTTTCTCTAGATTATCTGCAAAAACAAAGAATAAACGGTCTATAGTAGTAAGCCAAGTTTTGTATCTTTCTTCTTTAATTGCTTACATGTTACAAGGACACACATACCATACACAAACACTCAACCCTTAAATTTAATAAGTCTCCCATCTTTTATTCTCCTACAAATGTTTCCGTTTCATCTACAAAAGTGATGATATCCATCATGATCTTTTCGAACGGAAGTCATTCAAAACCAAATTCTAGGTAATTTCTTAATGATACCATTACTTATTTATTGAGTTCCTTCCACAATGGATGTTCCAAAGTTTTGGTCTTGTGCCACACGAATTTATCTTAGCAAATCACTATAAGACTTTTGAAATTAGTTTAATTGTTAAGACGCAAAGTTTTGTTATTCAAGACAAGGTATCACAATGAAATTGCTGTTAGCCATTCAGTAGGGGAGAATCTTTTCATATATATATATATATATATATATATAACCATACATATTTGGGATCAACCAAAGACACTTTTAAGACCAGATGGTTCAATAACAGGTCTACATTTAAAATAAAATACTTAATACATTTACAAAATTTGCTAGCCACGTGTGGAAATTGAAATTAAAATATGGAAAAGAATTATTACTGAATAAACAAAATTTATGACTAAGTGTAACCATACCACAAACCACTCATTAGGTTAATACAACCATGGATGAAAACGTTATAATTTCTTCCTGTTTTGAAAATAACGCGTTACAATATTCCCCGTTAAGTGAGTTCAAAAGAATCCACCCTACGTGAGCGTTCTTAAAAAATAAAAAAAAGTCAAATCAGTTATTGCAAATCGCCTGAAGACACCACATGGTAGAAACCTAGGTCGCGTTATAACTCTTTTACAAATAAAGATTATATATATATATATATGAACACCAGATATCAATTATTATCAAAATATAACAACTGTAACACACAGAAAGTCAGTTTCCTGCCTCAGGTTAAATTCCTGGTTGAAAACATCGAATAACAAGAAATTTGATATTAATTCAAATACTTAGTTTCATTCATAAAACTTTGTATATCTTCTAAGTGCTGAAAACTATAAATGAATATCAAATTCTCTATGCCTTATTGTGTATATGATTTTATTTTCTATGTGGGTACAAACGGGGATGCAAATATATAAAAGTCTACAATTTGATCCTATATTTAAAAAAAAGCATCTTATCCACAAAAAGCTATCGATTGACAGTGTTCAAGCCCGAGTAAAAGCAGAGTAAAAGCAGAACAGCGAAAAAAGGGTAGTAAAGGACAGGCCTTGCTAAGAACTACAATGGATATTATGTATTAAAAACCCATAATTACATATGTCCTGAAATGACACATGAAGAAGATATCAATTCACATTTTTTTTTTTGATAATCTCGATTTAAAGGGAAATGCTGTTGCGGTCAGCATTTTTAAAATGAATTGTTAGTCTGTAACTTTGTAACCATTCTTCATGTTCTTTATATGCCATGTCCCTTAAGGACGTAGTGATCATGGACTTATGTCCCTGGTTGGTTTTAATATTTTCCTATTGGTATCTTTCCCAAAACCCGCCCCGCCATTCTCTTGCCTAAGAGAATGATGAACTGCTCAACTCATTCGCGATCCAACAACTTTTTCCGGGTTAATGGTGAGAGAAAAAGAAGAAAAAGAAGAAAAGAAGAAGAAGAAGAAGAAGAAGAAGAAGACACAAAAATAGACCAGTTTTAAAACGTCTATCATATTTTCGAACCAATAATTGGATACTAATTTGTAGCCCTAAATTAGAATTAAACTCAGACCATTGTTATTATTTTGAATAGAGTCCAATAGTCTGTCTTAATATATGGTTTGTTCAAGAAAAATGACAAGATATTTTTTCTCGTATCTATAGAAGTGTATTCTTTTCCGGATTTAAAAATTGTAAAAATTGTCCAAGAGTTTGTTGATTCTGAGTGGTTACGGCTAAATTTTCACTTATTTTCAAGAATATTTTTGTAAACCTAATAATATAAAAATTGATATATTACGACTAATGTTTATTGCTGTTGTGTATAGTATAGAAGTTTCTGAATGAATATAATTTATTAGTTTTTAAATACGGCAGTGTTCATAATTGTTGTTATTAAGGGTTGTTTTCTTTCTTGTTTTAAATAAGTAACTGCTTCTGTTACTTTTCAAAGAAGCACTTGTTTTTGATGAGTCGGTTATGCATTGAGGTTGATACGATATGAAATGTCGTCTTAATAGGCAGATGCTAGTGTATCAAACAACATTATTTATGATTTCGTTTTTGCAGTTCCCCATGGGTCCTCTAAATTGAGATTAGTGTTCATCTTGTGCTATTTCTCATTTTGCCGGCGAGATTTTATCTCCCTGTCTGCCTGTCTGTCTGTCTGTCTGTCTGTCTGTCTGTCTGTATCTCTCTCTATATATATTTATGTCTAACTTTTTCCATTGTCATATATATATATATAATATTTGTTACAATGTTTTATAAAAGCATAGTATCACAACACAAAATTTTCATATTTCGGAGCTAAACTGCTCCTCTTCGGTTGATATGTATAACTGAAAATAAATGGTGGAAACGATATGTTTTGGGAATTTGAGGTCTAGTATTTTGTAGGGGATTGGAATTTAGTATAAGCTAAATTCATCAGTAGTTTGTAACCATAGAGATACATATTTTGGTTAGGAGAGGGGGCAAGGTGGCTTAGCTTCGGACAGGTCACTTTTTAGTTTTGTCTGGGTAAATCGCATAGTGGGATCTTACATTTTTTTAAATGGGTAGATAATTTTTATTTGACTACTTTCTATGAGCACATGAAATAAAGTAACATTTTAGTATTGTCTGGGTTTTTATTTTATTAATATAGCATTCATTTTTATTTTGTGGATTAAACATGGATATTTTTTTAAATTTTGGAGAGGATTATTTTGTCTGGGTAAGGTTATATAGTGGGGCCACACATTACATAAAATAGGTAGATCTAAATTTATCTAAATTTAAACTTATTTATAAATGGAACTTTCTGTGTGTGTGTGTGTGTGTCTGTGTGTGTGTGTCTGTGTGTGTGTGTGTGTGCCCGTTACCTATAGACTCCAAAACGGCTGAACTGATTTTCTTGAAAAATTACATAGTTATACTATAAGCGTCTGCGAGTGTTCTTAGCTAGGTTATGTGTCGAGGTACCCCCGATAAATATCGATAATCGATAATCGAAAAAATCAGGTTATAGAAGGAGTCGTCCGATTTTATCAAACTTGATACACTCATAGACAAAAACATAAGAAACGATATTCAGAAGTTTCAAGGCTGCAGTTCTTACAATATTGCAGAAAATCGATAATATGTATATATAAAAGGCAAGATGTTTGTGTGTGTGTCTGTTTATCTGTCTGTATGTCCTTTATACAAATCCACAATTTTTATCCGATTCTCACCAAACTTCACACAAATATTCTTTAGGCTGAGTCTGAACTCTAGGACTATGGATTAGTTTTAAAGCTTTCATTACACCCGAGCAACGCCGGGTTATACTGCTAGTCATTTATAACTGTAAGTTGAATTTTTTATGTTAGAACACGAGTTATAACTGATTCCTTTTGATTAATTTAATTTTAACGAAAAATATTTTCGATATTTACATAACGCTGTTAATATATCCCTACGGTTCAACAGTTCACCATTATTAGGGAACCTTAGAATGTGCAGCTT
Organism: Ascarosepion bandense; assembly: GCA_037127315.1. Lineage (NCBI taxonomy): Eukaryota > Metazoa > Mollusca > Cephalopoda > Sepiida > Sepiidae > Ascarosepion > Ascarosepion bandense. Next base: position 7,687,301 of record JBBBDQ010000327.1, on the reverse strand, counting down.
TTCACTCAGGCACAAATACATATTAACATTTATACAACGTTTTCCTACAAATACAAATGAAAGAAAATGGACGGGAAGTTATTACTGGCGTCTTCCTTTGATAATTCGGCATTCCTATCCGCTTCTGAACACATTCGGTATAAAAACGCGATGCGAAGCGCTTACTGACGAATCTCAACGCTAGACATACCCAGATCGCCCTCGGAAGAATGGATATAACAGATTTTCAGACATACGTTGGGAGCCTTGCCGCTCAAAAAAAAAAAAAAAAAAAAAAAAAAAAAACACCCAAGTTAAATGCATTAGTATGGCATGTGAGAGTGGAAGCACGGAGAGTTGGTAAAAAGAATTGAGTAGATGTGCGAAACACATACTTTAAGGAAAGATATATCTGGGATCATAGACGAACTGCACACCCCGACCATATCCCGCACCTCCGACCAATTAGTTTCCGGCAAGAGATCAGGACCGAAACAGACGCCAAATATCTTGACCGGCCTTTCATCTAGAGCAAAAGTCCAAATAGAGAAACTCTTTTCCATATGTCTAACCACCAGCCCACAAATTTATCGCAGTTGACCTTGGCCCCTGTCACCGTCTCCTACCCACTTATCTCTTAGCTAAACTCTGCTTTGCTCGACACAAGAACCGAAACGTCATCAGCATATGTGTTAGCACCAGGTGGGGAAATTTCCAGTAAGATTGGTTTCATCTTTAACTTGCGAAAGAAAGGCTTCAACGCATGAACATACAACAAAGGCGAAAGCCGACAACCTTGACAAACTAAACAAGACAACCCGAAAAGCTCAAATCATACGACATTCAGTTCCACTAGGGCAGCAAAGGATGCGTAGAAAAGTCGAACCTAATTGCGATAGTACAGCCCGAAACCGGCGACGGAAAGAACAGCCTCCAGTTAACTCTATTGAATGCCTTGGACTGATCAGCTCGGCTTCACTGACGACTTTCTCAGTAATCAAACGTAACACTGAAGGTTTTTCTGAACAGTCCTACCTTCCACACCACAAATCTTATCAGAGCTAATTAGATTAGACTAGACAAACAACCTGGAAATGGTTGGCTAAGGTCTAAACTTATTTATAAATGGAACTTTGTCGGTGTGTCTGTGTCTGTGTGTGTATGTGTCCGTTACCTATAGACTGCGAAACGGCTGAACCGATTTTCTTGAAAATTTAAACAGTTGTGCTGTAAGCATCTGCGAGTGTTCTTAGTTAGATTTTGTGTCGAGGTACCCCCGATAAATATCGAAAATGGATAATCGAAAAAATTGGGTTATAGAAAGAGTGGTCTGATTTGAATCAAATTTGAGACACTCATAGACAAAGACATAAGAAACGATATTCAGAACTTTCAAGGTTGCAGTTCTTACAACAGTGCAGAAAATTGATAATATATATATATGTAAAAGGCAAGATGTTTGTGTGTGTCTGTTTATCAGCTTGTATGTCTGTATTTTTTTCAGCCCTTTTATTTTAGTTTTTGTTTCGGGTTTGGCTCTAAGTAGGTATAATTGTAGTTCTTAGTCTCAGTCATGATACCATTTACTCAGAGAACTTATTTAGCTTTCAAAATTCAGTTTACGACAAAAAGAAACTTATTTGATATCGATACCAGGAAATCAAAATTTGACTTACATCCATTCATTTTCTTTCAGTCTACGGTTTCGCTTTAACTGGAAAGAACTATTGCTTTTTAGTCTTTCGTGCTAACGTACAAAGAGTCTGAGCTCGCTCCAGGAGCATGGATTAGTTTTAAAGTTTTCATTACACTCGAGCAACGCCGGGCTATAGTGCTAGTCTTGGAAAAAAGTTTCAACTCTGTATTTAATATCATCAAAGAACGACTGTTACATATCCCATCCACACCATTCTTGTTTTTGCGTAGACAATTGATCCCAACCATTTGAGGTAGAGACTCTTTTTCATCCAGCTGTTGTAAATCAGTTCCAGCAAGGAAACGAGAACGACTGCCCCAAGAAAAGTTCGTAAGAAAACAATCTAATCCTGGAGCTTTTTTTCAGCCAACCAGCTTCAATACTTCCCAGATAATAAACCTTCTGATGCACTTAGCTATTTCAGCTGTCTTGAAGCGGAGAAATTCAGCAATACAGAAACCAAACTGAGCAAGGTTCAGACCGAGCTCAATGGTGAACAAATTCTGAATGTAGCCACGACAAGTTTCACATATGTCCGCGTTTGTAGTCATGGCAATGTCATCCATGCGCTATGCCTATATTTTTAACTTCCTTTCCACGCAGTACAGCGGCCTTACTCGTTGCTTCAGAAGACATTCTATTTAATCTATCCCTAACTACAAGACATTGATCCTTCTTGAGATGGCTAGCTTTGCTCTAGTTATGGTTATTTCTCCAATGTTACAGCATTTAATCGCCCGATCAAATTTTAATTCCCGTGCTGTTTATGCTGCTGACCTAATTAGATTGAGTCGACGACTATAATCCACAGTCAACAACTAACTTTAGATTTCAATAAATCTCACAAGTTATTCCTAACCATTTCCCCCGTCAATTCCTGCTGTAGCGTTAGTAAATAATGATGCATTCCGTTTCCAGCATCACAACCTGAAGCTTATATAGGTTTACACGGATAAGTATATGGTCCGAATGAACTATAAAATGGAAACCTGGACAACCTAAGAGCCCTACGTCGACTCTCTACTTAGAACTCACTCACAATAGCTAGAAGGTAACACAGAAGCCGTGACACCCCTAATTAGTCCAAGTCCATACTAAATCCTGGGGGTGCTCATTATGATATTTATCGACTAGATCACACTTGATAACATCCAGAAATAGCTACAAATCCGCGTTGTTAGTACCCGTTCTATCCCCGATACAATCTATGTCGGAGTCAAGGACGGCATTTCAATCGCCCTTTAAAACAATGCGACGGAATGTCATTAACAAAGGCTTGGTCCGCCGAAACAAATCTAGCAGCTCCTAGTCGTCATTGGGTGCATAAACTCCAATAAGACGAAGAGTCTTGTCTTTTATGATAACATTCAACAGGCAACATTCAGCGCATTCAAAGACTTGCTCACTAACCAGGAAACACCTTTCAAATGTCAAACAAAACATGCTGAATAGTGGACAAAAATCTTACTATATATAGTCAATGACTAGAGTTGAAAGCCGGGTCTCCTGTACATAACATACATCCACGCTGAGACGTTGAAAATCGTAATCGAGCTTCTGATCTCAGGCCACGATCATTTATAAGAGTTACCTAGAGAGTCACGGTCAGTGCAATTAGGGTTCAAGATCTGCATTGAACATTGCAGAGTTAGAACACTGGAAGCCTGTCAGATTGAGCCATATTACTTTTGATAGTGCTGTCAAAACACCGACCAACAATATCCCAGTGGAACGTTAGTACAAAGATTGTTCATCAGAAAAAGGGGAGCCTCCTTGAAAAAAATTGATGTACTTTTTTCATTATCTTCGGCGAAAAACGCTAGGGGAGGTATTGTCACGAAGGAGTCATTTGCCTTTTTTAGCATCCCTCATATTTGTTGAGGTGACTGTCCCGATCGCCCCACAGGCTTTAGAGAAATTTGGAGGAGAGTTTCAATATCTTTTTACTTTATTTCTTTGAAATTTAGAAGATATTTTAAATCTTTTATTTTCCGGATTTGCATTACTGTCTTTTTCACCTGCTCCCTCGACACCTGACACACGTCTTTTCTTAAATTGTAATTGGGTTTAGATTTTTTTCTTTAATTTCAGATGGATGTTTTTGCTCTTATGTGTTGCCCTTATGTGTTGCCCTTATGTGTTGTCCGATTTTCTTAAGTGAATTGAAAGGTGTATAAGCAGGGATGGGTTTAGTTCTTTAGTCTGTGTCGCCTTCTTTAATTGGGTTTAGATTTTTTTCTTTAATTTCAGATGGATGTTTTTGCCCTTATGTGTTGCCCTTATGTGTTGTCCGATTTTCTTAAGTGAATTGAAAGGTGTATAAGCAGGGATGGGTTTAGTTCTTTAGTCTGTGTCGCCTTCTTTAATTGGGTTTAGATTTTTTTTTAATTTCAGATGGATGTTTTTGCCCTTATGTGTTGCCCTTATGTGTTGTCCGATTTTCTTAAGTGAATTGAAAGGTGTATAAGCAGGGATGGGTTTAGTTCTTTAGTCTGTGTCGCCTTCTTTAATTGGGTTTAGATTTTTTTCTTTAATTTCAGATGGATGTTTTTGCCCTTATGTGTTGCCCTTATGTGTTGTCCGATTTTCTTAAGTGAATTGAAAGGTGTATAAGCAGGGATGGGTTTAGTTCTTTAGTCTGTGTCGCCTTCTTTAATTGGGTTTAGATTTTTTTCTTTAATTTCAGATGGATGTTTTTGCCCTTATGTGTTGCCCTTATGTGTTGTCCGATTTTCTTAAGTGAATTGAAAGGTGTATAAGCAGGGATGGGTTTAGTTCTTTAGTCTGTGTCGCCTTCTTTGGTGGGGATTTTGGTATGTGAGCTTTTTTTAGGGTAGGCATATTGGCTAGTGTAGGTATGCAAGATTTTGTAACTGGAGGTAGAGCCATTATGTTTTTGATTGAAAGAGAAGGCATTACCGAGAAAGAGGGTCGCACCGCTTGAAGCTGCTGTGATCTAGCAAATCGCTTTTGTCAGTTGTTATAGTTACTCCCTTTTCTTAAAACATGGTTTATATCCTAATTTCATTGCTCTGATCTTGCCAGCACAGGTGGCCAGGTTATCGCCCTTGGAACTGAAAGTGTGAAATTGTGTATGTCTTTTACCCCTGGGAGCATCCAAGGGACTGAGATCGCGTTGCCTCGAGCTTTCTCCTGGTCTTCACAACGATCAGCTATTCTTCTTTTTCTTTCTTCGTTTTATTACACCGGTGCCAGTTCTGGGCATGTAAATCACAGGTGAGATAGAAATAACAGACTCAACCAAAGGGGAATTTCTTTTGGTGGAGACCAGAACTCCAGAGGCCCTCTTCTTCGGGCACAAAGAAGAGCGGTGACAAGTCTCTCCACACTTCTACCAGGTTGGCTTACGGTCATTCAGCATTATCTCAAAGATTCATCCCCCGTACAGGTTGTCAGAGTAAGCATTGCGTATCTGACCGTACTGCACGAGAGAGGCGACCAAGCGCTCTCCTAAGAATTGAAGAGTAATATAGTATACTGATACTTGTTTTGTTCATATTACATAAGGATTTCAGGCATTCACTTTTTAGGTTAGAGGAGAGATCATCTTTCAAGTTATGGTCATCTGGAGTTCTGGAGGTGCAGCCAGAGGGATTCACACACACACACACACACACACACACACACACACACACACACACACACACACACAAACTGTCACTCACTCACTCACTCACTCACTTACTCACACACACACACACACACACACACACACACAAACTCTCACTCACTCACGCACACACATATTGAGAGAGAGAGAGAGAGAGAGATGAGAAGAGAAACAGAGAGAAAGATGTGTGTTTTCACAGTTGGATAAAACTAACTCAATGTAACCTTGACAATATCTTCTGTTACATGTGATCTTAATGGTAAATGGTATTTCGATTCTAAAATGCTAAAGGCTTTCCTAAAAGTCGATAGTCTCTTTGGGATCGTTACTGATTACCTTACCTTCTAGCGACGAATTTGTAACTTTATTTTAATTATGTTTGTTGGCATTTCTATTATGTCTCGTGAGGGACTCTGGCAATTCCTACTTCCATGTGTAGAACGTGGCAATACTTACGCGTTTAATGATTAGCAACCCCGATTGCATAATTAAACCAGCCTGAGTCTCAATCATTTCCTTTCATTGTAAATCCAATAATGACGAATAATGAGAAACAATGTTTTTACTTTCAAATGTATATATTTTCAATCATCATCGTAGTACTAATAATAATATAAGCATTTCATAGACTTAATAGCAGTATAGCCCGGCGTTACTCGTGTGTAATGAAAGCTTTAAAACTAATCCATAGTCCTGGAGCTAAAACTCTTTGGACGTTGGCACGAAGGACTAACAAGCAATTGTTTCCAGTTAAAGCGAAACCGTAGACTGAAAGAAAATTGAATGGATGTAAGTCATATTTTGATTCACTGGTAGCGATATCAAATAAGTTTTATCGTCGTAAACTGAATTTTGAAGGCTAAATAAGCCCTCTGAGTAAATGGTATCATGGATGAGACTAAGAACTACAATTATACCTACTTAGAGCCAAATCTGAAACAAAAACTAAAATAAAAGGGCTGAAAAAAATACAGACATATAGGCAGATAAACAGACACACACAAACACCTTGGCTTTTACATATATATATATATTATGGATTTTCTGCACTATTGTAAGAAGTGCAACCTTGTGAATTTTTTCGATTATTGATTTTCGATATTAATCGGGGGTACCTCGATATAAAACCTAGGTAAGAATACTCGCAGACGCTCATAGTACAAATGTGTAAATTTCCAAGAAAATCGGTTCAGTCGCTTCTGAGTCTATAGGTAACGGACACACACACAAAGTTCCATTTATAAATAAGTTTAGATTAGATATAATTAAAAGTATGTGAAAGTGAATAGAATTTTGGCAAGCAAAGCACTCAATAGTTAGCTAGAAATATCTTTATATGACCCAGAAATAAAGTGTTTACAATATCTGTCACAGACGAAATGTTTGACGATGTTATCGTTCATTTGTGTTAACGTGTTATTGACAGTAAAAATGGTAATATTACTTATTTGTCTATAGCGAAACTCTTTTTACCTGTTCAGCCAGTGCCAGAGTTGGTCGAAAATTATAAAAATCCTTTTAATACATCCATCTCTCAAAGGAAAGTAGAATTCTTAAGTTCGGTAGCTGTTTTCGCTCATTCCAGTATTGATAGAGGTTTCCTTTTCATTTGAAGAAGTGTGAAACGTCAACATCTTGAATACAGTATTATACTCTCTTTGAGTTGCTATCGATTTAAGTTGGTGCTCTCGCTGAATATTCGTAAATACTTTCTTCCGTTATTTCATACACTTGGTTGTGATTCTGTAGAGTCTGGCTAGGCGTTCTGAAGAAGGATGGGCCTCGATAAGACCTAAAGGCTCTTTACTCTTGACGCTATTTTTTGATCATGATGTGCAGGTTTCATAGTCCTATCTGAACCTGATAAACTGCAATTCTGTAAAACTTTTAGGTAGTTACAGATAATTTTTTGAACCTTTTCTATTTTAACTCATACAAGAATATTTTAAGAGCAACGAAATACATGCTTCAAGATTTAATGTTTTTTCATCAGTTTGGACCATTTCTTGCTAGAGGAGATAATTTTATCTTAATTCTTCTGAGCACTGTCAGTTTTCATACGCCTTTATTAAAAACATCTATCTATCTATCTATCTATCTATCTATCTATCTCAATATATATATATATATATATATATATTGTGTGTGTATTTTGGTAGCATTTTTTCATTAATACAGGTTTCTTGAATAATATAGACAAGTTCTGTCTATTTATTTTGTGTAAGATCCGTTCGTATAATCTGATTAGCTTGATAGTGTTGTCATGGAAAGACGACAAGAAATCGCAATAATTGTTGATTTTTTATCAGGTGTATATATGCAATATTTCACTTTATTGAGTGATGTTATATTGGTATCATATTCAGCATCTCGACTCCAGAATTTTGTTGATGAAATTTTGAATTAACTCTTCAATAGATTTAAGCACTAATCTTTGTCTATATATAACCAATTTAAATATCTATCAATCTATGATTAATACAAATAAAATTTGTCAAGAATTTGATTGATGTTATATACAGCATCTACAGTTTAGAGTTTCGTAGATTTTTATAATTTTAATTCCACATCCACATAAACACAATACCTAAAAAAATTAATGATAATAAATATTAGTAAATAACTAATGAATAGCGAAAATACCCAAACGTAATAAGTCTCTTGAATGAAAATCTATGACTTACAACCCATCTTTGACCCATTTATATCTCATCGAATACCTTAAGTGTAAGCCTATAACTTATGAGTAATCGTTTAATCACATAGATAATACGAATATTTCTTCTTCTCGGTGACTTGTCCTTTCAGAACGTAGGCGATCATGGCTTTCCACGTTACCCTATCCCTGGTGGCTCTGAGCACGCCTTCTCCTGTAACACCACGCGAACACCGTTCTGTCATCCGACTGCTTAGGCCTTTAAAATATGTTATCCGCTGCTTTCTTCTGTCTCTTTTCCCCTCTATCTGGCCTGTTAGTATCAGGTTCTCCAAGCCCTCCTTATTCATTTCATACCCCAGGAACTTTAGTTGTCTCTTCCTGATACTCAATATTAATTTCCTTTTTGTTTCTATCCTTTCCAAAACCTCATCATTGCTCACATGATCGGGCCATGATATCCGCAGCATCTTTCTGTAGAACCACATTTCAGCTGCTTCAAGTTTTTCCTTTATTTTTGATGATATTGTTTAGCATTCACTGTCATATTGAAGAACTGACATTACATAGCAATCCAGCACTCTCTTCTCTGTTTCTAATGAAAGTTTCCGGTTTCTTAATACTTTACTGAGCTTCTGGAACGCGTCCTTTGCTATGCCAATTCGCCTTCGGATCTCAGAGTCACTTTCCGTCTTTTGTTATAACACTTCCCAGGTATTTAAATTTTTGTACCTGCTTGATTTTAGTATCCCGCACCTGTATATGCCATTTTGGGTGGCTTTTTTTGCTGAAGACCACGAATTTGGTTTTCTTGCATTTTATTTGTAGTCCTTTCTTGTCACTCTTTTCAGCTGCCTTCTGTAAAAGGTCTTGTCGTTTCTGCGTCTGCAATCAGCACCGTATCCTCTGCGTATCTTATGTTTCTACCTAACTTTGCTTTTTCAATTGTTATTCGTAAAATACAATAAACAGTCATTAAGTAATTTTCCAAGCTATTTCGCCAGACAAAAAATATACAAATAGTCGAGGTACTCTTCAACCAACACAAGCGCGTCAAAATATGAAAACAGACTGTTGCTACCCAGTTTTGATACCTAGGTTCACACTCCGTGGTTTTGGTTACTTTCTATCTATGATGTGGATGTGCGTTGTGGTGCAGTGGATATTGACTCGGAACGACAACTCGGGGAGCCAAGTTCGAATTCCAGTTGAATTTCTTGCATTCACTTACGCGCAAATACACTTGGGAAAAGTATCACTCCGTCTCTTCCCTTCAGTTATGGCTTAAATAATAGGACAAATTGGGTTCTATAGCCTTGGATGGCAACCAGTCTACCGCAAAAATCAATGGCAACGTACTGCAACGTACTCTCGAGACATGATCGCCCAAACGTGTATCACGTATGGCACTTAACTGAGTGACTGACTGACTATCCATAATAATCTGTCCTGTTTTCTCATAAATACAGTATTCCTTAGAAAATATGTTTTATCATTGCTATGTTAAAATATGGACACGTTCTGTCTATACATTTCTTAATTAAATTTTTCAAATTTTTGAATAACTTGTTTTGTTTTAAAAGGTAATTTTACTAAAATTCATATTAACTTTTATTCCATATTATTTGAAAACGAATTATCCTTGAAAACGAATGAAATATCATTCAGAAGATAAAAATATAAAATAAAAGTTCATTTGAATTTTGGTAAGCTTACCGATAAAACAAAACTTTTTTGGAAATTTGAAAGATTAAATAAAAAATTGCTATACAAAGTTTTTCATATTATTTTACAAAACGCGTTTGAGAAAATTCGTGCTGCTGAAATACGCATTATTATATTTGGACGTTGAATAAGTTCTCGCTGTTTTCCAGAACTACGTGCCTGTAATTTCAGATGGTAATACATTTATAAGGAAATACTATAAGCAAGCTTAATATTCACTATATGTCATTCCGTACAAATGTAAACAATTTCGTTTTTCATAGCGTTAAATATGTCGGATTTTGTGCCAAAGAAAGCGTATTTGCTAGGAATTTTACTGCAATACTTCATCGAAGAAATCTGCAGCTGAGGCACACGGAGTTCTTGATGACACTTACGGTGACCATGCTCTGTCGGAAACAACATGCAGAGATTGGTTTAGACGATACAAAGATAACGATTTTGATGTTGAAAATAAAGGAGTCTCTGTCGCACCAAAAAAGTTTGACGATGAAGAACTGGAGGAATAACCTCATGAAAACATAGGTCAAGAGCAAGCCGAACTTGCAGAATCATTAGGAGTTAATCACACAAAAGGTACGAAATATTTCAAAGCATTAGAAACGATTCAAAAGGAGGGACAACGAGTGCCTTACAAGCTGAAACCGAGAGACGTTTAACAGCTGCTTTACCGGCTGAACAGGAAGGTTTTTCACATCGTATCGTGACCGTCGATGAAAAGTGGATACATTTCAATAACCAAAATGTAGAAAATCATGGAGTAAACTCGGTCATGCATCAACATGGTTTTGATGACTCTGCTCTGCATTTTGTAAGATCAGCTTGGTGTAGTTAATCACGTGCTGCTTAAACCGACCGAAATCACCACGGGAAATCACTATCCACAGCAACTGATGCGTTTGAGACAAGCGTTGAAGTAAAAACGGTCACTATACAAACTGAGGGATGACAAAGTGACTTTGCAACATGCCACCGCTGGGTCACTTTTAAAACGGGTGAAAACATACTTGAAAACGATTAAATGGGAAATCTTTCCCCACCCGCCTTATTCATCAGGCATTGACCTGTCCGATTATCTCTAGTTCCTTGGGTAGCACATGGCTGAGCGAAGCAGCACTTTCATTTTCATAAAGAAGCCAAAAAATGGGTAGGACCTAGTTGCTAATCTTGTGGCTCGAGTAAGTTCATAAATAGAAGTCGTGAAAAGTATTTGTAGAAGAGACATAGGAAAGCCACATTGCACCAGTGAGAAAGTGACTGTATCTGAGATCGAGATCGATCACATTACAGACTTTCCGTTTGATTTTGTCAAGGACCCCTAGATCGATAGCAGGAGCACCCGACCAGATATGGCAGCAATATTCAAAGCACAGACGGATGGTAAATGCCCTATTGAAAGCTTTCAAAATGTTCAAAGCATAAGCCTGAGTTTCACCACTCTTATCTACAGCTTGTTAGACTCTTTCCACAATTATCGCCAGACATCAGCACTGGAGATAGATAAACAAAAGCCATACTGCTTGTCTGAAAGACCCTTCGACATGACATATATATATATATATATATGTGTGTGTGTGTGTGTGTGTGGGTGCAAATTTAATTAAAAACGACTGACAAGGTACTGTGATTAGGCGTTTTTATTTATTTTTTTGTGTTCCTATAATTTTCTTCTTTTCTGGGCGTAAATTATATAGACATTGTCCAAAAGTTTTGTATGCCTGGGCGCTTTCAGCTAAACATTTAGCCATTATTACGAATAATTTTATTTTTTACTTTTAACTGAATGTATGGATTGCTTTAAGTGTGGATCTAGAGTTGCAGGAGTGTTTTATTTTATAAAAACGCTCAGCAAATAGTTTTGTTCATAGTTCGTATTATTGAGGGTTGGCTTTTCCTTTTTTATTAATAATGGTTTCGTTATTTTTTGTTCATTTTACTTGTGGATGAAGGTATCATATTTGACAATAGATTGAAATGACGTCAATTGCGCTGAAGTTTTTCAACATTATGATCGGTTATTATTTACTTTCTTTCATAAAATCACTGTTACTGTTTGTCTCGGCAAAGTAAATCTGTTATCACCACTTCAGTATCTATATCTCAGAAGTTAGGAGGATAAAGGGGTTTACGTAGGGTCACCTGCAAAAAAAAAAAAACAAGCTACACAATCATCGACCACAAAGAATCAACCCAGAAACAGAATGCGTTGAGTTTGAGTTTTGTTTAACGGCATATCAAGCTCTGTGGATTGTTTAGAACCAAAATGGTGGGGTTTTAAGGTATTTTTTAATGTTCGGTTATAGTGAGAAGGTTGATTTAGTCAGTTTTTGATGATTTTTTTTTATTATTCTTTTTTATTTTACAAAACTGAAAATATCTTCTGGTTTTGTATTCAAAAATGTTTTGCCGAGAAGAATTTTTTCCTTCAAAAATATGTTATGTTAACAATTTTTTCTTAAAAAATGTATTGTTGGCAATATTTTTTCCTTTAAAAATGTATACTTTTCAATAAAAGTCTATTTTTATGTATATATTTTTATAAAAGTGTAATTTTATACTTTCAAAGTGTTTTGATATCAGTTTGGGGGGGTTAACTATTTGCCCATAGCTGGGACCCTAACAGGTGCTACCACTCCGGGTCAAAGTGGACCTAGGAACAACAGAAATTAAGAGGTGGTTCCATGTCCCTCACAACCTTCCAATCAGAGGCCTTGCTGCCGGATGCAGTTTAACGTCATCCCCAGGACCAACAGATTGCGTTGAACTATGCTTCACTGAATGCGACTGGCTAAAACGAAGAAGATCCATGCAGCAACGACTTTGATGATTTTATTACTTATCTATTTTGCCACCTGATTAATAGAGCGAGCAGCAGAATCAAGCCAGAGATAAGAAAAGAAAACCGCGGTTTCCTCGAGGACACTGGAACAAGGAACGTGATATTTATGCTTGAAATAATACCAGAAAGGTCAATACAAATTCTGAACTGTTATAGATTCGTTACTTGACCGGTAAAGAATTTTGCCATGAAGTGCATACTCAATGAGAATGCTGAGGATGGAGTGTAGTAGGTTCCCAAATGTATTTCAATGAGACCTATTTGAGCTATGATCAGAGAGTGGTAACATGACTATACTTGCGAGCCATGCTGTAGTATATCCAGTACAGTTAATTATAAATTTGATAAGGAACAGTCTCTTAATCGAGATGTGAATTTGTAAAAATATTAGTGATCTCCAATGTAGATCTTATCAGCTATTATTCTTGACTATGAGATTAGCACTTTTCCTTTTTTTTATATTTAATTTAACTTAGATGTTTTTGGTCGACTTTTTGTATTCGACTCCAGTCGACCAAAACATAAAAATTAAATTATGTATTATAAATATATGTATTATAAATTATGTATTATAAAACAAAAACATTTTTTGAAAGATATGAAACTATCTATTCTTCTTCCATGTATGGGTTAATTAGTAATGTTTGTATCATTAAATCATAATTATCACCAAAATCATCATTTTAAAATCTAAAAATATTTTATGGCTTTAAAAAGCCGTAAAAAATGAATGAATGTATCAATCAATTTTTAATTCTGAGATGTCCTTTTTGTTTCCATTTTCCCTGAGTTACGCATACTACTTTGTTTTTTGCACTAAATACAATGAATATTGATATTGTAATTTACTAAGCGCAGCTTAGATGTGGCACAAGGCCGAAAGTATGGGGCACCCAGTGAATATCGAACTCACTACTTAATTGCAATAGTTCTAGCGAGACAAGCTTGCTAACCATTACACCACCTCGAGGTGCCCATGAATATTGATATTAAATATGTGAGCTTCGCGTCATCAAGTTCAAAATTCACTGTGATACTCACTCAGAGTGGTCTGTCATATTTAAATATTTGGAAATCATTCACATCCTTGGCTTTTAATTATCCCTTTGAAAACGAGATCTGATTTTCCATGCAGTGTTTATCGGCTTGGTGTTATTTTGTGATAAAATTGATTTTTATAGCAGATTACACCATATCACTCGTGAGTGACTAGTATATGATTTTTCAATAATGAAACCAAATCTCGTTATGAGAAGTGATGCGTAGGGCGCTGGTGAATAGCAAGCAAGATTATTAAATGATCCGTTTAATTCTTTCGAAAGATTGATTCCACTGCTATTGTTTGTCGCTATTGATTGTTTCCCAGCAGATAAAGTCGCCGACTCGGGAGGATCAACAGTTTAGTCAAATATGACACTCAGTTATTGGAAAAGGAAAATGGGTAGGTCACGGAATGTTGAACCTGAATTAAAGAAGTGAATGGGCGAGAAACAGTCGATGTTTGGAAAATTGATCAGGAAATATACAGAAAAGGATGAATCCTTGGGAATTTACGAACGGGGCCAACGGAAAATTCATCCGGCTAATAAGTTTGGCTGTTTTTAGAGACTGTAAACGCTGTCGAGAAAATTAAAACTTCTTTACTTTAGTATTTGTCTATATTTCTGAGATGAGGTACTATTTACAGTATTTACATCATTCGGACTATTGTCCTCATCTTTGCTGCCATTTGTACGACGTTTAAGGACACTTGGCTTAGTGGATATAGACGTTGGTTAGTTCCTGTTACTTGACCCAAAGATTTGTGAGTTCAATACCAGGCTACAGCAGTAGTGAACAAGTAACTTGCAGGGTTAGAGGGAGATAACTCATGACTTCTAATCGAGGCTTTACGCAAGGAAAGAGGATGATATACCGCAGTGATTGTAATAAAGGGTTTTGTTCGAAATTTCTAGCACCTGAAGAAGGCCGGAGCGTACAACGGACGAAACGTCGTACAAATAGCATCAAAGATGAGGACAATAGTCCGATTAATGTAAATACTGTTCTTTACTTTATTTCCTAAATTCTTTGCGTAAGTTTGTGTGAGATCAATGCTTCACTTTTCTATCCCTTGTCACACTTAGCATCTTTTGTTTCTTTATCTGAAACTTTATTCCACCATCTGTTCATGCAAAGATATGTGGACTGCTGATTCCCTCTTCCCTTCTGTATACCATGTGAATGTTAATTTTCCAAACTTTTCTTCCTTTTATTGTCCTTGAAATTTCAGGTATCTTTTTCTGAACTGAGTCTTTTTAGCTTCCAGGTTCTTTAAAACTTCTGCGTTGCTTACGCACGCCAGTATTCTCAGCATCTTTCTGTAGTACCATATTTCTGTTGCCTTCAGTTTTCTTTTCAGCTTTCACTGCCATATAAAAGGATTGATATTACATAAGAGTTCGGCACTAAGTTCTTTTGTTTTAACAAAAATCTTTCTTTAAACTACCCAGTTATTGAAGAACGTACGCACATAGTCATATCGCTATTTTATGAGCCGTAAGCTTTTAGGATGTAGGCGGTCATGGCTTTCTACAATTTTCTGTCTCTTTAAATGTTTGTTCTCTTTCAAGTCTCTGTTCTGTCATCTACTCACATGGAAATTTACTCAACGTTTTACTTTATTTTCCTTACTCTCAATACATATTTTGAGTTTTAAATTCTCCAGACACTATTTCCTCAATATTTTTCCAAAAAATTCCAATTTTTCTCGTCAATTCAATCTTCCTTGCTACTCACATGTTCTGTCTATGGTATTATTCGTATAGACAGTTCTCAAGGACTACATCTCTGTTGCTTCAAAACTTTTTATCATCTGTGAGGAAAATTTCCCAGCATTCACTGCCATACAGGAGGATTGATATTACATACCAGTTCAACACTCTTTCCTTTGTTTCTGTTTTTTCAAGTCCCTTCTTCATCTGTGAGAAAATTATCCAGCACTCATTGCCATATAGGATATATGAATAGAGTTTCAGTAATCATTTTTTCTAAGAAAATTATCCCGTTTATTGTTCGTTGATATCTGTTGATTAGATTTTTTTTATTTACAAGAATAAGTTTATAGTTCAAACATTCTAAAATCTAATAAAATTAGTTGAATACAATCATTTTCATTTACCAATTGATAAAAAATGAATATCAAAACAATTTTTATTCATAAACTAGCAGTATCGCCCGGCGTTGCTCGGGTATAATGAAAGCTTTAAAACTAATCCATGGTCCTGAAGCTCAGACTCTTTGGACGTTGGCACAAAAGACTAAAAAGTAATAGTTGTTTCCAGTTAAAGTGAAACTGTGGATTGAAAGAAAAATGAATGGATAAAAGTCAAATTTTCATTTCCGGTATCGATGTCAAATAAGTTTTCCATCGTAAACTGAATTTTGAAGTCCTCTGAGTAAATGGTATCATGGCTGAGACTAAGGACTACAATTATATCTACTTGGAGCAAAAGCTGAAGCAAAAGCCAAAATAAAAGGGATGAAAACCTGATTTTAACAGACCCAATAGGATATCGGGGTATCGATTTCCAATATCGGAGTCAAATAAGTCATTCAAGGATAAATAAACCTAAGTAAATCCATGAAAACTTATCGTACCCACTGGGAGTAAAATTGGAGAAAATGAGCCATATTGATGGCTGAATATCGGTTTTTGATCAGATTGATAGAATATAGATTTCCGATATTGGTGAAAATGAGTCTACTAATGTTTGAGACTAAAAACTTTGATTTTACCAAGTTAGAGCAAATTCTGCAGCAAGAACCAGAATACAAGGAGGGAAATCGGAAAAAAGAAGTAGCCTATGACTTGACCGGAAGTCTAAAGAATATTTGTTTGAAGCTTGGTAAGAATCGAATAAAAATTGTGGATTTGTATAAAGGACATACAGACAGACAGATGGATAGACAGCTACACACATAAATATCTTGCCTTTTATATATAGAGATTTATAAAGATTAAGTATATTATCAAAATATGTGAACCAAATCTAAGGAAATCCTTATTATTTACCATTTGATAAAGTTCGCATTGATTGTCATTTAATCGATGTTTTGCCAAATATTCCGATAAACAAATGAACCAAAAGTATATATAAACCATCTAATAAATAGCGTTTATTATTTTTTGTCAATTCTCAAGAACAAAGGTAAGGTATAAATACACTTTCATTTGTTTAGGCTTTATAATAATTCCAATTATCCCTTTTCGAAACAATAAACGTTGCCGAAAAGTGAAGGTAGTGAAAATAAAAGCGGTGTTATGGGAAAAAATGTCCTTTCGACACACCAATTGTTGCGGTGTCGAAGGTCTATGTTTGCTGAGAAATTAAACTTCTTTTTTTGGTTCAGTTATCAAGAGAACATATTTACTTTTTGTTTAAGATATATACATTTCGAATATTTAAAAAAAAAAGTCATATAATAGCACTTCATAAAACGTCTCATATGATCACTTCAAAAAAAGACTAATAATATTAAGCTATGACGATGATCTTAAACGAAGACATTCTCTCACAAGTTTTCCAAATTTCATAGGAATCAAGATAAACCTTTCCAAAAGAGAAATTATGATCTGAAATTGGCAGAAAATCAATAATGGTAAACACGTTGTTTCCTTTATAAAATTTCAGGTGGCGAAATTGAGAAATAATAAAATCATCCGATACTTTGCGGTATGGATCTTCTTTGTCTTAGCCCAACGCTGCTAGTGGAGCATAGGCCATCACCCACATTCTGGGCTGATTCTTTGTCGTCGATGATTGTGTAACTTTTCTTTTTATTACAAGTATCGATGCTGACCCTACGCAGACTTCTTAATCCCCCGGGCGAGGTGCTCTCTCTTCAGGCTGGTTTGGAATTCAGATTTTCCTTCCCCATAGACAGGTTGTCACCCAAGGCAGTAGATCCCAGTCTATCCTCCTATTTAACCATAGCAAGGGTATTATCACGTGAGTGAATGTAATGAACTCGACTGGAATTTGAACGCGACTTTCGAACGCCTCAATCCGAGCTGCTATCCACTATGCAAAGGCAAATCTTTATAGAAAATAATGGAACTGCACGCAGAATATGTTGCTACGAAACCGAAACATTATCCCAAGAATTCGAGTCATGTTCTTAAAAAGCCGCGTCAAATTGAGACCTTCATACGACTGTCGAAAAACTTGTACCGAAATTCTTAAAATATCGAGGTGTATAAAAACAGCTTTCTTATGTCAATGATTAAAAATGGCTTCGAGTAAATGAAGCCTGTACGTCCCACTGAGAACCGTCTTGTCACCATCATAGTGGACTAAATCCTATACAAATTACTGTAGGACTAGATATAAATAATAATAATAATAATAATAATAATAATAATAATAATAATAATAATAATAATGTTCCCAGTATTCTTTGTGCGGATGTCCGATGAACTTTTGGTGGATGAAACGCGTCGCAAACTTTTTCTAATACTGTTATATATATATATATATATATATATATATATATATATATATATATATATATATATATATATATTCAAAATAATAACTAATTAGACTCTGCAAGTATTTAAGTTTTAAATTTATACTAAGATAAACCTTAAGAAAAACCATTAACAAACAGAACCTAATTCCGTTACAATCCGGTGCACTAAGGCGTTGGATAAGAGGAGAGAAAAAAAAGAAATCCGCGGAATAAGGACAAGACATACGATACTCCGCAGTAAAGAAAAAAAAACCCAAACGGAACCAACCACAAAAAAAAGAAAGAAAAAGTGCTCGATACAAAGTACAAACGAAATGCAAAAGTAGAGCAAAGGCACACTACGGCTCGTCAGGGCCTTGACGAGCCGTAGTGTGAAACCGCGGTAGGTTTTGGCTAGCTTGAGATTCTTTGTGTATATATATATATATATATATATATATATATATATATATATATATATTTATTTATTTATTTCAAAGTACTATATCAAATAGCAGAGACCATAATACTTGAGGACTTTCAGCAACAAGAACAAATAAATGAATAGCACAAGTAAATCGAAGGGAAAATAATAACAAAATCAAAATGGTGACTTTCCACACTTCTTCAAACAAATGGTTAGGAAGGCAACCCCCATCAATAAGGAAAGCGTGATAACAGCTGCTAAGCTTGAGAAGAGAAAATAATGACATAATCAAGATGTTGACTTACCAAACTACTTCAAACAAACAGTTACGAAGGTCGCCCCCGTCAGTACTGCAAAAAATAACAATAACTGAGCCTGAAGAATTGAATGAATGCCGAAGCTTTTCTCATGAGGAATTGTTTAATATTACTATTACCATATATTGGTATGCTGAACAATCCATTCCTTGGTTCTAACAATAAATGTTGTGAATACTATGCACAGAACAAAGGCATAAAGAGGAAGTGTTAAGAAAAATAAGAATTACAAAAATATTTTTCTATTTAATATCAGAAAGAGTCAGCTCAATTTCTGATAATAAGGAAAGAATTTGTATGTATTTCTGAGATGAGGTTGTATTTACATTATTTACTTTATTCGGACTATTGTTATCATCTTTGTTGCCAGTTGTACGACGTTCCGGCCGTTGTACGCTCCGGCCTTCTTCAGATGCTAGAAATTTCGAACCGAACCCTTTAGTACAATCACTGGGTGATATCATTCGTCTTCCTTGCGTAGTAATGCTTCTTTTGGAATTCATGAGTCATCCCCTCTAACACTGCAAATTACTTGTTCACCACTGCTGTAGCCTGGTATTGAACTCACAACTCTTTGGGTCAAGTCACAGGAACTAACTAACTAATGTCTATATCCACTGGGTTATGTGTACTTAAGGATGAGAATGATATACCCGAGTGATTGTAATAAAAGGTTCAGTTCGAAACTCCTAGCTCCTGAAGAAGACCGAAGCATGTAACGGCCGAAACGTCGTACAAATGGCAACAAAGATGAGGACAATAGTCCGAATAATGTAAATAATATAAAGAAATTTTGAATTATCTGAAGGTCAAAGATTATTCGGAAAGGAAACGAAATAGGAAAATAATGTCTAAACGTCTTACCGATTACGTATCATTGGATGGCAGAACAAGGACAAGGAAAACGAATCAGGCAGGACGTTGTGGAAAGCCGTAACTATTCACGTTGTGAATCCATGAATGTTGAGTATATTTATCGCGATGCTTTCATCTTTCCTACGGTACACAGCACACACAAAAAAAAATCTAGATAAACAAAAAACAGCGCCAATTTACGTTCGTCTGGAAGATACGCATTTTTAGTCATATCGTGCATCAGATACGGATTTCTTTTAAAAGAATACGCGGCTAAAGATTGAAACGCTAAAATGGATACTTTAAATAATGTAGATTGCTGTGTTCACTTTTAGCTGTCCACACCTATTATCATGACGAGCGAAGGAAGCCTTCTCCTCTTCAACCACACATGGATATTTTTAAATATTAAGTCTCGACGTGAAACCTCTAATTTTATCCAAACCGCCTATTCTTTAAGAGTTCTGCTGGACCGTAGGATTCTTATTTAGAGGCGAATTGACGAAAGGAGTCCAAGATAAGATCTTTTCCCCGCAAAGATGAAGCCATGGATATGACCAGAATGAAATTGAACTTTGTAAAAAAGAAAAGAAAGTTAAAAATATCAATATCAATATATTTTCAAGTGTGCTAGTTGTCGCTAACCTTTGGGTGCCTGTTCGTTGCAGCCTGGAATTCTGGATATTTTTGGTGGACGACTGCTTTTGTTAAAAATTAGCGTGACATTTCGTTTGAGAACATGAGCTACTCGATCTTTTGTTAACGTTCATTAATAGCCTATGGAATAATTGACAAGCTGCTGGATACTCCGGGTTATTTCTGTAGAGTACTCAATCAAAACTGCTATCTCAAGTTGATAAGAAAGAACGTATATTGTTCAACTGGATTTTAGTTAGACTCGTGATATAAATACTGGAATGTTTGACGCAAATAGTCTGTCATTTCTGTCTGAGTTCCTCGGATGAGGGGTTAAAATTGTTTGTATTATTTTTCACCCCGACTATTGTCCTTTCTTTGTTATTATTATCGCAACTTTTTGGTTGTTGTGCTCTCAGGCTTTCTTCAATCAAAATTTTTATCATAAAAAAGAAAAAGGCAAGATATCTTTAGACACAGATGGCGGGATAATAATAATAATGTACACCCGTAGATTAAATAGAGTTTAGTTCGAAATTCCCTCAAAGTTAACAGGATTCCATTCGAAAAAGGCCTAAGAGTACAACGGCCGAAACCTTGTGAAAGAGAACAACAAAGAGAACGACAATAGTAAAAAGCGTGTAAATAATTTAAATTGTTAATACTCGAATTATTTAGATAAGGAATTGACTGTTATTATTAGCTTTTACCTAATCATTCTTCTTCTTCTTCTTCTATGTGCCCTGACCCTTCAGGACGTAGGCGATCATGGATCTCCACGTCTCCCTATCCCTTGTGGCTCTTAGTATGTTTGCTCCTGTTGCTCCTGGCAACCCCCGTTCCGTCATCCACCTGATCAGACTCGGCAGATATGTTATCCGCTGCCTTCCTCTGTCTCTCCTTCCTTCTATCTGACCAGTCAGTATCAGGTTCTCCAGGCTCTCCTTCCTCATTGCATGTCCCAGGAACTTCAGTTGTCTCTTCCTGATGCTCAGCATCAATTTCCTTTTTGTTGCCATTCTTTCTAACACTTCGTCGTTGCTTGTATGCTCAGTCCACGATATCCGTAGCATCCTTCTGTAGAACCACATTTCGGCCGCTTCCAGTTTTTTCCTCATTTTCGATGATATTGTCCAGCATTCACAGCCGTACTGAAGAACTGACATCACGTAGCAGTCTAGCACTCTTTTCTTCGTTTCTATTAAGATCTTCCTGTGTGTTAGTATTTTGCTCATCTTCTGGAACGCGTCCTTTGCCATGCCAATTCGCCTTCGGATCTCCGTGTCGCACTTTCCATCTCCTGTTAGAACACTTCCTAGGTACTTAAATTCTTGTACTTGTTTGATTCTGTTATCCCCCACCTGTATTTGGCATTTTGGGTTGTATCTTTTGCTGATGACCATGCACTCAGTTTTTTTAAAGTTTATTTGTAGTCCCTTCTTGTCACTCTCCACTGCTACTTTCTGTATGAGATCTTGCAGTTTCCTTTCCGTGTCCGCAATCAGTACTGTATTGTATCTAATCATTATCCCATCTTAATTCTTCCCATCACTCTGATCACAACAAACTGACTGTCATTCTAACGAAAGTTTAAGAAAATACGTATTTTCAAAAGATGCTATTTCTTTCTTCATTCTCTTAGAATCTGTATGTTATTTGCTCCTTCAACTTCATTTATTTCATTACGATAAGGCATATTTCCTTTTTTATAATACATTTTTTCTCTTACCTTCGTACAAATCTAATCTAAATCTACACTTCTTTATGAATGGAACTTTGTCTGTATGTGTGTGTTTGTCCGTTACCTATAGACTCCAAAACGGCTGAACCGATTTTCTTGAAAATTTACACAGTTGTACTATAAGCGTCTGCGGGTGTTCTTAGCTAGGTTTTGTGTCGAGGTACCCCCGATAAATATCGATAATCGAAAAATCGGGTTATAGAAGGAGTGGTCCGATTTTAATCAAATTTGATACACTCATAGACAAAACATAAGAAACTACATTCAGAAGTTTCAAGGTTGCAGTTCTTACCATCGTGCAGAAAATCGATAATATATATATATATATATAAAAGGCAAGATGTTTGTGTGTGTGTCTGTTTATCTGCCTGTATGT
Source organism: Ascarosepion bandense (assembly GCA_037127315.1). Classification (NCBI taxonomy): domain Eukaryota; kingdom Metazoa; phylum Mollusca; class Cephalopoda; order Sepiida; family Sepiidae; genus Ascarosepion; species Ascarosepion bandense. The sequence goes on along the minus strand of JBBBDQ010000327.1, from coordinate 7,664,930 downwards.
CTGTATTTTTCAGCCCTTTTATTTTAGTTTTTGCTTCTGGTTTGGCTCTAAGTAGGTATAATTGTAGTTCTTTATCTCAGCCATGATACCATCTACTCAGAGGACTTATTTAGCCTTCAAAATTCAGTTTACGACGAAAAGACTTATTTAATATTGATACTAGGAAATCAAAATTTAACTTATATCCATTCATTTTTCTTTCAATCTACGGTTTCGCTTTGACTGGTAACAACTATTGCTTTTTAGTCTTTCGTGCCAACGTCCAAAGAGTCTGAGCTCCAGGACCATGGATTAGTTTTATAGCTTTCATTACACACGAGCAATGCCGGGCTATACTGCTAATTCGTTTATATTTCGCTCTAAGACTTAAATAAAGACGGACAGCGAGATTTAATTCCTCCAAGCATGTTATCTTAGAATTTGTTTCATTATGGCTCTCCCAAAATATTACCTTTTATTTTACTATGTAAATTTTCAGCATTTACAATAGTTTTTTTGGTTTCTATCCTACCTTGCTTCACTGGTACCCCCGCCACAAGAACTAACTCGTGCAACCAGACCGGCAACAAGGTCCTATTTGCAGTTAGATCAACCAATAGCTGCCGACAATTCTACTCCAGAGCTTCTTTTCTCGCACTTCCCGCCTGTGGAACTCCCTTCCGTATACTTGCTTTCCTGACAGCTACAACCTCCAGGAATTTACATGGAATGTCAATACCCATCTCTTATCCACTTGACATTTCTATCACCCTGTATAGATTGTTCTTTTCCTATCTCTCTACCCAAACAACTGTCTTCACATCCATCTGCTATCTCTCTGACTCGCATCCTTTCCCTCATGCTCTTTTCTCCGTCCACTCCACTCTCATCACACCAGTATTCTCATCCTTCTCTTACCCACTTCCTGACACTCTTTATAACCTGTCCCTCTTTCTCATCACCTTCCTCCTATGTAACCTCCTGCACACCAGTGGCAGTAAAGCTACCTTGTTTTGGTTGAAATGATTAAAAAAATAATTATCTATCATATACTTTATTATAAAGATATTCCACGCACATGCATTTAAAAACAATTATTTCTTGCTTTAATACACTTGACCAATATATAACTAATAAGTACTAACCCCAAATCAAAACAAACCAGTATACTTTCCCCTTGTTGCAAAGCTTTAATAAAAGAAAAACATGTTAGATTAAGATACGTTTCCCATTTGTTCTTCTTCTTTATTCTATCATCTTGTTGGATTCCGATCCATATATTCAACTCATATATATGAGCGTTGTGAAGCAGTGAATATCAGCTCGGAACTAGAAATAGGAGAGCCTTGTTCAAATTCAAGTTGAATTCGGTGCATACACTTACGCGCCAATACTATTGGGAAAAGGTATTAATCCATCTCTTATCCCTCCGACTATGGGTTAAATAGCAGGATAGATTAGGTTCTATAGCCTTGGTTGGCAACTAGTCTACTGCAGAAAATAATGGCTAACTACTTCGGGAAAACATTGTACCGAGACATGATCGCCCAAGTGTGTATCACGTATGACACTTAACTGATGCCAAAGCATTCATTATGCATAACACTTAACTGACAGGCGTATGTGTGTTTTCGAATGTTTTCCTTTTATTTTTCAAATAAGCAATATAATTATTTTAAAACATGATTATGTAAGCTTCTTCTTCTTCTTTGTGCCTTGTCCTTTCAGGACGTAGGGGATCATGGCCTTTCACGTCTCCCTATCCCTGGTGGCTCTTAGAACGCTTTCGCCTGTAACATTTCGCAACCCCGCTTCTGTATGCTCAAAATAACATTTTTTTGCTAATACGGAAATACATGTCTCGACCTTACGTAGACACTTTTTGGAGGGTCGTAATTAAAAGCCCACTATTTCATGAAAATATATTCAGATTATATTCACAAGAAAATTTAAAGCATCTACACAATTCTTTATTCTATTTTGCCTATTATACAATTAAAATACCTGTCTTATATATTTTTAAAGCAATTGAAATACAAACTGAAAGCAAATGCAAAGGGAATTCATTTCCTAAGAATAAAACCTTTCCTGAAAAAGAAATTCTAGCTGACTCAAACCTTTTCACTGTCTATAAGCTGTCAGTAGATATTCATACACAGTATCACAAAGCTGTTTTGACGTCACGTTTCATTTAAAGAATGTGCCGAGATTTCGTTCGGGATTTGCGATGTCTCTAGATAAAATTACGCTGTGTTTAAAGAGTCCATTATTTAAATTAAAACATTTGCTTTTTTTTTACATGTTATTCGGTACCAGTTCTTTCATTCTTTGTTTTAGAACGGCAAGATCATAGAAAAAATAAGATCATAGAAAAATCTAAAATGACTTCTTTCCATTTCTGTGCATTTAGTGAATCTCAAATTAAATCTCGGCGATACTATCAATTTTCATTTCTTAATGTCCTGTTTATATACCAAAATATTTCATTAAAGCTATTGAGGCCATTATAAGTTCTTCATCTCGAATTTTCTTTTTTTTTTTTGTGGAGATAGTATTTGTCAATTTAAAATATAAGAATCAATAATAATCTCTACTGATGATATATATATATATATATATATATATATATATATTTGATAAATAGTAGCTACTCTGGCATGTACGCATCGCTCATTCAGTGAAATGAATTAGAGCGCTCTAGCTATTGGTCGCGTATAATGATATGCGCAAAAAAGTTTGCCTACTGCCATAGCCCATTGGTAGAGTCACCGACTGACGCCATGTCGGTCGGGTTTCAATCCCGGGTAAAAAAGCAATCGGAGTCTAACCGTACTGATGAGCTGTGATACGGCGGAACAGATCTGTCTGCGGATGACAATATATATATATATATATATATATATATATATATATATATATATATACTTAAAAGTAGTACAAACTAATGCAGTTCACTGCTTGTTAGCAGTTAGCAGTTCACTGCTTGTAGTGATTTCTTCTTCTTCTATGTACCGTGTCCTTTCAGAACTTACGCGGTCATGGCTTTCCACGTCTTCATATCCGTGGTGGTTCTTTGCACGCTTTCTTCTGTAACATCAAGTAAGCCTCGTTCTGTCATGCACCATCTCAGGCCCTTCAAATATGTTATCCGCTGCTTTTTCCCTCTATCTGGCCGGTTAGTATCAGGGTTTGCAAGTTAATCTTCCTCATTGCATGTCCCAGGAACTTTTCCATCCTCTCCAAAACCTCATCGGTCTATGATATACGCAGCATCCTTCTCTAGTGATTCACTTTATTAAAAGTCAAAGATATATACCCAAAGAGATATACCCTAAAGTATACTTAATTTTTCCTAATGTAACTAGATAATCTATAATCTACCCCATAGCATAAATTGATTGATTCTCCCATCTTCTGATAATTAATTTGTTTTGTTTAGTGGATAAATCATTCACTAAGTCAACTACATATGTTTGACGCGCATTGTATTATTAAAAAAACATTCCCGTTCTTGTAACTTTTTTACTACTTTAAGTAATAAATAACTTTAAGGAAATCCTATAACCGTTTTACGAGGGGACCTGAAAACTTTTCAGTCATGCCAAATGCTATATATGTATACATTCAATTTATTTCATCACTGGCATAGAAAACGTCTGGGTCTTTAAGTCATTTCAAGTCTCTACCAAACTCATTACCCTTAAAATCAAATTCCACATATCCAACATAACATGGCTTATTATTGCTTCATTGAGACAAGTCCTTCCAAAATCCCCACTCCCTTAATTGTCTAGATATGATAAAAATTGTGTTTTTAAGTTTTTATATATAATGATTACTAATAGAAAAATAGTTCACTTTCTGACGAAACGACAGTACCGAAACTTAACGGCTCTTGTGATACTATATATATTTTAATTCAGATACTTTAATCCAAGTGAAAAAAGCAGGAAGGTAAATTCCAAAAACCAGATCCTAATTAATATTAAAAATTTTATTTTAATATTAAAAAATGATACAGGAAGAGAGCTCCATGTAATAAAATATTACAGAGCAAATATAAATTAAAAAAGGATTAATTCAATGATGTTGAATGACCATTTCAATATGAAAATCCCCACGGGGGATAACACATCACCTCAGCAGAAGGGTTTCTGAAAGAACTTTTCTGTTGCTGCCATTTGATATGATAAAGGCTTGATAAAAACCTCGTTTAGGCTGGAGGCTATTCGTGGTCGGGAGGTCTAAGACGTTACCAGATCAAATGGTAGCTTTCCCTATATAGATAGGGGTAGCAGGTTCGGGTCCTGCTGACTGGCACACATTTTCGTAATAAAAATTTATCGTAAATAATAAGGCCGGTAGATATAAATATATAATACTGTTTCATTAAAAACAGAATATCTACTTAAATACGAGTATTGATTAAAAAAACCATGTTCAAATAATTCATTTCATAAATATATATATATATATACTCACGGGCATAATTATTAGGTCACCCGGTTTTTTAAAAGAAATTATGTATTTCATACTATTTTAAGTGTATAATTCTAAATGATAATAGAATGGTTCTTTTGTTATTTTTACTTTGCAATATTTTACAAGGCAGGGAAGCAAAGATGAACTCGTCCGAATTACCCTAAAGTGTTTCATTCTTTAATTGATGAAACTGCAAGACCGCTTACTTGGATTTATACGTGTATTTTGGGTTTGTGATTTATTTACTTAAAATGTTAGCTTATTTGTTGATTGGGATTATTCTATTTGACTTTTTAATTTTTTGTTATATCTAATTTTCTTTTTCTTTTTTTCATTTCTTATTTATTTTTATTTTCGTTTGTTTGGGTGCTAACATCGACGTCCACGTTTATACTTTCATGCACTCTAGCCCTAATATTGAATGCTTTAACCCATAAATATAACAAATATAACATAGCTCAAAACTACATTTATCATATATATATATATATATATATATAAGGAATTTCAATTTATACAGAGAGTGTGAACAAAATAATAGAAACACGTAGTAATATATAATAGCATAATTTTAAAAATTTAAATAAACTGTGAAAAACTTATCTATTTTTATGTTTGTTGAGTTAATATTAGTATTACTTTTATTTATTTTTTTGGTAAAATTGTTTTTTTATAGATATTATTTAAATAATTTTATTAAAATCAACATTCAGGACTATTTAATAATTTAAAGTGATCAACTTCATCCTATATTTCACAAACCGTTTCCGGAGAGAAATGCAGTCTTTCAGGATGATAATTGACTCATTCATACTGCTAGATTTGTAGCTGAATAGCACTAGAAACATTTTAGTGACGTAGAACATCTTATCTGGCCACCGTAGTCTCCAGATTCTAACATCATTGAACATTTATGGCTCATTTAAATAAAACAAAAATTGAGAAGTCGATATTGTCCACCTTCATCATTGAAAGAATTGGAAACTGTTTTAACTGAAGAATGGATAAATATTTCTCTGGAAACAATTCAAACTTTGTACAAGTCGATCCCAAGAAAAATCTAAATTTTAATTATTGCCAGAGACGGTCCTACCCAATACTGAAATGAATTTGATTGAAATTTCAAGGTGTTTCTATTATTTTACACTTGAAGGTTTTTCAATTAGTTTAAACTGCCATTGTATCTACAAGCAATTATACCAGGTGATGTGATTCGTTATAGCATAACAAGAGAAAAATTTTGCTGAAAGACTAAATTAACCCACCAAAAAATACAAATGAAATAATGAACTTACCAGCATTTCGGAGAATTCATATCAAAATTGAGATAGATTTGAAATTAGAAACTATCGTACTTTCTACTCATGAGAGCAGAGATTAGAAGAACCGGGATTCGAAAAATTCTTAAAATATTTTGGTCGTCTTTAAGTCTTGGAAAAGTTCTTGAGATCAGGCTCGCGCGGTTGCTCTGGACATCTCCAAGGCTTTCGACAGGGTTTGGCACTCTGGCCTCCGATGCAAACTACGCGGTTATGGTATTACCGGTCGCCTGCTTGACCTAATCCAATCTTTCTTAAATAACCGCAAAATGAAGGTCGTTCTGAATAGGCGTGCCTCTTCGTCCTACAGCACGAATGCTGGTGTCCCACAGGGCTCTATCCTGGGCCCGACGCTCTTCCTTATTTTCATCAACGACCTCCCAGATGAGATCAAGTCCCAAGTAGGTATCTACGCAGATGACACTACAATATACTCCCGCACCAGTAAGAAACCTGTCGTGGCGGACAGACATAATCTCGCTGCTGACCTTGAGCGGGATCTACACTCTGTGGTGAACTAGGGCAAGAAGTGGCTTGTCAACTTCAATTCGTCTAAGACCAAGTTGTCTGTCAACCATTACAGGCAACCTCTCCTGACTCCCAGAAGCATGGACCAAGTGATTCTCCCTGAGAGTAATGCACTACGCCTCCTCGGACTTACCCTGTCCTCAGACCTCAAATGGAACCACTATATTGAATCCATAGCAAAATCTACTGCTAAGAAGATTGGGTCACTATGTCGATCCAGGATGTTTCTTCCACCTGAATCCATCCTGCATATATACGTCAACCATCCGTCCGTGCATGGAGTACTGCTGCCATTTATGGTCAGGTGCCCCTGCCGTTCTCCTCAGTGTTCTTGACAAGCTCCAAAGGAGAGTCTGTAATGTGATAGGTACTGATCTGGCGACTCGACTGCAGCCACTTCCCCATCGTCGAAATGTGTCCTCCCTTTGTCTGTTCTATAAATACTTTCATGGCTTCTGCTCAGACGAGCTTAAGTCACTAATGCCTCCTCAACAGGTGTTTACTCGTGCAACCAGAGTGGCAACTGGGTCCCACCCATTCACAGTCAGGTTAACCAAATGCAGACGACAATTCAACTCCTGCAGCTTCTTCTCTCGCACTTGGAACTCGCTCCCGTATTCTTACTTTCCTGAAGGCTACAACCTCCAGAAATTTAAATGCAAGTCAATACTCATCTACTAACCACTGGACTCTAGCTCTCTCCCCACCCCTGTATAACCTTCCCTTTCTCTCCACCTATGTATCTGTCATCGCTCCTGCTTTCTATTGTTCCTTTCTAACTAGTTTGTACTCCTCACTCTTTTCTAATTAATCTTTTTACATTTATGTAACTCCCTGCACATCAGTGGCGTTTCCGCCTTGCTCGGGGTGAAATGATTAAAAAAAACATCTCGTTGCACATTGCTGCAAAATGTATATTATACCAATTTGCTATGATTCCAGCGACAAATGCTGAATGCTGGGAGATATGGTTAATGTGAGCATATATCAACACTGCAGGGTAACTGTAAATTTTATGATTCTGTGCGATATTCACACTGAGTGCTACTTGAGGCGTGAAACTGAGATCAAATATGCTGTGTTGATCAATCTCTCCCCACTTTTCTCTCTCTCTTTCTCTTTCTATATATTATTTAAGGAAACATGCATTAACATATATATATATATATATATATATGTTAATGCATGTTACCTTAAATAATATAAAAGTGTGTTGTGTATTTTATGTAAAGTTTTTTCATATTCTCTTATAAGCTTAATAGCATTATCATTAAATGAAGAAAGAAAATTACAATATTGATACATAATTTTTACTAGTCTAATCTAAGCTTTCGGCTTACATAAGCCATTTTCAAAGATGTCAAATTACATTATATATTATAACAATTCACAGACAAACGATAATGACAAACTATTATTGTTTATTTTGGATGATTAAAAAACTAATTATTATTGAGTTTTGTATTCATATTTTTTTTTATAAGCGTTTCACCCCGAGCAAGGCATGTCACTGCCACTACTGTGCAGGGGGCTATGTAGAGTGGAGAAAGGCTGATTAAATATAGGAAATGACAGAGGGTGGGTGATAGGCGGGTAAGGATACCGAGAATGAGGGTTGGGTAGATGAGAGTGTTGTGAGAATAGTTGGGAGTTAGTGTGATAGGAGGTGTCTATTGACCCTACATTTAAACACCTGGAGATTGTAACTGTCGGGAAAGCAGACTTGTGGAAGGGAGTTCCACAGGCGGGATGCGCGAGAAAAGAAGCTGTTGGAGTAGAATTTACGGTTACATCTTATTTGTTTAACTGCAAAAGGGTGGGACCTAGTTGCTAATCTAGTATCTCGTGTAAATTCGTGCTTAGGCGGCACCAGTGATCTAAGCTCATCGGAGCAGAAGCCATGAAAGTACTTGTAGAAGAGGCTCAGGGAAGCCACATCACGCCGGTGTGAGAGCGGCTGCAGCCGGTCTGCCAAGTCAGTATCAACCACGTTACAGATCCTCCTTTGTACTTTGTCAAGAAGCCTAAGGAGAGCAGCAGGGACACCCGACCAGATATGGCAGCAATATTCAATACACGGGCGGATGGTAGATTTGTAAATGTGCAGAATAGATTCAGGTGGGAAATATTTCCGGGCCCTGCACAGGGAGCCCACTTTCATAGCAGCAGATTTGGCAATGGATTCAATATAGTCATTCCATTTGAGGTCCGCCGAGAGTGTAAGGCCAAGGAGGCGTAGTATTTTACTCTCTGGGAGGCTAGCCTGTCCCATGCTAATGGGAGGTAGATGCGATTGTCTATGGTGATTAGTTGATAACAGCTTTGTTTTGGAGGCATTGAAATTTACCAACCATTTCCTACCCCAGGTCACTACGGATTGGAGGTCCCTTTCAAGTACGGCAGCGAGGTTCACTTTGTCGTCCAGACCTGGTTTCTGATCGATGGGAGAGTAGATTGTTTTGTCGTCGGCATACATGCCAACTTGGGATCTAATGGTGTCGGGGAGATCATTAATGTAGATCAGAAAGAGCGTAGGATCTAGGATAGAACCTTGAAGGACGCCCGCGTTCGTCTGATAGTTTTGGGAGGCATGCCCATTTAATACCACCTTCAATGTGCGGTTAGAGAGGAAAGACTGGATGAGGTCAAACAGATGTCCAGTTATCCCATAGCTCCGCAGTTTGCACAAGAGGCCAGCATGCCAGACCCTGTCGAATGCTTTGGAGATATCCAAGGCAACGGTTCGGGCTTCACCATTCTTGTCAAGTGCCTGGTATATGTACTCGGTAATGGTCGTTAGCATATCAGCAGTAGACCTGGTGAAGCGAAACACATACTGTTTGTCAGAGAGAAGCCCGTTGGCCATAAGATGCTGAATCACCTCGGCGTTGATAATGGCTTCGAAAACTTTGCCAAAGATTGGAAGGAGACTAAGAGGACGGTAATTGGCGGGGTCTGAGGGTTCGCCAGAATTCTTAAATATAGGTACTACGCAGTCCTCTTCCAACAGGCAGGAAAGCAGGAAGCAGATAGGCAGAGATTATAGAGTTTAGAGAGGACAGAGGAGAGTTCTGGGGCTCATTTCTTCATTACTATGACTGGGATTCCGTCACCGCCGCTCGCTTTGTGTGGGTCAAGTTGCGCAATTATCTTGGCGACCAGCGAGGGTGTAATGTGGACGTTATTTAGTTGAGCCTTAGTTCTGGGTGGGAAGTCTGATGTAGGTATTCCTAACGAGTCCAGTGTCGAATTGGTTGAGAATCTACGGGCAAAGCATTCAGCCTTGTCGGCTGGGGAGGTGAGAACTTCAAATTCATTGATTAGTGGGGGTATTGAAGTCTTGTTCCTGCTGAGCACGCTTTTGCAGAGACGCCAGTAATCTTTGGAGCCAAACTTAGAGGATGCTATGTGTTGCCTAATTCTGGTAGCAAACGCCCTCTTGGCTTCGTTCAGTACTTTTTTACACTTGTTCCGTGCTGAGGTGAAACGGCGCCTGTTTTGGTTCAACGAGCAGCTTCGATAGAGCCGGAAGAAATGGTTCCGGTGGGCAATAGCGGCCGAGTAAGCGGGTGAGAACCAGGGGGACGAATTTGGTTTTAGTTGGAATTTTCTGGCAGGCATAAAAGCATCGATGCCAGCCTTAACCCAAGAGGAGACTTCGGAGGCACAGTCTTCGACAGGAAGATCAAAGACGTTGTTCCAGGGGACGTCGCAGAGGAAGTCCCTGAACGAGTACCAGTTGGCTCTTTGGTAGCAGTATGATATTCTGCTGGTCTGGTTTTCTTGGGTAGAGTTAGTGCGGACTGATATGTTTACGGAGACTACGGCGTGGTCAGAGTTTCCGAGGGGGCAGAGTTGCCTGGTAGTGCAGGAGTCTGGGATGGAGGTAAAACAAAGGTCGAGTAAAGAGTCCCTTCCGTTAGGGTTTTTAGAGAAACGCGTGGGGAAGTCCACCACTTGCGTTAGAGCTTGGGCTATTGAAAAGTGCATGGTGCGGATCCCAGCAAGGTCGGTGGCTGAGTTTTCAAGCCACTTGGTGTGGTGGGCGTTAAAATCGCCAAACACAAATATATGGGCAGATGGGTGAGAAGAAATGGCCCTGTCGATGTTAGTAGAGATGCAATCAAGTAACGTACAGTCAGAGGAGGAGGGGGAGCGGTAGAGGAAGAAGAGATAGCTAACCGAGCTTAGAAGTGAGAGACGGAAACACATGAAGGAATGATCAAGGGATTCAAGAGATGTGACCCTGGCTAGGGGGAGATGTTCGCTGACATATACACCAAGCCCATGCATATGGACATTGGAGTCCTTCCTGAAGAGAGGAAGGTAACCAGGAATGAACAGCTCTGAAGAGGGGATAGAAGGGTCAAGGTTAGTCTCACATATAGCTAAGATATCGGGTGAGTTAGTTAGAAGGAAAGACTCTACACTATTAAAGTTACTGCGAATACCTCGTATATTTGTGAAGGTAACGCAGATAGGTTATATATTAACTTATCAGCGACATCATATGAAATGTGCGGTGGTATTTCGATTTCCAGACAATATTGTCTGCTACAAAATCTTTGAAAATGATCAACAATATTTTCTATCTTTAAACTATTTATTAATCAACAAACTTACGAGATTAATAAATTTAAGTTTATTCTATTCTCCTAGAATTAAATTTTCGTTTATTAAAACAACCATTTTCCTTCACAAAATTAATTTTTCAGCAAACCTTTGACTATAATTCGTTCCTTTGTTATACAAGCTGAAATGCCCACACTTTATTTAATTACTCAATTTTCCGTATAGTATACTGTATTACAAAAACAGGGATAGCGATGTTGACAAAAACATTCGAAATAATTTTGTCTACAAACGTAAATAGTATTCTTTACATAGCTCACTGTTTATCAGCTGTCGACTGCTACAAAACATCAAAAATATGTGATACACACATACTCACAAGTTCATGCATTCTGTTTCTTCTATACTAACAATTAATTTGGTTGTATTGTAAAGAAACGCCAAATATTTTGTCTGAAGTTACTTCGCGAAGAATCTTTGTAATTCATTATTTTCAGTTTGAGAGAAATTTAATATTCTCTATTAAATATTTATCTGTATTTGTAGAGCGGTGTTCAGGATTATTTCTTAGATCTATTCAGGCATATTCCTCAGCATTAATTCTTGCCAGTCGGTCAGGATCAAAGTGTAGTGTCTGTTCTCAGATACTCACTACCTGCTCGCCGGCGTGGAAACAATGACCAGCTAAGACAATCTTTGTACCTAGTTACCGCGTAAGAGGGGGCTGGGTAATCTTTGACCAGTGGTCTGAGCGTACGCACTCAGGTTCTCCACATCAAAAACTAACCTTGTATCACAACTCTCCCCAGTGGGAAGAGTAGGGGAAATCTCGGATCAAAGTGTAGTATCTGTTCTCAGATACTCACTGCCTGCTTCCTGGTCGGTTTTGGAAGCATGGCGAGCTTTTGACGAGCTTTGACAAGCAATGGCCAGATTAATTCCTGCCAGTGACAGCATGGGCTGCAATTACTACTACTACTACTACTACTACTACTACTACTACTAATAATAATAATAATAATAATAATAATAATAATAATAATCATAATAATAATTAGTTGATGTTAGAACAGGCCTGTCTTTCTTGGGTTCTGGCTATAATTGATTGGAAATATGAGCAAATAAATACTTTGTCTTAGTTGGTTAAAATGTGTTATGGTAAATATCTCGTTCAGTTCCTCAGATTTGCTTGTGAGTTGGCTGACTATAATCAGCTTATTATTTTTTTAGGGCGTGATACCCTGTTAATCTCCATTCATAGGCAAGAGGAGATAGAAACACATCAGATTTGATTTTCTTGAAACCAGGTTGAAGGATATAACAGCTAAAACAACTTGCTAGACGGCATGTTCGTAAGTGAGACGCGCCACTATTCAACCAGACACTATCTTAGCGAACTGGTATTCGGCCTGATGGTATTTCTGAGTCCGCCTGACCTGAAAGGTTTCTGTTATATACGTACCCATGGACAGGAATGGCTATATCCCAATTCTTATATAATACGTTGAGATGACGTAGTATTTTCTTACTGTCTACCAGTTCTCTTCTACCAGTGGTTATTAATTTTAAGCAGCTTGCGTGTCTTGTATTTAATGATATAAATATTCCTATTTATTTCAAAACTCCGTTTGTGTTATTACTCACGCAACCTTTTAGTCTACAACAGTTACGCATAACTTTTATCAAGCATGAATTATCACACCAAGTATATTTGGCTGTAATGCATGTGCTCTGTATACGCTTGGTGTCAAGATGATTATACTGGACTCTGTATCCTTGTACGCTGTGCGTAGTGGTGCGGCGAATATCGACTCAGAACGACAAATCGGGGAGTCAAGTTCGAATTCCAGTTGAATTCCTTGCATTCACCTGCGTGCAAATACCCTTAGGAAAGGTATTAATCCGTTCCTTCCCTCCAGTTATGGGTTAAATAACAGGACAGATTAGGTTCTATAGCCTTGTCTGGCAACCAGTCTACCAAATAAAGTAATGGCAACGTCCTGCGGGATAATCTTCTGCCCAGTCAGTCATGTCTCTTTCGAGACATGATCGGCCAAGCGTGTATCACGTATGGCACTTGACTGATACTTGTACGCAGGCTTCAGTTTCTTATTTTTTCACTGTGTAGTATATGCGGTGTGGTGCAGTGGATATCGGTTCGGAACAAGAAATCAAGGAGTCGAGTTCGAATTCCAGTTGAATTCCTTGCATTCACTGACGCACAAATACCATTTGGAAAGGTATTAATCTGTCTCTTCACTCCAGTTATGGGTTAAATAACAGTACAGATTGGGTTCTAAAGCCTTGTCTACTGCAGAAAGTAATGGCAACTTACTGCGGGATATTCTTCTGCTCAGTCAGTTATGTCTCTTTCGAGACATGATCGCCCAAGCGTGTATCTCGTATGGGACTGAAGTAACTGACTGACTGAGTAATAAAATAAAAAAAGAGGTCAAGCCATTTTAAAAAGGCTGACGCAACATTAGAAGCAAATGATGATACGGACAGTCATGGTTGCTGAAACAGCCTTACGACCAGAATAAAAAAAAAGCTGATCTAAACAAAATAAAAAATAATCCTTCAGATATTAAGATTTTGACTTTTAACTTCGATATAAAAGATATGATGACATTAAGGTAAAACACAGAACAAAAGCTACGACAAAAAGAACCCTATAAAAAAAGTAACAAGATTATTCGTTTTGAAGCTTGAAAATATAAGTTAGCTACTTGTTTCTAAGTATATCCAACCATTATTACAGGCATATTTGTGCTTGTTCAATACCCACGAAGCCTAATTATAGTTTTTACTGCAACTTCTGCTAATCAGACTTTACTTAGTTTCGAAGTGTATAATCTGGTATGCACAGAAGTTTACACAATGCGAAGTACGCTCAAAACTTTCGACACAATGAATTGGAACTTCATTCAGACACAACCATCATCGGATCATTGAGTGAGGCATTTTGTAAATGTAATAGATTAATCTCCAAAATGTCCCACTCAGGCGTGTGTAAATCCTTAGTATTGTTCATAGGAACGTCCCAACGGTACTGCGTGTTTGCAACGTCACCCGAGTTATATTTATGAGTCGACTCAGCGTAACTTGGTTCATGAAATAAAGCCGGAAATAAAGTAAAACAAACTTTTGTTTATTTTCGTAAAAGAAAATAAAAGAATTATTTTTTTACACAAAAATATAGTTGTCCGTAAAGCTGTAAAAAGGAAGAAAGAAAGGAACTGGGAATGTGAGAGGGAAAGGAAGGACGATGTGTTGCGAGAGAGATGAGAGAAAGAGAGGGTGAAAGAATGTTCATTGATACTTGATACTGCTTGTTATGTGAACTGCTGGATCCTCTCTTTGTGTGGGCTCCGAGCTGTCCGCATGCCCTTTTAGTGTGTTTCGAGCTGGCTGCTCTTCCCTCTGGCGTTGAAAGTTTCTGCTTCCCTTTTATCTTGATGGTGAAGATCAAAAAATGTGTTTCTTATGTCGAAAATTCGTATTTTTGACCACGTGGTGTGCTTTCCATTACGTCTGAGCTTTTGGGTGCGCCGTCCTTGTTTTTGACCCCAAAGGTCATGGTAAGAGGTGAATGCCCGCGCAATTGTATTTTTTTAGATACACGTGGTGTGAATTAATTTTTATTGTGTGTGCGTCTTGAGTTTGAAAAATAAAATAAGAAACAGCACACCTCCTTGAAAAAAATCAATCATGATGAGATTCTAATTTTGGTCTCGTCGTCAGAATGCAAACATTTTACCCCTAGTCCACTCGGAAAATAAAAAAAGTCGGAATTAAAATTACTAAAGAAATAACTTGAAAAGATGGGTTTTTAAAATAAGATTGATTTGTTTGTTTAACGGCATAGCAACTCCTTATGGGTCATTTAATGCTGAACTTTAATTTTATGAAAGTTTTAAATCTATGAAAATATGATATACATTACACTGCTTCCACGACTTAATACGTGGAAGATGCTATTTAGCTTTTGTGTGAACATGATCACTAGAGGCAGTGATATATCTGTGTTTATATTGTAGTATTGTTTAAGTTATTGAATACCGTTTAAGAAATTTTAGAATATAATATCATTAAATTTCATTAATGTAGTTTGTTTGCTTGGTTGGTTTGTTGGTTGATTGATTTTGGTAGACGGTATATCAAGTTCTATGGGAAGCGAAATCTAAACATTTTTGCGTAATTCTATGCTTTCAACTACAGAGATTTTGTACATAATTTTATTTTTTCAGAGTAAAGTTGTGTAGTATATATTTTGTATATCAAAAAATCTATTTCTAGTAATTTTCCTACGAAAATGAATTTGCATATTTTAGTGTGGAATTGATTGTCATTTTGCTACAAAATGTATTATTGGTATATATTCAATAAAACTGTTACAGAAGAAATACTGGAGAAATGTGTTGTCAATTGATTCCAGGCAATTAATCATTATTTATTCATTTAGCAGAGCTGAAACAAAAATATTAATTTGAAATACGAGAATGGATCAATAAGACGGTAGACATATACATCATTATGATCTGAATTTTGATATGCTATTTTCAATTTATAATTAATATTCGTCATTAAATTAAGCGTCTTAACAAAGAAGTAATAGAAAAATATGATGGATTGGCGAGAAATACTTAGCAGGAACAAAGAATGCATTCGTTCTAAATTTCTGTTGTTTGGTTTTTGCTCAGAATCAGAGTGGATGTTATTTTTTTTTTGTTGTTGTTTTTTTCTAATCATTTTACCCCAAGCAAAAAAGAACTGCCACTGTTGCGCAGGGGGTTAAATAAGAGGTGAATGATGAGAAATAGAAACAATTTACAGGGGAGTAAAATAATGAGTCAAAAAAGGGATGAGAATACAGGTGTGAAAAGTGTTGCATGAGAGTACAGCAGTAAGGAAGAAGAACATGATACAAGGTTGTCAGGAAATGGATGTAAGTCAAGAAGATAAGAGATGGCAGTTGAATTTGCATTTAAATTCTTGAAGATTGTATCTTTCAGGGGAGTAAGTATACGGAAGGGAATTCTACAGGCGGGAAGTGCGAGCAAATAAGCTGTAAGTAGAAGTTGCGATTAAAACTGATTGGTTTCACTGTAAAAGGGTGGGACCTAGCCGCTAGTCTAGTAGCTCTATTAAATTCATGCATAGGAGGCACCAGGGAAGTAAGCTCATCGGAAAAGAAGCAGTGAAATATTTGTAGAAAAGAAAGGGAAGCCACATTACGTCAGTGAGAAAGTGACTGGAGTTGAGCTACCAGGTTGGGATTATTATATTACAGATTCTTCGTTGTATTTTGTCTAGAAGCCAGAGATGTATAGCAAGGGCATCCGACTAGATGTGACAGCAGTATTGAATGCACGGATGGATGGTAGATTTATATATGTGCAAGATCGATTTAGACAAGAAAAACTTCCTGGCCCTACAAAGAAATTTGGAAACTTTAACTTCTCATTGGAAACTCCAATACGCACATTTCGGAGTGTTTGGGTGTCAATCTGAGGACAGCGTAAAGGGTTTAGGAGGAGTTTGATGAATATAATTGTGATTACGAACGGACAGCGATTGGAAAAGTTCACTCTGATCGTTCTAATAAGAAAATGACCCCTGAATTTGTTAGTGAGTGCCTCAGATTCAATACGGAGTCCTATATCAAGTGACTTAATGAGGTAGTGTTGACCAATATTAAGAGGGTGGCTGCTAAAAGACTCTGCAGTATGCCACACATGGATTAGAACTCAGTGCTCGTAGATATTTTCTGCGACCATATTACTCCTTACATCTAGTCACCTAACACATTACTCAATAAGTCCCGGCCTGACATATAGATAATACCACTAATTAAAGATCCATATAATTTTTATAAAATACTAACGTTCAGATGGAACGTGACAAAATTTGGGCCCAATCCCATTATTCGTTTACAAGTTACACTTGTTTAAGTGAAGCTACTGTTGCAAATGTTCAAAACAATGGCGAAATCTAAATTTCGTGTTGATAATACTATTCAAGTAAAGCAATGGCTTGATAAGTACTAATCGGACTCTTTGCCGTCGGAAACAACAGTTAAGAGGTGGTATGCTGACTTTAAAGGCGGTCTTAGATACACAAATGATGCTGAAAGTTGAGGTGGCCAAAAACAAAAAATCCAAAAACTCGTTTTGGCCGATCGTAAAATTAAGTGGTGTGATATAGCAGAAGAGTTGAACATATCAGAAGGTAATGTACTCATCGATCTGCATGAACATTTGCCAATGAGAAAGCTGTGTTTGAAATGGGTGCCGCATTTTCTCACAGTCGATCAAAAGCAACAACGTGCCGACGATTCCCAGCGTTGTTTGCAACTGTTTCAATGCAACCAGAAGTTTTTGCGTATATAAGTGACAATAGATAAAATATGGATCCACCACATCACTCCGGCGTCAACTCGAAAATTAGCTGAGTAGAGACAGCAGGTGAAGGCCGTCCAAAACGATCAAAGACGCAAAGATCAACAGGCATGATTTTCCCCTCTGTATTTTGGGATGCGCAAAGTGTTTTGTTCATCAATTACCTTGAGAAAGAAAGAACCATCAATAGCGGATATTATATAGCATTATTGGTGCGTTTAAAGGAAGACATCGCCAAAAAACGGTTACAAATTAAGAAGAAAAAGTAATCTTCCACCAAGAATATGTATATAATATATATATATATATATATATATATATATATATATGTGTGTGTGTGTGTGTGTGTGTGTTATATATGTACCCAGGAACGTTAATACGTTGGACACTATTGTGAGGAAGGGCTATACTACTGTCTAGCAATTCTCCACGAGCAGTGGTTATCAACTTCACGCAGCTGGCGAGTCTTGTATTTTGTTGATGTTACTAAGATTACTATTTTGTTTTCCAACCTCCGTCTTTATCATTCAGTAACATTTTTAGATTACATTTTGACGTCAAAGAATTTAGCCGAACTCAAGTAAACGTTAATGAATGCATTCTACGAACGAAGATATTGGCAAAACTCACGGAAAAAGATTTCGCCAATACAATATTTTGCGAACAAAGGTTTTGGAAAATTTACCTAAAAATTTATCAAGATTACATTGGCGAAGGTATTTGAAGAAATTACGAAAGCTACAAAGTATTTTTGGCTACAAGGATTTTCTAATGGTTGCGTGGTTATTAACGAAGTTGTTCGAAATATAACCTTCAGAAAAATACGGGATTTTAATGCAACTATAATGAAATGGAAACGTGACAAAAGGTAAGTGAAATTGAAAATCGTATTTTTCAACTGGCAAAAATCCTTTATTGTTGAGAGGGTTTCTCGGTGTAAATGTGTTACGTTCGAAGTTAATTAGTAGGAAGATTTTAAAGTGCTTTTGAGAGACAGTTGAGTAATATGTATATATATATATATATATATATATATATATATATATATATATACAGTTGAGTAATATATATATATATATAGTTGAGTAATATATATATATATACAGTTGAGTTGTATATATATATATATATGTATACAGTTGAGTAATATATATATATAACAGTTGAGTAATATATATATATATATATGTATATATACAGTTCAGTAATATATATATATATATATATATATATATATATATACAGTTGAATAATATGTATATATATACAGTTGAGTAATATATATATACAGCTGAAAATATTAAGCACCAACATGAACAGCAAAAACATTCGTTGAAACATTCGAAGAACTGTTTATAGAACAACAGGAATCTTACCGCGTAACATGACAAAGATTCAGGTGGTTTTTCACAGGACATATAATCTTACGGAAAATCCCGAAGGTTAACAAAATGGTTTTAACAACCGACTTATTGTACACATTTTCGTACAAAATTTATCGTAAATAATCAGGATGGTAGTAATAAATATATAAATATACTGCTTGGTTAAATTCAGAATATCTATGGGATTTTCCGTAACATTGTATGTTTATATTTGTTGACATTCCGATATATTTCAGAGCAGAGATGGTTATTTGCGTAGATCGAAAATTGTGTTATATCGGCTTTATTTGACTTCGCTTAGACTGTTGCATCCTTCGTGGTCGAATGGTCTAAGATGCACCAGATTAATTGGTGGCTTCCCTTATGTTAATAGAGGTCGCAGGTTCGAATCCTGCCGAATGATGCACATTTTCGTACAAAATTTATCGTAAATAATCAGGCCAGTAGAAATAAACATATTAAATATACTGTTTGATTAAAAACAGACGATCTACTCAAATACGAGTATTGATTAAAAATAGTGTTCATTATGTTCAAAGAAATAATTTCAATAATAAATCTATTTACATGGAAGAAAATGGTAAATTCAACGTTAACGGTTGCTGAAAATTCGCTTGTAGTGTTACAGGGCAGAAAATAAAATTCGATGGGGAATTTATTACAAATGTGACACTGAATAAAAAACGTTTGCATTGAGACTGTTAGTAATTAATGAAAAAATGTTTTAAACGGATTGGATGAAGCATTTTAAGTGGTGGAACAGTTCGATCAATTGTTTTTGCCAAAAAAGCTTTACCAATGAAGCAGAAAGTTTTCAAAGAAAAATTCTGAAAATTAAATTCTCCTAAGGGAAACGTAAAACTGGTTTTGTAAAAGAATGGTATGCACCCTTTGCATCCTCAATACAGATCTATGAGGAGCTTGACAGACTCGAAAAATAAGATTTTTTTTAATCTAAAATCAACTATAACGATTGGGCTTTACCATCGTTATACATAAAGTGTAGTCTGAAGAGATGTGTCCACCACGATGCCCCCAAAAGTCATCGTTACTCACTCCTTGGGCCGGAAAAGGTCTTTGCCCAAGCTAACTGGAGTCGAAAATTTTCGAAAACTAGCCTAAGCGACACGTATCTGCAGATTGTAGTGGACGACGAATGATCCAAATGACGATTAACACACATCGAAGAATGTATAAATTCCATTTAGTTTTCGGTATAAATGTCGCCCCAGCTATTTTTCAGAAATTCATGGATACGATGCTGAGTTGACTATTAAAAAAGACTTTAAATTGATGTGGACGACGGAGTGCCAAGAAGCATTTGGAAAATGAAAGGAATGCTAACGTCGAATTTTTTTTGACGATTTACGATTCCAAAAAGGAATTAATCGTAGCAATCGACGTTAGTTCATACGGAATAGAAGCCTGCGTTATGCATAAACTCAAAGGCGGTTTGAATAAAACTAATGCACACTCAGCTAGGATGCTTCTTCCAACCAAAAAGAATTATTCTGTGATAGAAAAGGAGAGTTTTGGGACTATGTTTAGCTTTACGAAATTTCATAAGATTATCCACAGAAAAAGATTTACCTCATAAACGGATCACAGACACTTGCTTGCTATTTACAGCTCTAAAAAAGGCCTACCGACCCATATACGTAATAGGTTTCCCCCTCTTACATACTTCCTGACACCTCCCTCTTTCTCATCACTTTCCTTCTATGTAACCCCCTGCGCACCAGTGGCAGTGAGGCTGCCTTACTTGGGATGAAATGATTAATATATATATATGCGCGTGTGCGTGTGTAAATTATTTTCCGATTGTGAATAGTGCAAAAGAACAAAAGTATTAAAAAGACAAGAGGGAAAACTATTCGTAACCAACGCGTTTTGTTCTCTGAGGAACCTGATCAGGGCAAATGTAAAGATTTGTTTTGTTGTGCATGTTTATATACAGGAGAAATAATGTTGTTACTTTATCAAAGCTTTTAATTTTGTGAAATTTCATGAATATTCTTCAATTGGTTAAAAGGTCAGTCAAAACATATAAAGGACACAAAGTGGTATAATTTAAAATCAGGTACGACAAACGTAATTGTGTAATATTCATTAAATATTTTGTTACATTTTTTTCATATTAGTCGATTACTTTGATTCCATGTTGTATAAGTATACACACACACACACACACATGCACACACGTGTAAACAACCACATGCAAGCACGCACACATTCAAACACAAAAATAATAGAAAAAAAACATTTCGAAAAGTTATTTCGATTTCAGGGTTTCGATACACTTTTTTGCATGCACTGGCCATCCTAAAAGAGCTAAAAAATAAACTAGCAGAGGCGTCCTTTTGATTCATTAATTCGATTTTTACGGTTTATCAACACATTGCATCAAGAAAATATTTTGAGTTTGTAAGAATTCTTTGAGCGAGATTATTGTTTAGTGACACAATTTTTACGCATTAACCCATAGATGGGTAGAGAAGTGGTGGATTCATATCTTTCCCAAGGGTAAATGTATATAATGAATTTAAATTAAATTTGTACTCGGCTCTTCGATTAACAGTTTCTTGCCATAATCTATTGCACTAAACGTACATCCAAGCTTTGAGTAACTGATAAATATTTAACTTGTATCTCCACTGAAATGAGGTGTACACTAGGTAGAGTTTATGGTGTTCGCTCGGGCTAGGGCCAAAATTAACCAGCTCTCGCGAAAACGGTACAGACCAACGATCCACCCTTCTAATGATTTGAGGTTGTGCAGCCTCAGGAATTTGTTACCCTATACCGGACATCTATCAGTACATTATTTTTCTCAGCTACGTGTCTGTCTTTGGACGGAGATGAAACCGAATCACACTCTGCTCGAAGTAACTGGGAGATAATAAACGCTTCTTGGCAGGTACCAGCTTACAGCACCTTCTATCCCCAAGCAGTAACCATCTAGGTACTGACCAGGCTTGACGTCGCTTAACTTGGCTGATCTTTCGAGAATCGGTATTTCTAGCTGATATGGCCATAACCCCTATTTAGTCTTTATTTTAAGTTAGCCGCACACTTACACACTTACACATGTCTAAAATCGCCCAGATCCTGGGAAGACATTGATCCTTAATTTTTGTGGATGTTCGCTTCCAATTTGTGGGGGAGTTGTGACGAAACTTCGCTGCAAAGTTGTAGTGACCAGTTTGGCAAGAAATAAGACACGGAACAAGAAGGTAGGTTCAAACCAGTGTATTATTATAACTAGAAACAAGATATTCAAAGGAAGTGTTAATAAGTAACTAGAAAGAAGTACGTTCGAAGGTATTATTACGTTGCTTATTGTCTGACTAGTAACGGTCGTTAACTGCTGTAACGAAGTAATTACATATAACAAGAGGAAGAGTACTTTCCTCGTAGGAAGGCACCATGATACTAATAATGGGCATCAATTGCATTAGAATCTGAATTTGTTTATATAAAGGAACAATAATTTTTTTTAACTTTGAGAAAGTTCATGAATATTTATCAGTTGGTTGAAAGGTCAGTCAAAACATATACAGGACAAAAAGTGGTATAATTTAAAATCTGGTAAAACAAGTGTAATCGTGTAATATTCATGAAGTATTTTGTTACATTCTTTTCATATGGCAAAGAACTTACTTTATGGCAATAAAGATGAGGACAATTGTTCGAATAATAGAAACATAGTTTTAGATTTGTCGGCTTGTATGTAAACATTTTTTGATTTGCCTATCGCTTTTACGTCCTTTTCTAGTTAAGTCTCTATTCCTCTCTCTCTCTTTCTCTCTCTCTCTCTCTCTATGTATATATATATATATATATATATATATATATATATATATATATATTAAACACGTTGTATTAAACGATAGAGATAAGTTGTCTTTATCGTTTTATACAACGTCTTTAAAAGAAAGGATACTGCCAAAATACACGTACTTTAAATACACACACACACACACACACACACACATATATATATATATAATAACTGGCAATTATTTGCTAATAAGTAAACACCCCACAATAGTAACCCTGTCTGAAACAAAAACAAAAATGCCTATTACTGTTGCATGTGTAATGTGAAATAAAATTTAACCTCAACGCGAAATATGTGCATTAAACTATTTATCCTTCATCTTTGCAATATTTACAGCTTTGCTGTTGGAATCTTCACGTAATTGTTCTTCAATGATTTTGTGAAATAAAAATAGTAGTAGAAGCAAAAACAGCCTAATTCACTGATCCTTTGTTTGATAACAGCCATCAATTTGTTTTTACGTGGAATAGGGAGCGACAAGATGATTGAAAAATGAATGAGGTTTCTTATTTCAAATTATACTATTTCTGGCTGCTGAAAATTTCAGAGAAGAACCTTGTTGAAACGGATATTTCTGGCCTCTTTCGTAGATGCAGTTTCCGGCTAAATACATCTCAGAATTGGCGTCATATAATTATACACGGGATTTCATACAATGCCATCTTTTTAATCAGGACCATGTTACGAAATATGTGAGACGCGCCTTTCGGTTACAACACGCCTCTGACAACATGATATTATGGAAAAGATGTTTTCATTTCATGTTTATTTTTTAACTTACTGAAAGCATCACGTCAAGAATTCGATTACCTGCGGTCAGAAGTTAATAAAATATTGTCTGGTGAAAAAGTACAGGGTGCTTTAAAAAAATTAAATATCTGAGGAACTACATAGTCTTCATTGAATAAGCAAACTTGAAGTTCAGTGTTATGTCATTTCATCGAAGTGTAAACAACATTGTTTTTCATAACGTTAAACATGTTGGATTGCGTACCAAAGAAAGTATATTTGTGGGGAAGTTTTCTACACTACTGTTGTGGAGTAGTTTTCGCACTGCAGGTAATAATCGTGCTATGTCGTTTGCTAATCGACTTAACGCACTCAAAATGTTAGGAACTTGGTAATCTTTCACTGTAAGCTGACCCCTTAGTATTCAGCTAACTGCTGACTAGTATCAACTGCCTAGTAGTTCTACTGAACTCTAATAGAACTCTAAAGAACTTACTAGAACTTCTAGAACTCCTATGAACTTCCCAAGAACTTCTCGGGTTAACTTCCTGTTAATTCTTATTAATATAGGAGGAAGAGTCCATTATCTGAGGATAGGTGTGTTTCGCCATAACAACTACAATATAAAAAGAAATCTTGTTCAGACATACAGTGACCATACTCTCTCTCTTTCTCTCTCTCTCTCTCTCTCTGACACAATATGCAGAGATTGGTTTAGACGCTTCAAAGATAATGATTTTGATGTTGAAGATAAAGAACGCTTTGGCGCACCGAAAATGTTTGAAGACGATTGATTAGAGGTATTAATTTAGGAAGAATCATATCAGGATGTGCATTACGGTGCATTGTTTAACGACTCTGAACGACAAATCGGGGAGCCGATTTCGATTTCCAGTTGAATTCCTTGCATTCATTTACGCACAAATACCCTTGGAAAAGGTATTAATCCGTCTCTTCCCTCTAGTTATGGCTTAAATAATAGAACAGATTGGGTTCTATAGCATTGGCATGCAACCAATCTACAGGAGAAAGCAATGGCAACCTATGGCGGGATAATCTTCTACCCACTCAGTCATGTCTCATCCGAGACATGATCGCCCAAAGCGTGTATTACGTATGGCACTTAACTGACTGACATATCAGGCGTAAGCTGCACTTACAGAATCATTAGAAGTTTTGAAACGTTTAAAAGCATTAAAAATGATTGAAAAGCAAGAACATTGGGTGCCGTACACGCTTTTGGCGATCGTGTCTCGATATCCACTGCACCACAACGCAAATATGCCAGAAAAATGGGTTGACTCGTGGTTAACCACAAAAGACGTGTCTTTTTTCGGCGTGGAATTCAAACGATGCCAGAAAGATGTAAAAAATACTGGCTAGCGATGGACAATATTTTCAGTGATATATTTCCTACTTTTTTTGTAAATGAAATATTACTTTTCATGAAAAATCAGCAAGAACATATTTAAGTTCATAATAAAATCTATTCATCAAATTTTAAATAAGAAATTCAAAGGTCTGTGGATTTTATAAAGCGTTTTTTAATATGGGCACCGCCATTGACACGGCACACATTATGTCAGTAGTCAAACTGCTGCCAAACACGCTCTAGCATATCTTGGATAACATTAGAGGAATCTGGGTTTTCAGACTTTTCTTGAGGACTTCTGTTTCGGCTGCGCAAAAATGTATCCTGAACCATTTCTATCATCTCTTTCTATAAATTGTTGTCGCCCAGATCATTTTGTTCTACACAAGCAACCCTCCACTTTCCAAATTTTGTGTCATGTCCAAATCTGCATTGTAATGGATGCGTTTTTAGCGAATTCTATCACAAATCCACGGTGCACTATTTTTTGCGACTGTGTTCAAACATAATGTAGTCGCAAACCGTCCTTTCTTTTTCAGTGAATAGCATTTCGATAAGCAGATAGAAAAGAATCATCAAATTTTAAAAATATCAATCTTGATTCTACACATACTCAAATTTTAATTTGAGATCATTTGAATGTGAATTGGTCAGGAAATTAAATTATAAAAGAATATCACTGTTTCTAAAACAACCTACATTTTTGCTGCAAGATTTAGGAAATATCTGTGAAAGGAAAAAACAAACAAAAAATACAGAAAATATTATGAAAGATCATATTCTTATTATTTTTCTATACTTCTGGGATGAGGTAGTATTTACACTATTTACATTGTTCGGGCTATTTTCCTAATCTTTATTGCCATTATTACGACGTTTCGGCCATTGTATGCTTAGGCCTTCTTCGGGTTCAGTTCAAACTTTCTAACACCTAAAAAAAGGCCGGATGTACAACGGCCAACACGTTGTAATAATGGCAATAAAATGAGGACAGTAGTTCGAACAATGTAAATAGTGTATATTCTCACGATGCTTGTTGAATTAGACACTGTCAGTCAGCATTGCTTTTTAACTATTATTTCTTTCGTTATAACTTCAGCTGCTTTTCATCGTTCTCCAGAGTTTCACAACGTATGAGGCTTTCGCTAAAACAAAAGAATACACACCTTCTGGATAAAACAGCTTTTCAAAATGTTTTCATTTACGAAAATAGCACACTGTCGCTATGGACAGACAAGGTTGTAAGAAGCTGCAATAGCAGGGTTGGGTTGAGTTGTGATTTGTTTTATATTTAAGCACATTTTCCGTTATTTAATATTGAAATCAATTTTTAACATATTAGTATCTGTACGATTTTTTTACGAATAGGTAGTTATTAGTCATTTATATCTGAGACAGTAAACATTTGCATGGTTTGTGGATGATTAAATACTAATTGTTAATATTTTATTGTATAAGGCATTTATTTGGTATGGGTATAAGCGAATATATTTATGGAGCCTCTGTGCATTTACATAGGTTGTGGATAGTTAATTTTTTTTTTTTTTATAAGCGTTTCACCCCGAGCAAGGCATGTCACTGCCACTACTGCGCAGGGGGCTACGTAGAGTGGAGAAAGGATGATTAAATATAGGAAATGTCAGAGGGTGGGTGATAGGTGGGTAAGGATACCGAGAATCAGGGTTGGGTAGATGAGAGTGTTCTGAGAATAATTGGGAGTTAGTGTGATAGGAGGTGTCTATTGACCCTACATTTAAACACCTGGAGATTGTAACTGTCGGGAAAGCAGACTTGTGGAAGGGAGTTCCACAGGCGGGAAGCGCGAGAAAAGAAGCTGTTGGAGTAGAATTTACGGTTACATCTTATTTGTTTAACTGTAAAAGGGTGGGACCTAGTTGCTAATCTAGTATCTCGTGTAAATTCGTGCTTATGCGGCACCAGTGATCTAAGCTCATCGGAGCAGAAGCCATGAAAGTACTTGTAAAAGAGGCACAGGGAAGCCACATCACGCCGGTGAGAGAGCGGCTGCAGCCGGTCTGCCAAGTCAGTATCAACCACGTTACAGATCCTCCTTTGTATTTTGTCAAGAAGCCCAAGGAGAGCAGCAGGGGCACCCGACCAGATATGGCAGCAATATTCAATACACGGGCGGATGGTAGATTTGTAAATGTGCAGAATAGATTCAGGTGGGAAAAACTTCCGGGCCCTGCACAGGGAGCCGACTTTCATAGCAGCAGATATTCCTCGTTTATATTTGCGTCTATATGTTTTATGTATAGATAAATATTGGTAGCTTATATTTGTGCCTATAAGCATTTTCTTAGTTTGTTGATAGGTTAATATCAATCGTTTATATTTAAGTCTATATGAATTTATAAATTATGCATAGATAAATATTGGTAGTTTATATTTGTGCCTATAAGCATTTTCTTAGTTTGTCGATTGGTTGATATTAGTTGTTTATATTTGAGTCTATATGAATGTATGTTTTATGTATAGATAAATATTGGTAGTCTTTAAGCATTTTCTTAGTTTGTCGATAGGTTAATATTAGTCGTTTATATTTGAGTTTATATAAATCTACTTGGATAGTGGTGAAGTAAAGATTAGTTGTTTTTATCTTAGCCTCTCTTCATTTATTTGGTTTAGGAATAACTAAATATTTTTAATGTATATTTGAGACTATATGGATCTACTTGGTTTGTAGTGAGGTAAATATTTGATGTTTTATTTTAGCCTCTACTCATCGATAAAGTTTAAGAATAAGTATATATGCCTTGTGTATAACTGAGCCTATATATTTTTACTTCGTTCGTGGATATGTAAATATTATGCGTTTATATATTAGAACAAACAAATTTCTACTAGTTTTATGCATATGTTTACTGTAGTCATTTATTTTTCAGCCAATAAGCATTAATTTATACTAAGTAGCTAATAATAGCTTATATTTGAGACTATATGCATTTTTGTGTGTGTGAATATGTAATTATTAGTCTTATATATTTGAGCCTGTATACATTTACTTGGATAGTTAAATATTACTTGTTTATATTTGTGAGCGTAGACTAATATTGAACGTTTGTATTTGAGCCTACATAATTTTACTGGGTTTGTAGATTGTCAAGTATTAGTCGTTTATATTTAGATCAATAAATATTTAACTGTTTTTGGATAGGTAAATATTAATCGTTTATATTTGAGCAAATAATAATTATTTGGTTTGTGAATAGGTAATTATTACTCTTTTTACTCTTTAGTATCTCAAGATATTTTTTCTAATTTTGGAAAATATATCTCTTGAAAGTGATGTCATTGTTATTATATTTTTGTATAATTTAGACGACAATTTATCTATCACACCCTGTATTTTAGCCTATGAGAACTTACTTGTTTTGAGGATAAGTAAAAATTAGTCTTTTGTATTTGAGCATATGAAAATGAATTTGTTTTGTGTTTAAGTAACTAAAAGCCATTCATATTCGTGTAAGCATTTGCAAGGTTTTTGGATATGTAAATATTAATAGTTTATTTTTGCATCTCTAAGTATTTACATTTTTTACGTATGGGCAAATAAAATTAATTTATATTTGTGCCTAAAAGCTTTTACATAGTTTTAAATAAGTCAATACTATCTGTTTTATTTGCACCTTTATTCATTTACTTAGTTTGTGGATAGATAAATAGTAGCTGTTTATATTTCCACTTAAAAGCTTTTACTTGTCTTTTGGTTTGTTTGTTAAATATTAGTCGTTACTCTTTGATCTTATATTCATTTCCTTGTTTTCTGCAAAGGTAAATATTAGTAATCTAGATTTACTCTTTTTATGAATAGGTAAATATTACCCGTTTATATTTGAGTCTATAAACATTTACTTGGTTTGCGGATGTGTAGATATTAATTGATTCATTTTTCTCGTTAATATTTCAAGATATGTTTATGTAATTTTGTTCATATCTAAACTTATTTATAAATGGAACATTGTCTCTGTGTGTATGTGTGTGTGTATCTGTGTGTGTGTCCGTTACCTATAGACTCCGAAACGGCTGAACCGATTTTCTTGAAAATTTACACAGTTGTACTATAAGCGTCTGCGAGTGTTCTTAGATAGGTTTTGTGTCGAGGTACACTCGATAAATCGATAATCGAAAAACTCGGGTTGTTGAAGGAGCGGTCCAATTTTAATCAAATTTGATACACTCATAGACAAAGACATAAGAAAAGATATTCAGAAGTTTCAAGGTTGCAGTTCTTACAATAGTGCAGGAAATCGATAATATATATATAAAAGGCAAGATGTTTGTGTGTGTGTGTTTGTTTATCTGCCTGTATGTCTGTATTTTTTCAGCCCTTTTATTTTAGTTTTTGCTTCGGGTTTTGCTCTAAGTAGGTATAATTGTAGTTCTTAGTCTCAGCGATGATACCATTTACTCAGAGGACTTATTTAGCCTTCAAAATTCAGTTTACGACGAAAAAAACTTATTTGATATCGATACCAGGAAATAAAAATTTGACTAAAATCCATTCATTTTACTTTCAGTCTACGGTTTCGCTTTAACTGGAAACAACTATTGCTTTTTAGTCTTTCGTGCCAACGTCCAAAGAGTCTGAGCTCCAGGACCATGGATTAGTTTTCAAGCTTTTATTACACCCGAGCAACGCCGGGCTATACTGCTAGTATTTCTTAAAATGTGATGTTATTTTTATTTTCATTTTTGCGTAATTTAGACGACAAAAAGGAATGTTTTGGCATTACAGCTAGTTTCTGTATCACAGCAAATTCCTACAAATCAAAACTTCAAACTCGATTCATGTCTTTAGTTTTGTCATTTCCTGGCTTTATGACATTCATGGCGCTCAACTGATCCAGAAATCTCTAAACTGTCAAAAAGAAACTTCTCAGATTAACGTTTAAAAACTGTTTTGAGCGAGTGAATACTGTATATCTTTTCAAAGACAATACTTCTTCGAACCTTTTGGATTGGCGCTGCATAAGCACAAAGAATCAGACCAAATCACAGAAATAACATTATTTAAGAACTTTCAGCACCAGCAACTGATACAATAGATGTGAAGAGAAATAATCAAGATATATACGCTCCTCATTACTTCAAATAAAAGGTTAGGAATGAAACTCCCATCAATACTGAAAATCGCGATAACAGTTACTGTATTTGAGAAACCTATTTTACAGAAAAATTGTTTTAAGAGAAAAATAAATATCAATCGACAACAATCCTGGTTACGCAGTCACAGAATAGTGAAGATTTCCTTATAAGAAAATGGTTAACATTACGATGTCTCGCTATTCATAACTGTTAGTGATAATGAAATGAATTCAGTGTGCAAGGGATTGCCTTGGGACTGGGAGAGTTTAAATCAGTGAAAGAGATCGATATTCAATTAGAGTTAATAGCTAGAATTTAGAAAGCCCTTTCTTAACTCAGATACGCAGTCCCTATCAGCTTGGGAGTTTGGTGCAACATAACTTTCTATACAGCATTGCATTCCCTTTTGGCCTTTTATCTAACGATATTACACAAAGGAAATATCAAATGCTACTTGCAACTGTTTGGGATGGGCGGTTTTTCTGTTTTTAATTTTGTCTATTCGGTTAAGCGTTAACAACAAAGATACGTTTTAGAAAAACAGGCTACTAAAAATAAAACACTACCTCTTTCTTTCTTGAGTCTGTCGACGATCATTATATACATTCAGAGTAAATTTAGATTTCCTTTTAATGAATGAACTATTTTAACATAGTAACGATTGTTCTGAATAAAAAAAATTCATTTCAGTCATACGAATCTGATTTTGTATTAAAAAACTAAATTATCGAGAAAAGAAATTCACGCATTTATTGATTTAAATTAAATTAAATTGCTTCGGGAATGACCAGCTGAGTTTATACACTCCCGATCAAAAATTTAAGACCACTTAATTGTTATAACTCATGAGTTTTGGTTCCTCATTGCCACTTGTTTCTAGCAATTATAGTAGTCTTGCTTAGGCTACTCACTGTGATATCTGTTAGAATTTAAATGCAACCTCAATTCCAATCTTTTGCACACTTGACTCCAGTCCTTCTCTTGTCCTCCCCCCATCACCTCGTGAATCTTGTTCTTTTCCTTTTTCACTTTACCCTCGTGAGTGTCTTCCCACCGGTACTCCCATCCTTCTCTTGCCCTTTCTCTGACACCCCCAATAATCGGTTCGTCTTTCCCTTCGTTCTCCCCCTGCTTAAACTTTCACTTTTCTCTTATGTAGCCCCCTGCGCACCAGTGGCGGTACCGCCTTGCTTGAGGTGAAACGAGTTTTTAAAAAAAGCAGTAGCCTTGTGGATTGTATCGTTGCCTCGTGAATTTGGTGATATGATCATTGTGAATTCAATCCGTGACCGTGCAGTGCAAACAGGAACAGAATTGAAACAGGATAAACATTAACAGAGCGATAAGTGATAAGTAAAAACTAAACCAAATATAGTTACACATGATCAGATGAATAAAAACATGATATCCCGATAAATTAAATAAAGAGTTCAGTTCAAAATTATCTTAACGTTTCCTGGAGCAATAATTTAGATAATTTCTAAATTTTCTACGTTTCATCAAAATTTTGCTGATAATTTCAAGCCATAAAATATTTTTAGACTGCAATAACTTTTGATGTAGAGTTAATAATGGTTTAGTGATACAAGTTTTACTAATTAACCCATAGTTGGATGAAAGGCTGATTCATACCTTTCGCAATGGTATGTTCACGTAAATGAATATAAATACCAAACCCAAGGCGAATTGGAACTCGGTTCTCCGATTAAAACTTCCAAGCCATTATCCATTACACTACCCGCACACCGGAACTTACAGCACGTGGTATCTTCAAGCAGTAACTCATCTATGTACTGGCAGGATTCAACGTTGCTTAACTTCAGTAAACCTACAGTACACGCACCAGATGAAAGAGCAACAGCTGAATCGTTGTTATATCTACAACGATATGGATAATAATGCAGAAATTAAATAAGTTAAGATTCGCTAATATTTTGTGTGCATATTATCCTCCGTGAAGAGTATGATTTCTTTTTGAGTTGAATCTTACATTTCTCGTTGGATAATACGTAGACAAAACTTCAATGATTTATAAAATAGATCTCAGATTTTGAAGAGAAAAATTGTTTGATGTTGAAATGATGACGAAGACTATTTCCTGTCTATCGGACGACGATATATCAAAACGTGTCGTCGTTACTTCTATACGAATTGAACCCCAATATAAACGAACCTGTGTTCGGATAAGACAGCATCAACTGCACATACAATTAATGGTCGATTGCATTAAATAGGTTTTGATTTCTATTCACTATTATATGATGAAAACGTCTGATTTCTAAACCTTATCAATTTCCAGATAGGCTGTAATAAACATCAAACAGTGAAACGGATTCTAGTTAATTAAAGATATGAAAGAGATAAAGCCGCCAGGTGTCATGCAACAGTGCCTGGGGTCGAAATATGACGTGATACTGCCGGATGCCTGTCTGTGAACGGAAACATGACCGTTGCTTCGGCACGCGCGTCCGGAAGTCTGAATTATCACCGGTTGTCAGTTATAATTGCGAGCATTCGTGGATAGATCACGCCAACGAAACTGCAGGGTAATGGATTAAAGTGCATTTAGAAAAATGCACGTGTTGCTCTATCCTACAAACAAATAGAGAACCCGCGTCTAGATTAAATCTGGCGACGCAGGAGACAACATTCAAAGGTGGGATGCTGAAGTGTCAATAAAATTACTGTAGATATTGACACTGTATTCTTGCACGACTAGTTCTCGGTCAAACAACATCGAGTCTGGTCAGTATCTAGATGGTTGATGGAACGATAGACAGATATTTTTGGCCGGGCTAAATGGCCCGGAAGACCCACATAAAACTGGCCTTGTGCCACTTGTCACCTTAAGTGAGAAGGCCAACTAAATACTGTACCGAGATGGTTGATCGTTCGGAAATACAATCAGCTTGCGGGTGTTGTAATGGTTAACCTCTCTGAATAAGAAACAGGGAAACCGAGTTCGAGTTCCAGTTGGGTTCGTTATTCATAATTTTTACATTTTAGAGGATGTAATGAATTTTTTTATTAATCCCGTAATTTTTTTTATCACTTAAACAGGGGTTATTTGTTTATCTATGTTCGAATTCCAGCCGAATTCCTTGCATTCACTTACGCGCAAATACCCTTTGGAAAGGTATTAATCCGTCTCTTCCAGTTATGGGTTAAATAACAGGATAGATTGGGTTCTATAGCGTTCGCTGGCAACCAGTCTACCGCAGAAAGTAATGGCAAACTACTGCGGGATAATCTTTTGCCCAGTCAGTCATGTCTCTTTCAAGACATGATCGCCCAAGCGTGTATCACGTATGGCACATGACTGACTTTTAAAAATGATGTTCAAACAAATAAATTGAAATAAATATTACGAAATTATACAGAAATTTACGAAATAGGCATTAACCGACATATTTATTTAAAATTATTTGTTTGTCATACATTAAAGTAGTGTTCAAAGAAATAAATTAAATATGTCGGTTAATACTAATTTCGTAAATTTTCTAATATTGTCTTCGGTTGCGATTGTTTACATTATGATATGATCCTGAGCAGAGGTAGATGTTCTGAAAGAAATCAGGAGAATATGTATTGAAAGCTTAATTCTGAATTTGTCTGCAATGATATCTCTGTGTTCGAGTAGTAAGACACTAGGTCTAATAAAGATATAAGAGTTTGCAGGTTCGAATTCTGCCTGAAGATAGGTATTTTCTAAACATGATTTCTCGGACATTTATACCGGTAGAAAATAAAAATGTACTGTTTACTTATATAAAAAACTGACTATCCACCCAAATATGAGTATCCAGGAAAAATAATGTTCAAATATTAATATTATCAAGTTTTATACATTGCATAAATTTAAATATATATTAATGAAATAATAATTTATAGTTTCAATTCTGCAAGATTTCTGGGTTAAAGTGATCTATATTAGATAACAGTTAAATGTATACTGATATAAATCTTTCACAAGCACACACAATATATATAAATATTTATATAGATATAGATATAGATATATAGTGTGCTTGTGAAAAATTACCTGCTGATTATACGCTGTCCTGACACGTCTAGTGAATATTTGAATATTTTACGAATCCACAGATCATATTTTGGACATCGAATCTTTTGCCACTGGTTTCTGTACAAGAAGGCTTTTCTTCGGCTTGCGTTGTGGTGCATTGGATATATGCTCAGAACGAGAAATCAGGGAGCCGCGTTCGAATTCCAGCTGAATTCATTGCATTCACTTACGCGCAAATACTCTTGGGAAAGGTATTAATCCGTCTATTCTTTCCAGTTATGGGTTAAATAACAGGACAGATTGGGTTCTATAGCCTTGGTCGGCAACCAGCCTCCTGCAGAAAGCAATGCCAACCTACTGCTGAATAATCTTCTGCCCAATCAGTCATGTCTCTTTCGAGACATGATCGCCCAAGCGTGTATCACGTATGGAACTTAACTGACTGACAAAAAACAAAAAAAACTTTTTTCTTCATTAAGCAACAGTCCTTCCAAATTTGACTGTAAGATGTTAATTTTAACTGAATTTTGGAAGCAAAAATCTTTTTTCTCTCTTTGAATTCAAGACGACATTATAATCAATTCTAGAAAAGAAAAAGTTAAAATATTCCTCGGTACCGTCCTTTTTAATACCGGAATATACCACAAGTGTGGGTATATTTTGGTTTCTGTCGGTGTCATGGAGAAAAATTAAAACTAATGTCTGCAGACTATGAAAATTAAAGTTGCTGCAAATGCCTATTACGAATTTAATGAGTTATCTCTAATACCCACAAGTTTACAGCGAATGCAATTTCTTTTTGTTTAATTTACAATAAAAATTTAAGGAGGAAAATATGGTATATTTTTCTAATTTGCTAATAACTTTTCAATAATATAAACAGACACATCAATTAAAAAGTTGTACAAACATTATTTTATATTGAAGTATGTATTTTGTATAAGAATGCTATTTTTTCATGTGTGGCTTTGTACGAATATGGTGTTCGTTTCTTGTAAAATGTTGCATTTTTCAGAAAAAAGTAACTTTTTAAAGTAAAGGTTCAGTTTATTAATGGAGCCTAATGTGTGTTCTGGTGAGGTGAATATTGGCTCGGAACGAGAGATTGGAGAGCCGAGCTCGAATTCCAGTTGAATTCGTTGCATTCACTTACGTGTAAATAGTCTTCGAAAAAGTATTCATCCATCTCTTCTTTCTCCAGTTATGGGTTTAATAGCAGGACAGTCTACCGCAGAAAGAAATGGCAACCTACTTCGAAAAAATCGTTTGCCCAGTCAGTCATACCTCTTTCCATCAATGACACATGGTTCAGGCGCATAGGAGTTGGTTATTTGCAGTGTCTTGACCGAAAGTGTTGTGAGTTCAAATCCTGATCACAACAGTGGTCAATGAATAACGCAGAGAGATGAGTTAAAAGGGAGATAACTACATGACATCCGGAAGTGGCATTGCACAGGGAAAAAGAATGATATACTCCGGTAATAGAAATAAAGGGTTCTGTTCGAAATTTCTAGATCTGAAGAAGTCTGGAACGTACAACGGATGAAGCGTCGTAAACGTAGCAATAAAGATGAGGGCAACTATCCGAACAGTGTAAATTATATAGTTTTTGTAATATTTTTATACGCGAATAAATATGCAAAAGAAGTGAGAAATTAAATGAGTGTGAGATTTCAGTTCTGTTAGGAAAGTAGACGATCGAAAAAACACCGCTGGTGAAGTTTGATGAAAGACTAGTTAGCAAGCATAACTGATTCGTATTTATCATATTCTAGTAAATCTAGTAGAATATTTATCATATTCTAGTAAATCTAGTAAAATATTTATCATATTCTAGTGAATCTAGTAGAATACTTATCATATTCTAGTAAATCTAGTAGAATATTTATCATATTCTAGCAAATCTAGTAGAATATTTATTATATTCTAGAAAATCTAGTAGAATATTTATCATATTCTAGTAAATCTAGTAGGATATTTAAAATATTCTGGTAAATCTAGTAGAATATTTATCATATTCTAGTAAATCTAGTAGAATAATTACATATTGTAGTAAATCTAGTAGAATATTTATCATATTCTAGTAAATCTAGTAGGATATTTATCATATTCTGGTAAATCTAGTAGAATATTTATCATATTCTAGTAAATCTAGTAGAATATTTATCATATTCTAGTAAATCTAGTAGAATATTTATTATATTCTAGAAAATCTAGTAGAATATTTATCATATTCTAGTAAATCTAGGAGAATATTTATCATATTCTAGTAAATCTAGTAGAATATTTAACATATTCTAGTAAATCTAGTAGAATATTTATCATATTCTAGTAAATCTACTAGAATAATTATCATATTCTCGGAATTCTAGTAGAATATTTATCATATTCTAGTAAATCTAGTAGAATATTTATCATATTCTAGTAAATCTAGTAGAATATTTATCATATTCTGGTAAATCTAGTAGAATATTTACATATTGTAGTAAATCTTGTAGAATATTTATCATATTCTAGTAAATCTCGTAGAATATTTATCATATTCTGGTAAATCTAGTAGAATAATTACATATTGTAGTAAATCTAGTAGAATATTTATCATATTCTAATAAATCTAGTAGAATATTTATCATATTCTAGTAAATCTAGTAGAATAATTACATATTGTAGTAAATCTAGTAGAATATTTATCATATTCTAGTAAATCTAGTAGGATATTTAAAATATTCTGGTAAATCTAGTAGAATATTTATCATATTCTAGTAAATCTAGTAGAATATTTATCATATTCTAGTAAATCTAGTAGAATATTTATTATATTCTAGAAAATCTAGTAGAATATTTATCATATTCTAGTAAATCTAGTAGAATATTTATCATATTCTAGAAAATCTAGTAGAATATTTATCATATTCTAGTAAATCTAGGAGAATATTTATCATATTCTAGTAAATCTAGTAGAATATTTAACATATTCTAGTAAATCTCGTAGAATATTTATCATATTCTAGTAAATCTACTAGAATAATTGTCATATTCTAGGAATTCTAGTAGAATATTTATCATATTCTAGTAAATCTAGTAGAATATTTATCATATTCTAGTAAATCTCGTAGAATATTTATCATATTCTGGTAAATCTAGTAGAATATTTACATATTGTAGTAAATCTAGTAGAATATTTATCATATTCTAGTAAATCTCGTAGAATATTTATCATATTCTGGTAAATCTAGTAGAATATTTATCATATTCTAGTAAATCTAGTAGAATCTGAGTGAATCTAAAAATGTTGATTCATTCTCATGCTTATTGCTAAAAAATATTTCTCCAGTTTTTAAAAAAGTTATTCCGTTTAAGGAAGAAAAATATTGTTGATCATATTCTGAAGTTGAACTTCCAAAATTTCATTTTAAAGAAATATTTTACCATCTCAGAATTCAAACAAAACTGCGACGTCATACGACGTCGCTTTTTGACCAATATATATGAACACAAGATGTGCGTCGTGGTGTACTGGATATCGGCTCGGAACGAGAATTCAGGCAGCAGTGTTCATGGCTCAAGTAACCGCGCTCGGATTCCCCACGTTAAAGCTGACCTTATCTCACATCCCAACTCTATATGCCTTTGGCAAAATATCCAGAGTTTCGAGAGAATTCCGATAGAGTGTTTGTTGGTGTACCATCGTTTGAGTTAGTCGAAACATAACATTGAAACTATTCATAGCGAGTTATAACAGTGCCATTAAAAGAATGTATTATGATTAGTCTCACGTTTTTAGGTTATGCGTTGTAGTGCAGTGGATATCGACTCGGTACAACAAACCGGGGTACCGGGTTCGAATTCCAGTTGAATTCCTTGCATTCACTTACGCACAAATACACTTGCGAAAGGTATTAATCTATCTCTTCCCTCCAATTATGGGTTAAATAACATGACAGATTGGGCTTTATAGCCCTGGTAGGCAACCAATCTACCGCAGAAAGTAATGCGGGATAATTCTTTACCCGGTTAGTCATGTCTTTTTTTTAAACATGATCGCCTAAGCTTGTATCACAAAATATGAACACAAAAATTATATCTGTAGCCGTTCAATGTTAAAAAAATGTAAGTATTCACTGGCAGTACTTAAATCTATTAGCATTTTTATAGAATTCTGAACCGGGATTCCACAATAATTTCTCTCTCACTGGATCGATATAAGTATATCGAAAAAGGTAAAATATGGACATTAAATTTAAATTTATGCAATGTATAAGACTTGATAATATTAATTATTAGATAAAGGTATAGTACTTGAAATTTGTTTTTGTAATTGTTTATATGTAATTTTATAAGCAAATGAATAAAAAATGAAAGTTTTGTGTCTGTAAATATAAAATTAGTATTGATGTATTATACGTATTATAACAGGTTCATATATGGTATGTTGAGTATGTCTGAAGAGAGTGGCTCTTTTGAAGTGTCTGTTGATAATGAAGAACTTTTTTATGTTGGTTTTCTGGAACTTTTATAAGGTTCATTGTAGTTATGTTAAAGTGATTTTTTTTATATAATGACGATTTTAATTTTTTTTTTTGTTTTACTGATAAGAACGGGTGGTAAATGTTTTGAGGATAATGTAGTGTACGTTTTTTTTTTTAAATTTCCGCCTGTGTTGTTTCTAAGTAGAAAGAGTGTATGAATGGTAAATATTTTTTGCCGCTTATCACTAGTAAAATTCGACAATAAGCCGAAGCGAAATGATGGAGTATGCGTTAATTTTGTCATTGTCTTGTTTTCGTTGTCATTGCTTGTTTTCATTAAGTACAACGAAAAGAGTACTGGACTCTTATGCTATATATGTACTCCTATACGGCAGCGAATGCTGGGCAATATCCTCAAAGATGGCGGAGAGACAAGAAGCGACAGAAATGTGGTTCAACAGAAGGATGCTGGGAATAACATAGCCTGATCATGTGAGCAACGACAAAGTTTTGGAGAGAATGCAAACTAAAAGAACACATACTTGGCATCAGGAAGATACAGCTGAGGTTTTAAAACACGTAATGTGGAAGGAGGCTGGGAAAACTAATACTCACAGGACAGATAGAGGAAAAAGAGACAGGACAAAGCAGAGCAAGATATACTTGATGGGTTTGAAAAGGTGGCTGGCGGAGCGGGGTTTGGGAGAGCTACCTAAGAGAAAATATATTGAGAGTGACAAGGAGTCGGGCTAAGTGTTGGTTCATGATCAATTACGACCTGAAAGGACACCGCACTTAAATAAGAAGTCGTAGAAGATTTTTCTAATTTTTTTTTCCAATAGCGCGGCTAACAACGACTTTAAATTGCGAAAAAGTATTTTGAAACGTCTGTAAGCACATAGTATAGGATGTTTGCAAAGTCTGCATGAGTTTCCGAGAAAAAGAGTGATGTCCAGGGACAAAACATGCGCGAAAAAAAAAAAACGAAACTGTAGGCCATTTGTTTTTAAAGATGACAGTTTTCCCGGTTGCGAGATGTTTTTGAAAACACTGGAAATTTCTTTTTCGTGCCTCAGAAGTCAAAGGAAGATTTTTCGATGAAACTGATTTAATTTTTTTGGAAAATGAGATTTTTTCTCTTAAATTGCTTTAGCAAAATATACAAAATTTGATAGTCTCAACGATTAACTAGATCAGTCAGTCTCGCTAGAACCATTACGTTCTAGCGAGACAAGCTTGCTTAACATAATACCACCTTAAGGTGCCAACTTAGATGTGGCACACGGTCAGAAGTAGGGGGCGTTCAACGAAGATCGAACTCACTATTCAGTTGTAATTGACTGAGCGAGACAAGCCTGCTAACCATTACACCACGTCTAGGTTCCCAAACTGTTGGTAAATAAATGTGTTAAAATGACATGTCAGTGTTATTTTAATTTTTTTCGTAAACTAAATGACAATTTTTCCATAGCACCCTATTAACTGACCAATTGCAACAAAGGTTTTTTGTGGCGAGTTTCATCCATTGGGGCTTCATAGAACTGGGCTTGCTTATTTTTTTGTGACTAAAGATGAACACGAAAAAGAGACGTTTTGAGTTTCAAAATGTATATATATATATATATATATATATATATATATATATATATACATACTAGCAGTATAGCCCGGGTGTAATGAAAGCTTTAAAACTAATCCATGGTCCTGTAGCACAGACTCTTTGGACATTGGCACGAGAGACTAAAAGGAAATAGTTGTTTCCAGTTAAAGTGAAACCGTAGACTGAAAGAAAAATGAATGGATGTAAATTTTGATTTCCTGTTATCGATATCAAATGAGTTTTTTCGTTGTAAACTGAATTTTGAAGGCTAAATAAATCCTCTGATTAAATGGTATGATGGCTAAGACTAAGAACTACAATTATACCTACTTAGAGCCAAACTAGAAGCAAAAACTAAAATAAAAGGGCTGAAAAATAATACAGATATACAGGCAGATAAAGAGACACACACACAAACATCTTGTTTTTCATATCTGTATATACTATCGATTTTCTGCACTATTGTAAGAACTGCAACCTTGAATCTTCTGAATATCATTTCTTATGTCTTTGTCTATGAGTGTATCAAATTTGATTACAATCGGACCACACCTTCTATAACCCGATTTTTTCGATTATCGATTTTCGATATTTATCGGGGGTACCTCGACACAAAACCTAGCTAAGAACACTCGCAGACGCTTATAGTACAACTGCGTAAATTTCCAAGAAAATCGGTTCAGCCGTTTCGGAGTCTATAGTTAATGGACACGCACACACACATACACATACATACACACAGACAAATTTATATATATATATATATATATATATATATATATATATTATCTAAACATATATTGTCAAATATAACAGACAATGAACGTCTATTATGCTTAGTCATGAGCTGTTCTAAACGTCGTATTTTGGCTTTACTCTCTGGTGGAAATAAAGACAAAAATTTGTCCAACATTTGGATATTATTTTATTAAGCTGGTTCTAAGGTTTTGGCAAACAGGAGCTATTTTCATAATGGTTATAAGGACGTTAACATAAATATATTCACCATTAAAGAGGATATTTTGGGGGGGGTTGACATAAAACATTGCTATGCGACGATAGCAGACGCAGGTTGTAAATGCGGTTCTATCTCGTCACACTACATGAGAGACCAAAATGCTAACAATAGAACCATATGTTTAAATACAATGTAATGTGTTGTGACTAGATTGTAATGTCCTTTTGCGGAGTGTGGGTTGCTTCGATTTAATGTAAATAGCCTCCAATATCTGAAGTTTCTTTTTAATTTGTGTATGTATGAGTATTATTGTGTTATCGACTAAAATTTGTCTAATATTACATTCATGGCTATTTTTTCTAAGATATATTGTTTACTTGAACTATGATCAGAAAGGTGACAGGTAAATCTACGGGAAAGCGTGGTTGTTTGTCAAACCAATATATGTAGTGGGTTCATTATTAGTCAGAGATGCAATCTCTAAATAAGAATGTAAATTGATAGACTAGATTTTTCTTTCTGTAGAGGATTTAGTTGTGGATTTGTAGGGTTATTAGAGACTATGAGGTCAATTGTTTTACATTTTTATAATACATGATGAGGTTAATTTTTGTATTATTAATAATTGGTTTAATATTTCTACTCATTATGGTTTTGAGTGTTGCTTCATCATGTTTGCATTTGGTTGCAATAGTATAAAATTAATAGTGTTAATATATATGTATGTAAAAAATACAAACTGTATGAATATTTATCTAGAGTAAATTTATCGGTTTCATATTTCTAGGATTTTCAAAGTTACATTAAGATGTGGAGATGCGTTTCTATGCTACGAACAGTTTCGTATTTATATATTTTTTATTCGCATGGGATATAAAAAAAGAATTTACTTTCTTCATATATATATATATATATGTGTGTGTGTGTGTATATATATATATATATATATATATATAGTCATCCGCAGACACATATCTTTCGCAGTACGGTTAGATATCCAATTGCTTGTAGCCAGGATTGAACCCGACTGAACTGGCATCAATCGGCAATTCTAACACTGAGCTAAGGGCGCTCGGTTAAAAAAGACGGACTTTTAGCGTGTTATATACAATGTAAGACACACACACACACACACACACACAGATATATATATATATATATATATATATATATATATATATGCCGCGTAATAAATCGTTTACAAATTGAAATATATATATATATATATATATATATATATATATATATATCACAATGTGTGCGATTATGTCAAAACTGTCTATACATGTTCATATACGCAATCACTCGTAATTTCTCTCTTTTCCTATTGCTTTCAATTTGTTGTGTCAATGGAATGTCAGTTACCAAAATCGTTCTTTCCTCCTTATTTGTCCCCAAAATAATTTAATCTTTTACAAGTATCCCTTTTGCTACACTTTTTTCTTATGCCTTC
The DNA here is from genome assembly GCA_037127315.1 of Ascarosepion bandense. Taxonomy (NCBI): domain Eukaryota; kingdom Metazoa; phylum Mollusca; class Cephalopoda; order Sepiida; family Sepiidae; genus Ascarosepion; species Ascarosepion bandense. The sequence continues at coordinate 7,622,709 of JBBBDQ010000327.1, read as the reverse complement.
CCTCATTTCTCACGAGTTCCGTCCATTGTTTTCGCAACATAATTCTGCGAAACCAAATCACTTTCTTCAAGTCTCCTATTCCTCTCTCAGATAATTGTCCAACATTTACTGCCATATAGAAATATTTATATTGCATAGCAGTTTATATTAGAAACAAAAGTAAAAAAAAAAAAAAAAAAAAAGAAAATCCTCTTATTTATTCGCTTAGC
>JBBBDQ010000327.1:7462500-7617500 GCA_037127315.1 Ascarosepion bandense | reverse complement strand
TCAATTCTAAACGTTGTTCCTAAGACCCCCTATACCACATAACCGAGGACGTTCTCGTTCCCTACGTATTTTATTCGTACGAATATAGTTCCCCTGGGACAGGTTCTTCTCAAAAACATCTACATTATGGAAAACACTACCATCAGTATGTTTTCTGATCATGACAACTTAACCTCTTGAAATCTAAGATTATCCGTTACATTTTCTACAGAACCACAAATAATGAACTTGTTACCTCTCCTTCTCATGCTCATGTAACACCATTCAATAAATCCCTACCCTGAGTGACTCTCGGGTAATGTATTCAGTAAACATTAGTAAAGAAAATAGCATATCATGGTACGTTAAATTTTTCAAATGTAATATAATTTATTTTCTTCTGCACTAGTTTCGTTATTGTTTGATTATGTTCTTAGTAGAAAGAGGGATGATGTGAGAAGCAGTGAAAAATGAGTAAAATATGACAGTCAACATGAAAAGATTAATAGAAGACGACTAGCTCGTTCCGTTAAAAATAACGGCAAAATATTTATATTCGATACGCCGTCTAAAATGACACCAACATACATATTGATGTACCTTCTCTTGAGTATCTTACATTCAGACATGAGGAAAAAATAATACAATCCCCTGAACGGGACAGAAGAAACACACACATAATATATCCAGGTGAAAAGAACAGGCTTACAAACCCGAGTTCTCCTGCATTTCAGTCAGTTAAGTGCCATACGTGATACACGCTTGGACGGTCATGTCTCGAAAGAGACATGACTGACTGGGCAGAAGATTATCCCGCAGTAGTTTGCCATTGCTTTCTGCGGTAGACTGGTTGCCGACCAAGGCTATAGAACCCAATCTGTCCTGCTATTTAACCTATAAATGGAAGGAAGAGACGGATTAATACCTTTCGCAAGGGTATTTGCGCGTAAGTGAATACAGTGGATTCAACTGGAATTCGAACTCGGCTCCCCGGTTTCTCGTTCCGAGCCGATATCCACTGTACCACAAATTTACTTTTCTTAAAAAGTGCTCAATACAACATAAGTAGTAGGATATAATATAATTAAGTTATTTTTTATTTAAAATTTATTTAATTTACATTGCGACACGGAAATTTCTATGTTTAGAGTTTTTACCTTGTCATCATGTAATTTTGAATAATTGTAGTGAAAATGATTTACATTATTCAACGTTGCCTGATGAGGAGGTAAAATCCCGAAACATAGACATTTTTGTGTCACAATGTAAATTAAGTAAATTTTAAATAAAAACTAATTCATTCATATATATATATATATATATATATATATATATATATATATATAAAATCCTAAAAGGCTGAGCAAAAGCTAAAATCTCAAAAACCCGATTTTATTAAGATTTAAGATTATTTTTATTAACATTAAAATTGATCAAGGTAGACGGCTCGATGTAAAAAGTATTATCTATTTACAGAATCAGATACATATAGTATGTCAGAAACTTCCGAAATTTAAATTTGTTGAATGGCCATTTCAGCGAGAAAATTCTCACTCCATCAGCAACGAGCGTAAACAAAAATTTATTAATTCAAATATGGTGCTACATTTCTATACCAGAAGAAGCCGAAAAACATATCCATACACAGGAAGTTTAAAATAAAAGTGAGTGAGATTAAAAAAGAAAAAGAATTATTATATAAAGTTGTCGCCCATACATAAGGAAAAGGGAAAAGCAGAAACAGAGATTCATGACTCGATATTAGAAAACTTGACATTATGTCTGTATGAAAGAATCAAAAGTTAAAATTTAAACGGTGGAAAGAAGGGGAGAAAGGAAATAAAAACAAAAGGGGTAGACAGGGTAAAGTTAACGAAGAAATAAAATATATATATATATAAATACAATAATAAGGCCTTGTTAAAGAGCAAACACGCGGCAAGTGCTTTCATAACCGTTGGTAAAGAGAAAGAATTTAGCTGTCGTTGCCTCGCTATTGTCTCTCTTTATATTAGCGCGAAGGAGGTATATATATATATATATATATATATATATATATATATATATAAGTGGTTTCAACTAATGGATATATATTCCATAGTTTAATATTCACTTTTTATAAAAAGTGCGCAATACAAAAATAGATTGTTTATAGTTATTATTTTTACAATAATAGCATACTGCAACACAAAAGCTTCAATGGACAATGCACCATCCTCAGCCAGAAAGATGTGGTTCAGTTACGGGGTCATATATATATTGATAAAGAATTTTAAAATAAACAATAAAATCAATAATAAAATAAAAACTAAACATTAAAAATTAAAAAATAATAAAAAAGCCACTGCATGAATTAAAAATTAATATTTGTCTTAAAGGGTTTTATTTATATTAATAAAACACTTTAAGACAAATATTTTATTTTCATTGTTTTAATTTTAATATCGTCGCATCTAAAATAATATATTGGCTACATTTTAAATAACTAAAACATCTATACACCCTCGCTATACTCTAATGTCTCAATATTAATTTATCTACACCTACAATTCTTTTAAGCTTTAATAACCTCCAACTCAAATACATTCAACTAATATAGTGGCATTTTTTTTTTATCTTAATAACAGTATTTATAAAATCAGAGAAGATAATAAGAAAATGCTTAACGGCACTCACTGTCCGAAACGTCACAAATAAATTAGAAAATACTCTCGTATATAGTAAAATCTTTCGCTACATTAAATGGTATCTTGAAGTGTTGATTAAACATTTAATATGTGTGTAAATTATAAAAAATAAAAATATTTCATATATTCTTTTCCAATTCGGTCTAGAATTATATGCTTTTTCTTCATGTGTCGTGTCTTTTCAGGACGTAGGCGATCATAGGCTTCCACTTGGCTCTATCTCTTGTTGCACTCAATATTTCTTCTCTTGGTTTCTCTTCTAAACCTCACTCCGCCATCTATTTGCTCAGACCTAACAAGTACGTCTCGCGCTGCTTTCCTGTCTCTCCTTCCCTGTATCCTACCTCTGAGTATTAAATTCTCTAGGCCCTCCTTCTTCATTACGTGTCCCAGTTATTTTGGACTTTGAGACACAGTGGAACTATGGATAACGGATTGTGCAATCGGAAAGCAGAGTCTGACTTCCAGTTGAGTTCACTGCATTCATTTACCTGCTAATAAGATTAGGAAAGGCATGAATCCATCTCTTTCCCTAGCTATGGCTAAATAGCAAAACAGACTAGATGTGATAGACTTGGTAAACAACCAGTCTATGAGAATGAAAATTCTGAATTAAAACTACCTCTTAACTTAAAAAATAAATCCACCCGTATCAAGTCTTGAAAAAAAGAACTATCCCTATCTACTTCAAATTCCAACACAAAATACTCGTCTGTTTTAGTACAAAGGTTCGAAAAATTTCAAGACTTCAACCCCACTGATTTTGCACTCATTTCCAATCAGTGTGTCACCGATAAACTTTTTAAACGACAATGACGGCAATTTCGTCCAACGAAACACGGGAACAGGTGTAATTTTCGTAAAATGTTGGTGTAAGTACCTTTAATCATTTAACTGCAAGGAATCTTATTTAAATGGATGACGTGTTTGCATTTTTAACCGCCATATAAGTCGAGTTCTACTTTTGGATATATATATATATATATATATATATATATATATATAACATATCATACAACAAGTCCCGTACCTCTACATATAGATGGCGCCGTAACAAAAAATCAAATCATTCTTATGAAGTATATAGTAAAATCTTCAGATGGCACGTTACAAAATTTGGGCCCAATTGGATTATTAGTTTACAAATTACAGTTATTTAAGTGAAGCTACTGTTATTGTTGTTTCCCAGAAAGTAATGGCAACCTACTACGGGATAATCTTCTGCCCAGTCAATCATGCCTCTTTGAGACATGATGGCTCAAGTGTGTATCACGTATGGCACTTAACTGACAGACTGTTGAAAATTTTTAAAACAATGGAAAAATATGAATTTTCTGTGTTTATAAAGCATAACTTTTCTGATTTGGAAAAATACTGTGGATTGATAAGTGTTATTCGGACTCTTCTCCGCCGGAAATAACGGTTAAGTGGTGACATACTGACTTTAATCACGGTCGTACAGACACAAATGTTGCTGAAAGCTCAGGTCGCCCAAAATCGGCAATTGTCCCGGAAACACCAAAGAGATCTACAAACTAGTTTTGGCCGATCCTAAAGTAAAGTTACGGGAGATAGCAGAGGAGTTGAACATATCACCATCTTGCATGAATATTTGTCAATGACAAAACTGTGTTTTAAATGGGTGCGACGTTTGGTCACAGTCGATCAAAAACAACGAAAATTCAGAGCGCTGTTTGCAACATTTTCAACTCAACATGAAATTTTTGGGTAAATATGTGAAACATGGACCCACCACTTTACTCCAGAGTCAAACTGGCAGTCATCTGAGTGAACTGCAGCAAGTGAAAGCCGTCCAAAGCCATCAATGACCCAAACATCACCAGGCAAGCTTTTGGCCTCCGTAATTTGGGATGCGTTCATCGATTACATTGAGAAAAGATAAACGGTCAATAGCAAATATTATATAGCATTATTGGTACGTTTCAAAGAAGAAATCGCCATAAATAGCCACAAATGAAAAAGAAGAAATGAGCTTTCACCAAGACAACACACTATGTCACAAGTAACGATGGCAAAACTCCATGGATTGTACTTCAAATTACTTCCGCTAAGTGTTGGTTACGAATTATAGTCTGGTTCGTCACAATTACCTACGCATAAATACACTTGTAATAGGTATGGACCCATCTATGTGTTGAATATCCGTACAAACTGATGGGTAACCGGTTTACTGCAGAAAATAACGGCAGCCTAATGCGGGGAAAATCGTCTGCCAGCCAGTCATTAATCGAAAGAGACATGATGGCCTAATAGTGTATTATGTATAGCACTTAACTGAATGTGTTTTATGAACCCAATTCCTGGGCAGGGCTGTGAGTATTTGGACACTGTGGAAGCAGGTCGAGCAATAGCTAAGCAGTACTAAATAAGGACTAGAGGATACATATATGTGGTAAGCGGAAGATGAACAATCAAACTCCATAGATTAAATTAAGTGTTCTGTTAGACCTTCCTTGATGAAGGCCGGAGAGCATAAAAGCCGAAATATCGTGAAAATGACAATAAAGATGTTGATAATAGTGTGTCGGTAAATAAGAATAACTCTTCATCCCAAAAACTAAGAGAGAATATGTTTTTCTAATGGAACATGTCTTATAGCCTTATCAGGTTCACTACAATTATTTGCCTTTCGATTGGTATCAAGTATGTATCCATATTTTGAGTGGTGATTACATTTATATTAATATTTCTCTTCGTTCATACACCTTTGTGCAAATTCATTGAAACAACTGATTTAGTTTTCTTTCTTTCACTAATCTTACAGCCACTAGAGTGACAAGGTGTAATCGATTTCTATTTTTCCTTAGATTAGGTCATTTGCAGTGGTGTGCAGTAATAATAATCTATTTTCATGGTGTATGATGAAATTTGTTTGGCCTTAAAAACATTGCGTCATCCATGACTGCATCATATTTTTATCACGTCCAGACACTATTGTCGAATGTCGATTAATTTTTCTGCAACCATCGTCTGCGATGGACGTTACTCCAAGGAAGCGTACGAAAATTGTAACACTGCACGAACACACTGAAAAGCGTTACAGTGGGATCATGGATATTGTTGGTGTCAGCCTTTCAGCTGCCAGTCGTGTTATCAAGGTGAAGAAACAAACTGGATCCGTCAGTCCAATTCTTGAAGGAAAGTGGGGTCGGAAGAGAAAAAAAAAACGCCAAGGGACGACATACACGTGATAAAGAAAAATGTGAAAAATCCTCATAAGACATCATTCGTGTTGTTTTAGTTAATTTTCATAAGGCTATACTAATCTGTCCAACCAAGTCAGTACTTATATATATATATATATATATATATATATGTTCCTCTCAACCTATTCTTATTCATTACCTATGATTTTTGCAACTATTATTTAAGTATTACAAGTAAGGCAGAAGAAGTAAATACTGTCAGGTTAACGAGGTGTCATGTGTCATTTTGAGGTGTTCGCTTTTCTAATAAAAAAAAACAGAAGATTATTTAGACAAATTAGTATCACTTGAACAAAACATCTGCTGTCGGTGGCTGTTTAGTTCCAGTTAAGTATGACGCTTTCAACACGTCATTTCAAAATCGGCTATTGCTTATCACTTCAAATGACACTGGCAAACCAATTCCATCAACGAAATGTAACGGAAAAACGCCGTCTCGTTTTCCATCCGTTAGCTTTGCGTGACGTCAAAGTTCGCGTTAAGATGGACTGTCGATGCAATGGCCGCTGTGGATAGAAAGCCAATATGAAAGCCGACGATAAGTTCTATTTTCACTTTCCTCTTTTGCTTTTGTTTCTAACGTTCGCACACCAAACTGGATTATCAAAATGTCTGGGTGTTTGACTTTTGAATTAGGTCGAATCTCTTAAAGTCGTGTATCTTTTGTTAGAATTCAGCCCCCGTCGCTCGATCTATGTTTGAAGGAAAATATTACATATGCTTAATTTCTGCAGCGATTTGAAATAATAGATCGCTACATTGTAAACTATGATTGTACGCTAACAGAGAGGGGAAGAGAGGTTACAGAGAATGATAGATTGATAACGAGAGAATAGAAAATATGAAGGATCTTCAGTTTTGAAATTTAATAAAAATATCAATGCTATCTAACGTAATAAAGCTTTAAAACTGACGTTTTAAAAGTGTATGAAGTGTATATAAGTGCATAAATGTGCATAAGTGTTTATAAGTGTATAAAGTGTATATAATATATATATATATATAAATATAAACAAAATATACAAGAAAGGTGTAGAAGCATAAGGATAATAAAAATAATCCCTTTAAAATGTGGAAACGAAATACTATAATCAACAAGGTTCATTCAGACTATTGTGATACTGTTTTACTCTATTTATGTAAAGTCTAAGCAACCTTCTCTCTTAAAGCTGAAGAAATTATTGTTAGCTCTAAATGTAACCTGTCTGATTCCCTGATTGTAATTTTTCTCCCTTTCTTATGTCTTTCAGCACATATGTTTTGTCCTCAATTGATTCTGAAGAGTGATGAGCGATCAAGATTAAGCACTTTCTTTCATATTTTATTATATTTTTTGATCAACTAATTCATTGTGAATATTTTTTTTAATCTTGCTCATCCTCCCCTTGTTTATTTTTGTATATATTTATATATTTTTTTAGAATGCCCGTTCTTAAGGTTTTTATAAATATTACTACCCCGCCAAACACAAAGATTCTTTTATATATCTAACTGCTTATTCTGAGGTTTAAGCAATTAATATCAAATATAGAGCTTTGGAAATCTGGTATAAAAGTGTTAGGTGGTATTTCTGATAGTGTTTTTTTTTTTTTAATCATCTCACCCCAAGCAAGGCATTCCACTGCCACTATTGCGCATGGGGCTACATAGGGGAAGGTAAAGAGAAGGAGTGGTTAGACATAGGGGATGTCAGGAGGAAGGTGACAGATGAGTAAGGATACCGAGGATGAGGGTTGGGCAGATGGGAAGAGTGTTTGATAGAATGGGAGCAGGTTAGTGTGTTAGGAGGTGTCTATTGACCTTACATTTAAACTCCTGGAGATTGTAGCCGTCGGGGAAGCAATCGTTTGGAAGAGAATTCCACAGTCGGGAAGTGCGAGGAAAGAAACTGTTGGAGTAGAAGTTACGGCTGCATTTTATCGGTCTTTTGTTTAAGATTTCTCCCTCGGCAACGGATCTCGTATATTATCTTTAAACGAAGAAGCAATAAATATTAATAAAACTGAAGGTATATTAATGGTTCCGTGGCGCACCAAAACACAACCTTAACGTCTCTCAATGTATAAGCACAAAACTAGATCCCCAATATATTGTCAATATATTGCTACTATATTGCTATTAGTTTAATAGCTCAGAATGTCTCATAATAATCTAAACTTATTTATAAATGGAACTGTGTATGTGTGTCCGTTACCGATAGACTCCGAAACGACTGAGCCGATTTTCTTGAAAATTTACACAATTGCACTATAAGCGTCTGTGAGTGTTCTTAGTTACATTTTGTGTTGAGGTACCCCAGATAAATATCGAAAATCGATAATCGAAAAAATCGAGTTATAGAAGGAGTGGTCCGATTTTAATCAAATTTGATACATTCATAGACAAAGACATAAGAAACGATATTTAGAAGTTTCAAGGTTGCAGTTCTTACAATAGTACATAAAATCGATAATATATAAATATATATATATAAAAGGCAAGATGTTTGTGTGTGTGTCTGTTTATCTGCCTGTATGTTTATATTTTTTCAGCCATTTTATTTTAGTTTTTGCTTCGGTTTTGGCTCTAAGTAGGTATAATTGTAGTTCTTAGTCTCAGCCATGATACCGTTTACTCAGAGGACTTATTTAGCCTTCAAAATTCAGTTTACAACGAAAACAACTTATGTGATATCGATAGCAGGAAATCAAAATTTGATTTACATCCATTCATTTTTCTTTCAGTCTACAGTTTCGCTTTAACTGGAAACAACTATTGCTTTTTAGTCTTTCGTGCCAACGTCCAAAGAGTCTGAGCTCCAGGACCATGGATTAGTTTTAAAGCTTTCGTTACACCCGAGAAACATAATGAAACATCCTTCACCAGCAATGAAGCTTATTCAAAAGGCGCTGGTTTTCATTATTTTTGCGTAATTTCATTTATATAACACCTAGTTTTTATATAAATGGGATACAGTGTAAATTGAAACAGTTGTGGAAAGTCATGTTCGTATATATCGTGAAGGGACACGTCACAGAGAATAACATTTTTCTTGGTCTTGATCTGTTTTTTTTTTCCAAATTTTATTTTTCAGGATTAATTTTTTTCAAAATACCAAATGATGTTCTTCTATTCTAGCTAAAGACGTTAATAATATATATTCGAGATTTCAGATTATTTTTCTCCTGAGCAAAAAGGTTTCAAGTCATCAATATATAAGGGATAGATATCTATTTATGCAATGTAAATTCTTGTGGAATTCTTGCATTAAACGCTTTCAGATGATCCCTCGCCCCAACCGTTTCTTGTGAAAAAAAAAGGTACAGTGTAATTGTTCTGCGCAGCATTTTATGAAGATCAAGGAATGGAAATGACCTCATTTGGATCCAATCAATCAATTCATGAAAGCGAAAACTTGTAAGAATTAATTTAAAATAAAATAAAATTAAGAAAACAATGCATTAAATGTTATAAATTGTTACTCAGTTTTCAAGGCAAAATTGACTATATTTTTAATAAAAACGAGACAATAATTAAAGGAAAATATGATTGTAGTAACTCGATATGAAAAATTAAAAGAAAAAGAACAAAAGTCGAAGAAAAAGGAGAAGAATAAATAAAAAAAAAGAAGGAAAAGAAGATGAAGAAGGAGAAGAAAAAGAGAGAGAAGACAAAGAAAAAGAAAACAAAGGAGAATAATAATAATAATAATAATAATAATTATTATTATTATTATTATTATTATTATAAGAGGAAGAATTAAAAGAGTTAGAAGAAAAAGAAAATCAATAACGAATAATATTAACATCCTTCACTAGCAATGAAGCTTATTCAAAAGGCGCTGGTTTTCATTAATTTTTGCGTAAATGTTTTCTAATTGCAGTTTATCATATTTTTTCACTTATTTGTATAGTTTATATGTTATTTTTTTTATGATTTCGTTTTTAGATATCCTTGTTCTTGGAAAATTCCTGAAATTATGGAGATATTTTTATTACATTTCAAATGATCAATATGAAATATCTTGTTAAATGAGGATTGCAATTATCCAGGGCTCCTGACGGTTGTTGAAAGGGGAAGGGAATTGTTTTAGTTCATTTTAACGAACCTGACTTTGAATCGAAAATCGGTTGGTCGTACACGAGAGGCGATGTATATCCACAGAAAAAAAGGAAAGAGGATAAAAGAGAATGAATAAAAGAAAAGAAAAATGGATAAAAAGTGATAGATTAAAGAAAGTATGAAATATAAATGTAAAGACAGAATGAAGAATAAAAAAGATATAGATAAGAATGAAAGAGAAAGTGAGAAAAATGAAGAAAATGATCAGTTAATGAAAGAAAAAATAAGAACAAAATGAAAGAAGAAGAAAGATAAATTTAAAACAAGAAAAACCCAGATAAAGGAAAAAAAAGAAGAAAAATGAAAGAAAGAAAGAAGGAAAGAACAAAACAATTTATCAATAAAATAAAAAAAGAGAAAATAACAAGAATAAAGAAAGAATAAAAGAGAAATGCTAGAAAGAAAAAGCAAAAGAAAGAAACAGTTAAATAAAGAAGGATGTGAAAAAGAAAAGAAAGAAGGAAGTGGGAAAAGAAAGAAAGAAAGAAAGGGATAGAAAAAAGGAAGAAAGTAGGAATAAAATGAAGAGAACGATTAATTAACGAGAGAAAGAAAAATAAAAAAAATGAACAGGTATAAAAAAAAAGAATGAAAGAGGAAAAAGTATATTTTTTTCCTTTTCTTTTACGAAATAGCTTGGAAGTATTCTAACAAGAGACTGAAAGTGCGACACAGAGATCCGAAGGTGAATTGGCATGGCGAAGGAAGCATTCCAGAAGTTGAGTAAAGTATTAAGAAACAAGACGATATTGTTAGAAACAAAGAAGAGAATACTGGATTGCTATCTGATGTCAGTACTTCAATATGGCAGTGAATGCTGGACAATATCATTAAAGATGAAGGAAAAACTTGAAGCAACTAAAATGTGGTTCTACCGAAGGATGCTACGAATATCATGGACCGAGCATGTGAGCAAATGATAAGGTTTTGAAACAAAAAGGAAATTAATACTGAGCATCAAGAAAAGACAGTAAAGTATTAAGACACAGGAAACTTTCACTAGAAACAAGGAAGAGAGTACTGGATTGTTATGTGATGTAAGTTCTTGAATATGGCAACGAATGTTGGACAATATCAACAATGATGAAGGGAAAATTCGAAGTAGCTGAAATGTGTTTCTACAGAAGGATGCTGCAGATATCGTGGACCGAGCCTGTGAGCAATGATGAGGTTTTGAAAATGATGGAAACGAAAAGGAAATTAATATTGAGCATCAGGAAAAGACACTAAAGTTCCTGGGACATGCAATGAGGAAGGAGGGCTTGGAGAACCTGATACTAACAGGCTAGATAGAGGGAAAAAGAGACAGGGGAAAGCAGCGGATAACATATTTGAAGGGCCTTGTCAGGTGGATGATGGAACGAGGGCTGCATGGTGTAATAGGAGAATGCGTGGTAAGAGCCACCAGGGATAGGGAGACATTGAAGGCTATGATCGCCTACGTCCTGAAAGGATAGGGTACATAGAAACAAAAGAACTATAATAATTATCACGAATCAGATCATCAGAATACATTCAAGAGAAGTATATACTAAAAAGGATAGTACATGTAATTTGAAATAAATGACAAGCAACATGTTGACATCCCCACATTACGTCAAACAAATACTGGAAAAGGCAATTACAATAATTGATCTGAGAAGTATATTTTACTGAGAAAATTGTTTTCATAAAAGTATAATACTTGCTCGCTTGATGAGTACCTATTATTTACTTATTAGAAAGCAGCTCACAATACCATTAACACTGGTCAATAATGACTACGTATTTATAATGAATGCCAATTAAACTGAGATATTAACATAATAAATTAGTTGTAAATATTTAATGATACCTTAATATAGTAAATATCATCATCATTTATCCATCACACCCAGATAGTGCATAGGGTAGCCACTTTTTGTTGCTATGACAAACTTTTTTTTTTACGGGGCTGGGTTGTTTGCCCTGCACCCAAACCTGGACGACCGGTGGACCATTCTCGGTCCTTACGTTTACAGCACCTGGTATCTCCAAATTGTCACTCATTTAAGTACTGACCAGACTCGATATTGCTTAACTTCGGGGATAGGACGGGAACCGGTGTATTCAACACGATATAGCCGTAAATACACTCCCGATCAAATATTTAAGACCACTTAAAAATCTTTTTTTTACAGATAGATTTTTAGCTCCTCCCACTTAAGGTTACCAATACTACAATCTAAAAGGTTATGGAAACAAAAAGCTACATTCCAAACATTTTATTTAGAAATTTACATTTTTATAAAATGAGGCTATTTACACATGATCAAAATTATAAGACCAGAGACAAAAATTCTACGAAATTGTACAAAAAGTGTATGAAAACATTCAACAACCAAATTTAATAATATAATCTACCTCCACTGCTTTTAATGACATCAAAAATTCTGTCGGGCATGCTAGAAATAAGCGTTTCCATTAAGGTACTGGGGATGTTGCTCCAGCTTCTGAAGATGGCTTCACGAAGTTCATTTTTTGTTGAATATTGTTTGCCATTTCGATAAACATCTCTTTTCCCAAACATTTTCAATTGGTCTCAAGTCCAGTGAGCATGCAGGATGCCCCAAGAGATGGACCCCATTTTCTTGTAGAAAGGTCAAGATCCGTCTTGCAGTGTGGATTGCAGCATTATCCTGTTGGAATAACCATCCATCCCCACACAAACGATGGCCCTCCATCATCAAAGATACTTTTTGTAGCATGTTAACACAACCAGCTGCTCTCTGATAACCCTGCATAACCTGGAGCTCCATCGTCCCTCTGTAAGAAAAGACACCCCATACCATTAGGGACCTCCACCACTATGATGTGCGAAGAAAATTTCAGGAGGCATGTTTTTGTTATACCAATATCGTTGGAAGCCATCAAGACCATCGAGATTGAATTTTTTCTCATCAGAAAACAGGACTTTCTTCCACTTCTCAACGTCCCATCTTTGGTATTTACAACCAAACTTTAAGCGGTCCACCTTGTGACGTGGAAGCAGCCGAAGGATTTGTTTACGCTTTTTATTTACAATGCCTTTTTGTCTTAAGTGTCGTCTGATGGTTACGGGACTGCAATCAGCTTCTGCGACTGCCTTAATTTGACTAGAAGAAAGTTCCCCGTCTTTCATAACAACCCGTCTTATTCTCCTACTCAATGCAGGAGAAATATTTTGGGGCCTACCAGAGGATTTTGCTTTTACATAATTCTCATTGTTCTTTAGAAAGTTGCAAATTACAGTTTTACTGCGATTTACCTTAGCTGCGATCACCCACTGTGACAAACCTTGCTTATGGAATTTTAGAATTCGAGAACGCTCAACTTCGGTAAGTTTGCTCGCTTTAGGCATGGTAACACCATTACGCAGTGATTGCTAATCTCTAAATGAACTAAAAACATTGGAATTGCCATAGATCTAACAATTTATACCCCTGGTCTTATAATTTTGATCATGTGTAAATTGCCTCATTTTATAAAAATGTAAATTACTAAATAAAATGTTTGGAATGTAGCTTTTCTTTCCATAACCTTTTAGATTGTAGAATTGGTACCTTAAGCGGTAGGAGTTTAAAATCTATCCGTAAAAAAAAAAAAATTATTTTCAAAGATTTTTAAGTGGTCTTAAATTTTTGATCGGGAGTGTATATAGTAAATAAGAATATCATAATTATTTAATAAGACGGCAATAATTCTTTAATGAGACTTTTAAAAAATGAAACTTTAATATAATATATGAACCTTTGTTAATTCTTTAATGAGATATAATATAATGATTTTTCAATGAAAATTTAATAAACCATAAATATAATAGATGCGATTTTACAAAAACTTTAATTCTTCTTTCATAAGAATTTAATATAATGAGACTTTAATATAATAAATAAAACATTAATGAGACATTAATCATTCTTGAATAGGGCTTTAATAGAATGGGATTTAATATAATAAATGAGACTTTAATAATTCTTGAACAAGACTTTAATAAATGAGACTTTAATATAATAAATGAGACATTAATGTAACTTTAATAATTCTTTTATAAGACTTTAATATTATGAGACTTTAATATAATACATGAGACTTTAATAATTCTTGAATTAGACTTTAATATAATGAGACTTTAATATAATAAATGGGACTTTAATGAGATTTTAATAATTCTTGAATAAGACTTTAATATAATGAGACTTTGATATAATAAATGTGACTTTAATGAGACATTAATCATTCTTGAATAACGCTTTAATAGAATGAGACTTTAATATAATAAATGAGACTATAATAATTCTTGAATGAGACTTTAATAAATGAGACTTTAATTAGACTTTAATAATTCTTTAATAAGAGTTCAATAAAATAAATTAATGCTGATTAAATGAGAATTTAATATTCATAACATAACACTCTACTATTTCTTCAGTTACTCTTAGCCATTCTGTGATATATGACAACCACATCAATCTTTGTGGACCCTTTTTCTCTGGTGTGTATGGTGGATCCTCATTTGTAGTGTCATTAATTATATCTGTGTAGCGTTATCGTCTTTACATTGGCAATACGGGATGCATGTGGGAGGGTAGGCACTAGTGCATTCGGTGGCCAAGAATAACCTTAGTTCAACCGTCTAGCTGGTTTCCTTTGGCGATGTGTCATAAAATTTGAGGGAAATAATAGTACTGTGTACTGGCTTGTACCTTTGTTACTATTTATTAAAGGCTATTTACCATAAACAGGTTTTTAGAGAGAATATCAGCAATGTAGTGGTCTGATGTCCAATGCTCTAACATTATTAATTTCTCATATCTTCATTTCAAATATAGAATTTTATGGATAATGTTTCCTCCTCATCACACGTTAATCGTCCATTGATTGTGACACCGTTCAAAATATGGAGAATGTTATCGTTAGTAAGTATGTCATTATTCTGTAAATAGTAATGTAAATCAATAGCAAAAAAAAAAAACATAAAATCGTTGATGAACCAGTGCCAATGCGGAAAGTTTTAGCGCGGACGTCTATTCGTTTCCTCACATCTTTTTCTATGTGCCGTGTCCCTTCAGGACGTAGGCGATCATGGCATTACACATTTCGCTATCCTTTGTTTCTCTTAATAAGCCTTCGCCTGTTATCCCACTCAGTTCCCGCTCCGGCATCTACCTACTCGAGTAATGTTATGCACCGCCTTTCCTTGTCTCGTTTCGGCCCCGTGAGCATCAGGTTCACTAAGCCGTCTTACCCCATTACATGTCCCTAGAACTTCTGTTGTCTTTTCCTGATGTTACGTATGAGTTTCTTTCTCGTGTCCATCCCCTCCAAAACCTCAGCTTGGCTCACATGTTCTGTCCATGGTATCCTCAATGTCCTTCTGTAGAACCACATTTCGATTGATTCATGTCTTTCCTTCATTTCTGATGTGAATGTCCAGCATTCGCTACCATATTAAAAGACAGAAATCAGATATTAATCCAGTACTCCAGCCACATTTTCCTGTCTGTTAATAGTTTTCTGACCTTTTGGAATGCATCCTTTGTGATGTAAATACCCATTCGGATCTCCGTATCACACTTTCCGTCCTCTGTTAGAATATTTCCCATATATTTAAATTTCTGCACCTGTTTCATTTTAGTATCACCAACTTGTAATTTTTATTTTGGGTTCCTTTTTTTACTGATTATCATGCGTTCAGTTTTCGTGTAGTTTATCCGTAGTTTTTTCTTTCCTCTTTTTTAACTACTGCCTGTAGGAGGTCTTGTAGCTTCTTCTCTGTATTCGGTTATCAGCATTATATAATCTCCGTGCCTTATATTGTTCAGATTGCAGCCGCCAATAACGAATCCTTGCAGGATTTTAAGAGCTCTCAAAATTTGTCCCGCTGTTTAGGTTGAATAGATCTTGTGAGAAGTACATCCTTGTCTTACATCCCTTTTTATTATTGTGTATGTACTGAACTAGTTTCCTGTCGGTATGCAGGCAGTTTGCTGTCAGTACACGTTCTTAATTACTATTAGTTCATTCCGGAATATGTCAAGGTTGCGAGTGTCTCTATCAGTTCTTTGTGGCGTACTTTGTCGAATGCCTTTGCCTAAAAAGTCTGCCTCCTTCTACCGAGTGCCCGTAGCTCAGAGGTAGAATCGCCGAGACACCAATTCAATTGGTTTTCAATCCTGAGTAAAAAGCAATCAGCTGTCTAACGTACTGATGAGCTGTAATACAGTGAAACAGATCTGTCTGCAGATGACTATTTACGCACTCACACCCTGAGTGAGCACTCTGGAAGAATGGTAGACTTAGAAAAACAGTAGTTACTCTGGCTTCTACGCGTCGTTCATTCTGCAATGAATTAGAACACTCTCAGCTTTTGGGCGTGTATAATGATAATATACACGCTAAAAAGTCCGCATCCTTCTACCTAGCGCACGTAGCTCAGAGGTAGAATCGCCGACTGACGCCAATTCGGTCTGGTTTCAATCCTGGGTAAAAAGCAATCTGCTGTCTAACCGTACTGATGAGCTGTGATACAGCGAAACAGATCTCTCTGCGGTTGACTAAATATATATATATATATATATAATGTTGAGTAGGGATGGTACTTAGTGGGAAGATTCATTCATTTTTTAGTGTGCTAACCATCTATAGAACCACTCATTCAACAAAATATTAAATTACACAGTGTTCCATACAAATAATCACACACTGATTAACGATGGCATTATCCATATTTTGAACGGTGTCACAATCAATGCTTGATTAGCGCATAACGAGGAGTGGACGTTATAAAGATAATTCTATACCTGAAATTAAGATACCAGAAATTAATAATGTTACAGCATTGGAAATTTGACCACTTCATTATTGATATTCCCTAAGCTGATAAATACGCCATAGTTTTCTGTAAAAAATGGTGTGGCGCTTAGGGATTTCCTGTTTAATTGCTTATAATACCTTACTGCTATATGATGAGGTAGTATTTACAGTATTTACATTATTCAGACGAATGTCCTCATCTTTGTTGCAATTTGTACAACGTTTTGGTCGTTGTACGCTCCGGCCTTCTTCAGGTGCTAGGATTTTCGAACTGAACACTTTATTGCAATCACTAGAGTATATCATTCTCATTCCTTGCTTAATAGTAATGCCACGATTGGAAGTTATGAATTATCTACCTCTAACCCTGCAAGTTAATTGTTCACCACTGTTGTAGCCTGGTATTGAACTCACAACTCTTTGGGTCAAGTGCCAGGAACTAACCAACATCTATATCCACTATAGCAGTAATTGTAATAAAGGGTTCGGTTCCAAATTCTTAGTAAATACTGTAAATACCTTATTGCAATATGAATTTCTTCTTCTATGTACCTTGTCCTTTCAGAACGTAGGCGATCATGGCCTTCTACGTCTCCCTATCCCTGGTGTCGTTTAGCAAACTTTCTCCTGTTACACCACGCAACCCCGTTTTGCCATCCAGCCGACCAGGCCTGTAAAGTACATTTCACGCTATTTTCCCCTGTCTCTCCTTCCTTCTATTTGACATGTTAGTATCAATTTCTCCAAGCCCTCCTTCCTCATTGCATGTCCCAGAAACTTTAGCCGTCTCTTCCTGGTGTTCGCTATTATTTTCCTATTCGTTTCATTCATTTGCAAAACCTCAAAATTGCTCAAATGTTCGGTCAATGATATCTGCAGATGCTATTAAGATACAAGTACGCTATATACATAGCAATGATGTCCACATCTTTGGTTTCTTCATTTCACCCTAAGTAAGGTAATAAAGCTACTACCACGCGAGTAGTTACTTAGTGAAAAAGAAATGAGAAAAAGAAAACATTTTTGAGGAAAGAGGACAATAACAAAACAGAAATTAAGAGGACAGAAGAAAAAGATTTACATTGCCTTTAAATTTTTTAAAATGAAAGATAACTGTAATGACCATAAATGACCAACAGTCTAAACGCAGTCAAATCAAGCCTATATAACAGAATGTTCGATTCATCATAATAACCATATCTGATTTGAAATGTATCGTAATGTCGACAAATGTAAACATATTACGAAAATTAACGAAGATTAATGAAATGGACTTTAAACAACCGACAATTGGAAATGATGAATCAAAAATTGTGTTATATAGACTTCATTTGACTTTGTTTAAATTGTTGGTCATTCGAGGTCGAGAGGTCTAAGAAATGCCAAATTAATTGGTGGCTTCCCCTATATGGATAGGGTCCACAATATCGAATCTTGTCGAATGACACACATTTTCGTAACAAAGAATTATCGTAAATAATCAAGCCGTTAGAAATAAATGTATAAAACCGTTTTATTATAAACAGAATATCTACTTAAATACGAGTATCGATCAAAAATAATGTTTAAACAAATCATTTCAAATTGTCGGTTGTTTAAAGGCCATTTCGTTAATTTCCGTAATACATATATATATGCAAGCCTGTTTCGCTGTATCACATATCATCGGTTTGGCTAGACACATCCACTTGCTTCTGGCCGGGATCGAAACTCGACCGATTTGGTGTCTGTCAGAGTCGATAACCCCCTAAGCCATAGGCGCATGGAATCAGAGAAGGGAAATTTTAACGTGTTGTATATAAGCAGTGTATACAAACGCCAGTCACCGAAAGAACTCAATTCATTTCTGAGGAGTCACGCATATATCGCAGAATGGAAACTGTTTTTAAAATTTTCTTCTCTAGAGAGCTCAATCGTAATGAGACCATAATATATTAATCATCCACATACAATCCTGTTTCGCTGTGAGACAGCAAAACAGTCTTGTATGTGGATGATTAATATATATATATATATATTTATGATATGTATAATATATATATATATATATATATATATATATATATGTATGTGGATGATTAATGTATATATGTATATCATCCACATATGGGCTTGTATGTAGATGATGCATATATATATATATATATATATATATATATATATATATATATATGCATCATGTAATAATATAGACATATTTTGTCTATTGTTGTACTGATCCGTTCCATTTCTCTAATCCGTTTTTTGATGTTAAGATGAAGTTCATCTGGGAAAGTGCCACAGTTTTTCTAATCCATGTACTTTCGATATTTTAAAAGATCATCTCCAGTTGTAAATTAAATAAGACAAAATTAATAAAGGAAAATTTTAGATTCTCGAGGTCATCTATATCAAAATCAACCAACAAACACTACAAAATTTATTACGATCACAGCAACATCATATTAATGCGCAATGAAACATGTTTGGATGAATAAATGCTACTTAAACACACACACACACACATACACACACACACACACACACACACATATATATATATATATATATATATATATATATATATATATTAATACAGGTTTCATTGAATAATATAGACAAGTTCTGTCTATTTTGTGTAAGATCTGTTCGTATGATCTGATTAGCTTGATAGTGTTGTTATGAAAAGACGACAAGAAATCGCAATAATTGTTGATTTTTTATCTGGTCTGAGTTTTCGGCTTACATAAGCCATTATCAAAGGATGAACATTTAATATTCTGTGAACATAGAACATGTCAATTATTATTAACAGAGTGGAGTTATACAGAGAAAATTAGACAGGTCCATTTTTTGTGTCGCACATGGCTGAAGGAATGGTGGTAGTGGGTTTTTGGTCAATTGAGTGTATAGTGGCATGAGGGATTGGTCTGGGAACTGCTGCTTCTATGGTGTAGCGGTTAAGTATAATACGAACGGATCTTACACAAAATAAATAGAGAGATCTTGTCTATATTATTCAATGAAACCTGTATTAATGAAAAAATGCTACCAAAATACACACTATATATATATATATATATATATATATATATATATATATATTATTCTTATATATGCATTCTTCGGAGTAAACTCTAATAATTAAAAAACATTTAGTGGATACCCTTCGCATTTTCCAACTATTCAGTCAGACTTGGAACATATAGAATATTTTACTTTCTCTCAGTTATAAAGTTGAAGAAAAAAACAATATTTGTACGCAGTACAAGAAGCAGTAAATTTAATAATAAAAGCTTCAACATTCTCACAAGACTAAACCGGAAGACTAAAACGAAAACCTTTCACGCTGCCACGACGTCAGCGTCGGACTAGACAGAGTGTATCTGTTATATTCTTTGAGGAATATTCTATATTTTAAGATATGTGAACCCGAAAACAAAAGTATTGAAACACAAAGTCAAATATGAAGCTTAATTCTATTGGTGCCAAAAATAGAATCTTCACATGCACCGATATATTGCGAATTCACATTTCTGTGCCGGATTTCACTTGCAAGACAGACAATTTCAACAGGAAGTTGAGGAACGTCTGCTGATATGAAATAAAAAGAAATGGTTGTTTAATCTAAAGACAAAGTGAGTTTCGTGTGAAGAGAGTGCGGACTGCTTTCTGTCATCTCTCTTTCCTTCTTTCTCTTTCTCTCTCTCTCTCTCTCTCTCTCTCTCTCTCTCTCTCTCTCTTTCAGAAAACAGCTGCCATGCACTTTGTACCCTCCGACAACTTCCGCTGATTCAGACGTTTGCTTTTAACCATAAAAGCATTTTTTTAAAAAAGTTTTCTCTTTTCTTATACATCACGCAAAATATGAATTGAGAAACTGTTCAAATTTCAATTTCTGAATAAATATTTTATTTAAATTCTGAAAATCTTCTGGCGCGCGCAAACACACACTATATTCAAAATGTCTTTGCGAACCTAGAATACTTCAGTCAGCCAGTTAAGTGCCATACGTGAGACACGCTTTGGGCGATCATGTCTCGAAAGAGACAAGTTGATTAGGCAGACGATAAACCCGCAGTAGGTTGCCATTACTATCTGCGGTAGACTGGTTGTCAGCCAAAGCTACAGAACCCAATCTATTCTGTTATTTAACCCATAACTTTAGGGAAGAGACGGATTACTACCTTTCTCAATAGTATTTGAAAGTGAATGCAAGGAGTTGAACTGGAATTCGAACTCGGCTTTGTGAATTCTTGTTCCGAGTCGATATCCACTGCACCACAAGGGACGTCCATCTAGAACACTTACTGGGATCAAACTGTACGCTTCCAGATAGAAAATAAATGATATCACTTTCCCGATATTTATAGAATATATGCTACTTAAACACACACACGCGCGCGCGCGCACACACACATATTGTTAAATATAAGAGACAATGAATGCCTATTATGTTTAATCATGAGCTGTTCTAAACGTCGTATTTTGGCTTTAATTTCTGTTGAAAATAAAGACAAAAATTCTCCAACATTTGGATAATTTTGTATTAATTTGGTTCTAAGCTTTCGGCTCACATGAGCCATCTTCAGAGAGATTACAAGGACGTTAACATAAAAACATCCACCATCACCGACGATTTTATTTTGTGTTGATATAAAAATCCGCTAGGCAACGGCAATAGTTACCAAAAATAACAAACGCTGTTCGCAAATTTGCAATGCGGTTCTATGACGTCACACCTCGTGATAGCGCGAAATGGCAACAGAACCATGTGTTCATATGCAATGTGACGTGTTATGACCGGATTTAAAGGTGATTTTATTAATTTATTAATTATTTTCTGCCTCGATACACTATATATATATTGTCATCCGCAGACAGATCTGTTTCGCCATATCACAGCTCATCAGTACGGTTAGACTCCGATTGCTTTTTTACCCAGGATTGAAACCCGACCGAAATGGCGTCAGTCGGCGACTCTACCCCTGGGCTATGGACGTTCGGTGGAAGTAGGCAGACGTTTTAGCGCATATCATTATACGCGCCCAATAGCTAGAGCGGTCTAAATCATTTCATTGAATAAACGATGCGTACACGCCAGAGTAGCTACTGTTTATCAAAGTCTACTATCTTTCCAGAGTGCTCAATCAGGGTGTGAGAGCGTAAGCATTCTTCGGAGTAAACTCTAATAATCAAATAAACTTTTAGTGGACACTCTTCGTATTTTACAGCTACTCACTCATACTTGGAACACATAGAATATTTTACTTTTTCTGAAATATAGTTTCGAAGCGTAGAATGGAAGAAACCAAAAAATATAGGGTAGAAACAAATAAAGCAAGAAAGAAAAATAACGAAATATAGACTCGAATTATAAAAAGAAATACACTAACAATCATAGAATCGTAACACTAAAGAAAAATAGAAACAAATGTAGAATCGAATCAAAGAAAGATAAAAGAAACAGACAAACAAGATATTTGCTGGGAATTATTTCAATACAATAAGATAGACAACTTTTCGGTTTCATAGTCTGTAACTGAAAAAAAAATGTCGGAAATGCATTAAGGGATATTAAAAGTGGGCATATTCCTTTTCATCCCAAGCAAGTCAATAAAGCCACTGGGACACAAGATATTATTGAGCATCAGCGAATATGAGAAAAACCTAATATTAAAAAGAGAGAACAGTAAAAGAATAAGAATTAAGAAGGCACACGATAATGCTTGACATAGCCTTTAAATTTGACAGTAGCCGAGCTTGAGAAGGACCTCCAATCCGTGGACTGGGGTAAGAAATGGCTCGTAAATTTTAATGCTTCCAAAACGAAGCTGCTATCAATTAACCATCATAGACAATCGCTCTTACCTACCATTAGCACGGAACAGCCTTGGTCTCACACTCTCAGTGGACCTCAAGTGGAATGACTATATCGAATCCATTGCTAAATCCGCTGCTATGAAAGTCGGTTCTCTGTGCAGGGCCCGGAAGTTTTTCCCGTCTGAGTACATCCTGCACATATATAAATCTACCATCCACCCGTGTATTGAATACTGCTGCCACATCTGGTCGGGTGCCCCTGCTATTCTCCTCGGGGTTCTTGACAAAATACAACGGAGAATCTGTATTGTGATCGATACCGACTTAGCAGCCCGGCTGCAGTCACTCTCTCACCGGCGTGATGTGGCTTCTCTGTGCCTCTTATATAAATAATTTCACGGCTTCTGCTCCGATGAACTTAGATCACTGGTGCCCACTTGGAATGAATCTGCACGAGATACTAGATTATCAACTAGATCTCAACCTTTTACAGTGAAACAGATAAATGTAACCGCAATTTCTACTCTAACAGCTTATTTTTCTCGCACTTCCTGCCTGTGGAATTCCCTTCCATATACTTGCTTCCCACACAAGCTACAATCTCCAGGAATTTAAATGTAAGGTCAATAGACACCTCTTATCGCACTAACTTGCATTAATTCTCTCAGACCCTCTTCCCATCTAAACAAACCCCATCTTCGGTATCCTCATCTGTCTATTACCCTCCTTCTGAAATTTCCTATATCTAACCACTCTTTCTCATCACTTTCCCCTGTGTAACCTCCTGCGCAATAGTTGCAGTGGAATGCCTTGCTGGGGGTGAAATGATTAAAAGAAATTTATAGAAAAACACGAGGAAGTTACCTTACAGCAGTGAGGAAAGTGACTGAAGCCACGTTACCAGGTCAAGACCTATATCATTGCATGTTCATCTTCAGAATTCAAATAAGAATTTCTAAATATCTACCAGACGCCACAGAGCATATGTTGTAGGAATATTCAAAGTAAGGACGAATAATAGACAGGTATTTGTAAAATATTCTGGCGAGAAAATTTTTCTTACACGAAATAGTGAGCAAAACCTGCAGACTTAATAATTGATTCAATATTCTTTTTTCCGTTTCGTGTCAGCTGAAAACGTTAGTCCGAAAATATGCAATGAGTCACTCTCTTGGAGGTTAGCATCAGCCATACAGATTGGAAGGTAAAAAAAGAGTTCTCGATGATTAAAAAAAGCAATGTCGTTTTTCAGGCATGAAAATTCACAAGCCACACCTTTCTACATTTAAATCATTTTTGAGATAAGCTAACAAGTTGACTTTGTGGTACCGCTCACAGTTACGACAGTTAAATAGTTGTGTCATCAGCATAGATACCGAGTTAAGAGTTGATGACATCACGAATCTCATTTATGAAAATTAGAAACAAAGTGGGTCCAAGTACAGATTTCAAGCAAAAAGATTTAGAAGAATGGTCATTCAAGACAACTTTCAGTTAATATTTGATAAGAATGTCTGTATCAGTAAAAATATTCATCCAAAACTAACGTAATCTTTTAACTTGTGAAGAAGAACATTATGCCAAACCTTGTTAATCCATACTCAGTATTTGGGATTATTTTCGACTTGAAATGGACTAAAGGAATACAATGGAAACAAACTGTTCCATGTTCTGTGCATTTAAACAGACGGTGTTATATATTTAAGGGTATTAGTCGTATGCAGCATGTGAGGGAATAAAAAGTTTTTCTTGTTCTCCTACACTCATTGAGGTAATAATACGTCTGAAACGACGACTTCCAGTCACAAAACAAGAGAGTAAAATTCATTAGAAAATTGAACGAGACGAATATATTGGTTCGTTAGTGACTATTTCATTTAGGAAATCATTCATTAGATTTTGTGACTATTTTCGCTTACTTAAAATAAATATAATTAAGACAAGCTGTTTAAAAGACATTACACTGCAGCGCAACTGTCACCATTTTACACAACTACTAAAAGAGATTTTCTTTTAATGTATCTTTCGTCGTATGGGGTAGATGGCATTCTTTCTTCAAAGTCAAGGTAGTGTGCATCAGAAATGGAAGGCCTCCGATATAAAAAAAAAAACTTTAATGTGAAGCTATAAACCCTAGATTGAAATCTGGTATGAGTAAACCATTTTGTGAAAAATAAGTACATCTTTTAAAGATGCTGCTGTATGAATCATTCTAGCATTCGTGATTGGATATCCCACGTTTCCGTTTACCTTAAGCCAGCAATTCTTCTATGTACCTTGCTTTTTCAGGACGTAGGCGATCATGGCTTTCCATGTCTCTCTATCCATGGTGGCTCTCAGCACACTTTCTCCTGTTACCCCATGCAACCCTGATTCTGTCATCCACCTGATCAAGCCCCTCAAATATGTTACCCGCTGCTTTTCCCTGTTTCTTTTCCCCTCTATCTGGCCTATTTGTATCAGGCTCTCCAAGCTCTCCTTTCTTGTTGTATGTCCCTTTCTGATATTCAGTATTAATTTCCTTTTTGTTTCGATCCTTTCCAAAATCTCAGCATTGCTCACATGCTCGGTTCATGATTTCCTCAGTATCCTTCTGTAGAACCACATTCCAATTGCTTCAAGTTTTTTCTTCATCTTTGATGATATTGTTCAACATTTACTGCTATATTGAAGAACTGACATAACACTGTATCCAGTACTCTTTTCTTTGTTTCTAGCAAAATTTTCCTGTCTCTTAATACTCTACTCAGCTTCTGGAATGCGTCCTTCTGTATGCCAATTCGCCTTCGAATCTCTTTGTCGAACTTTCCTTCTTCTGTTAGAACCCTTTAAAAAAGTACACTACCTCAACTCGGGCTATTATTTAAAAAGTAAGAGGATAGAAATTAACTTTTAAAATTGAAAAGATTTTACATTTTACAAACCTTAAACACAGAGTGTTATCGCCTTTTCAGTCTTTCTTTTTCTCATTGAAAGTAAACAGTTCATCTGATGTGATTTTTTTTGTCTTGTTTGTCATCAAAACAGAATCGTCCATTATACAGATATCGGCAAGACGAAATAAAGGATACGCTAACTGATCAACACAGAAGCAAGTAGACTTGGTTTTTTTCCGCTTTAATAAACAGATTTTATTCTTATTATATAAACTACATTTTATTTTTTATCATATAAACTTCTAGAAGTATTTTTATGGCAACTGCTCTGACGATCTTTGTTCCCTGGTTCCCCCGACCACATGAATTTACGCGTGCTACTAGATTGGCCTTTTGGTGGAATGGATATCGGCTCGAAATGAGAAGTCGGACAGCTGAGTTCGAAATTCAGCTGAATTCGTTTCATTCACTCACGTGCAACTACCCTTGGTAAAAGGGTATCTCGTCTCCCTTTGACTATGGGTTGAGTAGCAGAACAGATTCGGTTCTGTAGCTTTGGTTGGCAACCAATCTACTGCGGAAAATAATAAATCTACTGCGGAAAATAATAGTAATCTACTGCAGGAAAATCTTCTATCCAGTCAGTCATGTCATTTTTGAGACAAGCGTGTATTACGTATGGCTTTTAACTGACGGATTTGGATAAAATGATTGACTAGAAGAATAGATTGGGTTCTATAGCCTTGGTTGGCAAACAGTCTACCGCAGAAATTAATAGCAAATACTACAGAAAATCTGTCAGTCATGTTTCTTTCGAGACATGATCGCTAAGCTGTATCAGGTATCGCACTTAACTGACTAATCTTAAATTATCCCACATTTAAGGTAGAAAGTAGCAGAAATATTACGAATGCTTGTTTTTTATATTTCACGAGAGTTGAGATCAGAAGGCACATCAAGGTTCCCTGACACGAGACTAAGTGACGCAGCTGTGCTTGTCTGGTCGATAAAATGTGGTAGCATCCAATACATCACGTTTCCAGTTTTGGGGATTACGACAAGTTTATGGTGTAGTGAATTTATTAATAAGGTAACCTGCATGCTAGTCGTAATTCCATAAAGGTACAGTGTATGTTCTTATGAAATGGGTTTTGTCTGCTAGTCCGCCGAAACATGTAATTAATAGATGACAGTGACTTTACACTGCTTTTAATCCATTTGTACTGATTCACGAGCTGATTGCAGTCCAATGGAGGTGATATTCTAGAAAGATAATGTATCATGTTCTTGAGTCATCAAAAATTAGTTCGGTGATTATAAGAACCTCTAACTAGAAACAAAGAAGAGAGTACTGGATTGCTATGTGATGTCAGTTCTTCAATATGGCAGTGAATTTTGAACAATATCAACAAAGATGAAGGGAAAACTTGAAGCAGCTGAAATGTGGTTCTACAGAAGGATGCTGCGGATATCGTAGACCGAGCATGTGAGCAATGATGAGGTTTTGAAAATGATGGAAACGAAAAGGAAATTAATACTGAGCATCAGGAAAAGACAAATGAAGTTCCTGGGACATGCAATGAGGAAGGAGGGCTTGGAGAACCTGATACTAACCGGCCAGATAGAGGGAAAAAGAGACAGAGAATATATTTAAAGGGCCTGAGCAGTGGATGACAGAACGGGGGCTGAAAGACGTTACAGGAGAATGCGTGATACGAGCCACCAGAGATAGGAAGACGTGGAAGGCCATGATCGCCTACGTCCTGAAGGGACAAGGTACATAAAAAAGAAAATATTATTTTGGAGACTTTCAACGCCATCAGGTTCTTCCAATATGAATTCATACAATCTTTATCGGACAGGGTGGAGGATTGTTGGCGGCGATTGTATTCGTGAGAGAGAGCCTGCAATCTAAAAATAACAGAGAGTTGTGGAGCCCCTCGATGTAGTGTAATTGTTAGGAAGCCTGTCACCTTAGAATAATTTCAATTGGGTAGTGAGTTCGATCTTCACTGGGTGTCCCATACGTTCGGCCTGGCGCCGCATCTAAGCTGCCCTTAGAATCTCACCATATCAGCGAGATGTAGACAGATATCAAGAAGGCATTGCTTAGTTCAAGTGTTTTCTAAACGAAGTTGCTTTTCTTTGTTAAGCTAGCATTAATCCCATACGTTACTAGACTTACACCATCATGACATTTAGTACGACTATATCCATCCATATACACTACCGGCCATAATTATTCGGCCACCCTTGTGTTTAAAAAAATGATGTATTTCATACTGTTTTTTTAATATTTATTGCCAAGTGGATAATTGTAAATGGAAATAGAATGGTTCTTTTGTTAAAGCTGCATAATAACATGTGCATCAAATGAATTTATAAATATTTAATAATTACCTATACTGCAGTTTCATCAATGAATGAATGAAGAAAATTTAGGGTGATTCGGTCGTGTTCATCTTTACTTCCTTAACTTGCAAAGTTTTCCGAAGTAATGATAACAAAAAAACATTCTATTTCATTTAGAATTATCCACTTAAAAATAGTATGAAATACATCATTTCTTTAAAAAAAACTGCGGTGGCCTAATAATTATGGCCGGTACTGTATATCTCTATTGATGCAGATAGATAGAAATTAATACACTGACATAGATAGAAAGACAGATAGCTAGCCTGAGATAGATAGATAGACAGATATCTAGATGGATAGATATAAAGAGACTCACAAACAGACACACACACACACACACATATATATATATATATAAAGAGAGAGAGAGAGAGAGAGAGAGAGAGAGTGGGGAAGTGATAGGTTGATACATAGATATGAACAGGCTGAGATACAGATATATAACTGTGAGATACATATGAATTGACTTAGATACATAGCTAGATATGAACAGACATATATATATATATATATATATATATATATAGAGAGAGAGAGAGAGAGAGAGAGGGGGAAGAGACTAGTAGTAAGGACATAAAAAATGTATGTTTGTGCAAAATCAGTTAAATTAATTGTGACAAGATAAACGGTCAGGAATTTCGGTTTCTTCAAAGTAATGTGTGCAGATTATATCATTTTTACAATCGTTGTTTTATACGCCAATCTCAGTCTGATTGTCTGTTCTGTACATTTACAGGCGGTGTTTTTATGATTTTTACGATTCATAAATTAGAAATTTATATCAAGGTAAACTTAATAAATCACCCAAAGAAACATTTATGGGGAGGGTAGCCGAAGATTAAAGTTTCAGTGACCAAATATCAGACATATTTGTGGAAAGGTTAAAGAAACTTGGGAAATTATGTTCCAAGTGTTGATTTGGGAAATTGAACAAAAGTTTTTACATTTTAGAAAAAAATACGGAAAAGTTCCCTCTTTTTCCTCATTTTTTTAGTAGAACTTTTCAGTATTTCTTCTGAATTGTATAAATTTTATTTTATTTGGAAATAAAAACTCACATGCTAAAAAGAAATTCTAAATAAAAAAAAGAAACATTTAGTAACAGAAAAAAAGATAAAAATATATCTGCTTTTATTATCCTTTCGCTAGAAACAAAGAAGAGAGTATTGCATTGCTATGTGATGTCTGTCCTTCAATATGATAGTGAATGCTGGACAATATCATCAAAGATGAAGGAAAAAGTTGAAGCAACTGAAATGTGGTTCTAGAGAATGATGCTAAGAATATCATAGATCGTGAATGATAAGGTTTTAAAAAGGATGGAAACGAAAAGGAAATTATTACTGCCATCCGAAAAAACAGCTGAACTTTTGGGGGCATGTGGTGAGGAAGAAAGGCTTGAAAAATCTGATACTCACAGGTCAGATAGAGGAAAACAGAGACAGGGAAAAGCAGCAGGTAACATATTTGAAGGGCCTGAGCAGGTGGGTGGCAGAGCTGGCTTTGGGTGGGGTAACAGGTGAAAGCGTGCTAACAGCTACCAGGGATAGGGAGACGTGGAAAGCTATGATCCCCTACGTCATGAAAGGACATGGCACATAGAAGAAGAAGAACATTAAATTTGTAAATTATTTCTTTGCTTTCTTTTTTTTTTTAATCATCTCACCCCAAGCAAAGCATTCTCCTGCCACTGTTGTGCAGGGGGTTACATAGGGGAAAGTGATGAGAAAGAGGGGTTAGTTATATGAAATGATAGGAGGAGGGTAATAGATAGATGAGGATACCGAGGATGTGGGTGGAGTAGATGAAAAAAGAGCTTGGTAGAATGGATGCGAATTAGTGTGATAGGAGATGTCTGTTGATCTTACATTTAAATTCCTGGAGATTGTAGCTGTCAGAGAAGCAAGTATATGGAAGCAAATTCCACAAGTGGGAAGCTGTTAGAGTAGAAATTGCGGTTACATATCATTTTCTGTAGGTGTTTCTGTAGTTTTATTTCTGGACTTGTATCAACGCTGTAATTTGCAAATCATACTCTTGTGATCGCTAATAATGGATCCAGGTAGGATTTTTAACTGTTTAAGTATCACCTGACTTTAAATGTTGAATTTCCGGCGAGAAGACTCATCCTTGTGTTACGCCTGTTTCTAATTTTCTATATTTATTGTATTTGTCTTCCATCCGGGTGCAGGCTCTTTGCTCCCATTCTAGATACTAGATTATTATTTAATATTATCTTTCACAAATCTAAACTTATTTATAAATGGAACTTTGTCTGTGTGTGTGTGTGTCTGTGTGTGTGTGTGTGTCCGTTACTTATAGACTACGAAACGGCTCAACCGATTTTCTTGAAAATTTACACAGTTGTACTATAAGCGTCTGCGAGTGTTCTTAGCTAGGTTTTGTGCCGAGGTACCCCCATAAATATCGAAAATCGATAATCGAAAAAATTGGGTTATAGAATGGAGTGGTCCGATGTTAATCAAATATGATACACTCATATTTTATTTTTTTTTTAATCATTTCACCCCGAGCAAGGCAGAAACGCCACTGATGTGCAGGGGGTTACATGAATGTAAAAAGATTAATTAGAAAAGAGTGAGGAGTACAAGCTAGTTAGAAAGGAACAATAGAAAGCTGAGAAAGCAGGTGCAATGACAGATACATGGGCGGAGAGAAAGGGAAGGTTATACAGGGGAGGGGAGAGAGCTAGAGGCCAGTGGTTAGTAGGTGAGTATTAACTTTGCTCTTAAATTTCTGGAGGTCGTAGCCGTCAGGAAAGCAAGAATACGGGAGTGAGTTCCACAGGCGGGAAGTGCGAGAGAGGAAGCTGCAGGAGTAGAATTGTCGTCTGCGTTTGGCTAACCTGACTGTGAATGGGTGGGACCCAGTTGCCAGTCTGGTTGAACGGGTAAACACCTGTTGAGGAGGCATCAGTGACTTAAGCTCATCTGAGCAGAAGCCATGAAAGTATTTATAGAAGAGACAGAGGGAGGCCACATTTCCGACGATGGGAAAGTGGCTGCAGACGAGTCGCCAGATCAGTACCTATCACATTACAGACTCTCCTTTGGAGCTTGTCAAGAACACTGAGGAGAACGGCAGGGGCACCTGACCATAAATGGCAGCAGTACTCCATGCACGGACGGATGGTTGACTTGTAGATATGCAGGATGGATTCAGGTGGAAAAAACATCCTGGATCGACATAGTGACCCAATCTTCTTAGCAGTAGATTTTGCTATGGATTCAATATAGTGCTTCCATTTGAGGTCTGAGGACAGGGTAAGTCCGAGGAGGCGTAGTGTATTACTCTCCGGGAGAATCATCTGGTCCATGCTTATGGGAGGCAGAAGAGGTTGCCTGTAATGGTTGACAGACAACAGCTTGGTCTTAGATGAATTGAAGTTGACAAGCCACTTCTTGCCTTGGTATTGAGGATTTCCTATTGTTGAGCACTCGTTTACAAATCCTCCAATAGTCCTTGGAGCCGAACTTGCGGTCCGCTATGTGCTGTCGCATTCTCTCAGCAAACAACTGTTTGGCGTCATTTAGGGTTCTCTTGCACTCACTGCGAGCGGATGTGAACAGGCGCCTATTGTGATCAGTTGGCTGTCTCCGGAATAGACGGAAGTAATGGTTCCTCTGGGCAATGGCGGCTGAGCAGGCCGGAGAGAACCACGGAGAGGAATGAGGTTTTAAGCAATACTTCCTGGTGGGTATGAAGGCATCAATGCCAGCTTTCACCCATGACGAGACCTCAGAGGCACAGTCATCAACTGATAGGTCAAACACTTTTCCCCAAGGGACGTCGCAGAGGAAATCGCGAAAGGCATCCCAGTCAGCTTTTTGGTAGAGGTAGGAGGTTCTATAAGTAGGGGGATCCTGGGGGGAGTGAGATTGGAAAGAAATACTGAGGGAGACTACAGCGTGGTCGGAGTTGCCGAGAGGGCAAAGCTGCGAGACTTGACAGGCGTCGGGCGCAGAGGTGAAACATGTATCTAGCAGTGAGGAATGACCCGAGGGTGTGCTTGGGAAGCGAGTGGGGAAGTCCACCACTTGCGTAAGGGATTGGGAAATAGCAAAGTTCATGGCGTGAATGCCCGCCGAATCAGTAACAGCGTTTTCAAGCCACTCAGAGTGATGGGCATTGAGGTCTCCAAATACAAATATGTGGGCAAATGGGTGATAGGAAATAGCCTTATCTATGTCGTCGGCAATGCTATCTAGTAGGGAGCAGTCAGGAGAGGATGGAGAACGGTAAAGGAAGAATAGGTAGCTAACCGAACTGAGGAGAGACAAGCGGAGACATATGTATTGGTGGTCAGTAGATTCGAGTGAAGTCACCCTAGTTATGGGTAGGTGTTCGCTGACATAAACACCCAGCCCATGCATGTGGACAGTAGAATCCTTCCTTAAAAGGGGAAGATAACCAGGGATGAAGAGGTCAGAGGAGGGAATAGCTGAGTTGAGGTTAGTTTCGCAGAGCGCGAGGATGTCAGGGGACTTTTCATGCAGGAACGCTTCTACACTAGCAAAGTTAGTACGAATGCCTCGGATATTAGATATTAAAGAGAGAATACTCCATGTTAAATTCAAAAATAATTTTTATTAACCCTGGAACACTAACCATCAGTTAAAGTAGTTACACCACTACTAACCATGTGTAAATCATACCCGATTTTGAAAATATCAAAAAAATACGAAATATAAATCTTTTTTTGAAATATTTTAGCAGACTCTTCAAAATTTGTACCTTGAGTTAACATTAATAGGAACTGAAAAACATTATTTAGGTAAGAAAATCAGGTACTGAAAATTTCATTAAATTATAATTAAAATGGCGTCATTTGCGCTGGGTACTTTATACCTATGGTTAGTGTTGATATTACGTTATGGAGGTTTTTTAAAGATACTTTTTTTATAAATTCTGAAAGTTTAATTAAATTGTAATTAAAATAGCGTCATTTGCGATGGGTACTATATACCTCTGGTTAGTTTTGATATTACGTTATGGAGTCTTTTTAAAGATCCTTTTTTTTTTATAAATTCACCCCAAGCAAGACAGGACTGCCATTAGTGCGCAGGGGTTGCAGTAAGAAAAAACTGGGTACAGGTGGTTTTGAAGAAAGGATAAAAGATTAATTGGATTCAAGAAGATAGAAGATAGCAATTGACTTTGTATTTTAATTTTGGGAGATTGTAGCTATCAGGAAAAAAAATTAAACGGAATGGAATTGCAAAGGCAAGAAGTTACAGAAAATAAACTATTGGAGTAGAAGTGGTGGTTACATTTAACTATCTCAACGGTAAAATGGTGGGATGTTGATGCTAATTTCGTACCACGCGTAAATTCACGTGGACAGGGCACCAGAAAAAAAAGCTTGTCAGAGCAGTTGCCATGAAAATATCTGTAGGAAAGACAGAGGGAAGCCACATCAGCTTGGTGAGGTAATGACTGAAACCGAGATGCCATGTCAGGATCGATTATATTGCAGACCATTCTTTGCATTTTGTCGAGAACCTCGAAATGAATAGCAGGAATAACCGACCAGATTTAGCAACAGTATTCAATGCACGGAAGAATGGTTGATTCATAAATTTGCCAAATGGATTCTGACGGGACACATTTCCTGACCTGACACAGACACCCAGTCTTTCTTTGCAGTAGATGAAGCTAGAAATCCGATATATTTGTTGGTCGGTTGAAAAGATGAGGCCAAGGCGTCGCAGTTTGTTGCTCTCGGGGAGACTTGCAATAACCATGCTGATAGCTGGCAGGAAAGATTTCCTATGAAAAAGTATTTGGAAAATTTGCAAACTACTGAATGTGCTTGTTTGAATTGAGTCAGATAGGAAACAAAGTGATACGTCGAAACTA
The DNA here is from genome assembly GCA_037127315.1 of Ascarosepion bandense. Lineage (NCBI taxonomy): Eukaryota > Metazoa > Mollusca > Cephalopoda > Sepiida > Sepiidae > Ascarosepion > Ascarosepion bandense. Next base: position 7,583,720 of record JBBBDQ010000327.1, on the reverse strand, counting down.
TCAAATCTTACTTAGAGATAGAAAAAACAAGAAACTCTAGTATCATGACTTCTTAAAAAAAAAGAAGTCGCGATGACGCCACGTTTTCATTAACAACGCCTAGCGGTAATTCATGTATATATATTTTTTTATTTTACTATCAAGTAGTCTGATCAAATGAGTAACTAAAACATTTTATCTTATCGATCTGTTTCCGGCGCTAAGAGGGAATTTATAAAAACATGTTTGTGAAACTAGCAAATTTTTACGTGTGGCAGCGTAGAACTATCGAAAGCAGAATCAAGTGGCAAAACATATTAGTCAGGCAGTTAAGTGCCATACGTTATACACGATTTGGGTGATCATGTCTCAAAAGAGACATGACTGTCCGGACTGAAGATTATCCCGCAGTAGGTTGCCATTGCTTTCTGCAATAGCCTGGTTGCTAGCCAAGGCTATAGAACCCAATCTGTCCTATTATTAAACCCATAACTGGAGAGAAGAAACAGATTAATACCTTTCGCAAGAGTATTTGCACAGAAATAAAAGCAAGGAATTCAACAGGAATTCAAACTCGGCATTCAGTTTGTCGTTCCGAGTCGATATCCACTGCACCACAACGCACACCCAAAAAGCATATGCGACTAATCATAAAGCATTCTTTTAATGGCACTGTTATAACACGCTATTAATAGTTTCAATGTTATGTTTCGACTGACTCCAACGGCAGTACACCAACGAACATTCTATCAGAATTCTCTCGGAACTCTGGATATTTGGCCAAAGTCCCTACGGAGACAGGATGTGAGATTAGCGTTAACGTGGGGAACCTGAGCGCGTATACTTGAGTCAAGTGCCAAAATTTACACAGCCCCAGCAAATGCAAAATTGAGCACATTACATAACCTATTTTTCTCAGCCGAGTCGCCATCAGAAGACAAAACCCCGACTGAGTTGTACTTTGCCCGAAGAAAGAGAGCTTGACAATTGCAAACTTTCTAGGAATACTTAGTATCTACCTCAAGTCTCCCCACTTGGACATGATGGGACACAAGTTTGCATTTATGTTTGGAAAAGCGGATATACACAAATTAAGGGTCAAAATTTATCAAGCCACCGAATACGCGGCCTGACATATAGATGGCACGTCTAATAAAAAATCAGTATGGTTTTTATGAAGCACTAATCTTCAAATGGCACATGACAAAATTTGAGCTGAATGAGATAATTAGTTTAAAAATTACAGTTATTTAAGGGAAGCCACTCATGCAAATTTTCAAAACTATGGGAAAATTTGAATCACATGTCTTGATAATACATTGTTTTCTGATGAGAAAAATACTGATCAAGCAAAGCAATGGCTTGATGGGTGTTATTCGGACTCGGGTCCGTCGGAAACAACGGTTAGGAGGTGATATACTGACTTTCAACGCGGTCGTTCAGACACAAATGATGATGAACGCTCAGGTCATCCAAAATTGACAGATGTCCCAGAAAATACGAAAAATGATCCACATACTCTTTTGGCCGAGCGTAAATTGAAGTTGCGTGAGATAACAGAAGAATGGAACATATCAGAAGTCAGCGTATTCACCCTTTTGCATTAACATTTTTCAATGAGAAATCTGTGTTCAAAGTGGGTGTCGCGTTTAAAGCGTCGTTCAAAAACAACAATGCTTTCGACGATTCAGAGCGTTGTTTGCAACTGTTTCAACGCAACTGTTTCAACGAAGGCGTAAATATGTGACAATGGATGAAGCATGGGTCCGCTAAGTCCCTCCGGGGTCAAATCTGCAGTCAACTGAGTGGACAGTAGCAGGTGAAAGCCGTCCAAACCCAACAAAGACGCAAGCATCAGCAGGCAATGTTTTCGTCTTCGTATTTTGGGACGTGCAATGTATTTTGTTCATCGATTACCTTGAGAAAGGAAGAACCATCAATAGCGAATATTATATAGTATTATTGGTGCGTTAGAAGAAAGAAATCGCCAAAAAACGGTCACAAATGAAGAAGAAAATGTGATTTTTCACCAAGACAACGCACCGTGTCACAAGTCAAAGGCAACGATGGCAAAACTACATGAACTGCACTTCGAATTTCTTCAGCATCCACATTATTCTTCAGAGCTGGCCTCCAGAAACTACTGGCTGTTTGCAAACCTCAAAATAATGCTCCAGGGAAAGAGATCTAGCTCCAATGAAGAGGTGATATCGGAAACTGAGGTGTATTTTTAGGCTAAAGACAAAAAAGACAAAGGAATTGTTAGAGAAGCTTTGGAATTAGTGTATCACCCTAGAAGGAGACTATGTTGATGAATAAAGTTGGATTTTGTCTAAAAGTTGTTGTTTTATTACTTAGATCCGGGATATGTTGAGAGATAAATTATTATTATTATTATTATTACAGCATACTTCAACTTAAAAAAGTGTCAGTGTTCATTACATCATTATCAGGCAGTCAAAATGTTGTGTTCGGCAATCTTCGTCGCCACTGTTGTGTCGTGAGTAAGAATAAATAACTCAACAACAGGAATAGGTTAATTGTTGTATTCCGTGAAAATAGTATTTACAAAGGTTATTAGTATCCAATACAAGAATAAAGGTTAATCGTCCCAACCGTCGTAAGACGTAGTATGAGCAATGGGTACATCCGGGTCATCACCGGAAGTCTAAGACTGACTTGTCGATCGGCTGCTCGGCACACTCTCCTACGTAGATGCCACCATTACTTTACATAGTAATGGAATAGTCCATTATAGCCGAATAGGCGCGGGCGTCCCAACACAAAAATGGTTAGATTATTTCGTCCCTGTAACCGGTTCCTCTTTCTCTTCGCTCTCCTCAAGTATCCTTTTACTTTCCTTTTATGTAGCCTACTGCGCACCAGTGGCAGTGCTGCCTTGTTTGGGGTGAAACGTTAATTTAAAAAAATGTGTGTGTGTGTGTGTGTGTGTGTGTGTGTGTGTGTGTGTGTGTGTGTGTGTGTGTAAATGGTTAGAAATGCTAATCCCATAAAGTGTTACTACCTATGCCTTCTTGGCCTCACTCTCCCAACTGACCTAAGTTGGACGACTAGATCAAATTTGTAGCTGCATCTACTGCTAGGATGTTGGGTCACTCTGCGGTGCCAGAATGTTTTTTTCCACAGAATCCATCTGGTATATTTATAATTCTATCATTTATCCATGCATTGAATAGAGTTGCTCTATATGGTCGGATGTTCCTGCAATTCATCTCGAGATCCTCGACAAAATCCAATAAAGGATCTGCAATGTAATCAATCCTGACTTGAGGAGCTTTTTCCCATTGTGCCACGTGAATTTAAGCGTGCTACTAGATTGTCATCTAGGTCCCACACTTTTACCGTTAAAATAATTAAATGTGACCGCCTCTTCTAATCCAATAGTTTTTTTTCTCGCGTATCCCGCTTGTTTACTAACCATCTTTTATCTCCTTGAGATTTTTTTTTTTAATCATTTCAGAAACGCCACTGATGTGCAGGGGGTTACATAAATGTAGAAAGATTAATTAGAAAAGAGTGAGGAGTACAAGCTAGTTAGAAAGGAACAATAGAAAGCTGAGAAAGCAGGTGCAATGAGAGATACATGGGCGGAGAGAACGTGAAGATTATACAGGGGAGGGGAGAGAGCTAGAGTCCAGTGGTTAGTAGGTGAGCATTAACTTTGCTTTTAAATTTCTGGAGGTCGTAGCCGTCAGGAAAGCAAGAATACGGGAGTGAGTTCCACAGGCGGGAAGTGCGAGAGAGGAAGCTGCAGGAGTAGAATTATCGTCTGCATTTGGCTAACCTGACTGTGAATGGGTGGGACCCAGTTGTCAGTCTGGTTGCACGGGTAAACACCTGTTGAGGAGGCATCAGTGACTTAAGCTCATCCGAGCAGAAGCCATGAAAGTATTTATAGAAGAGACAGAGGGAGGCCACATTTCGACGATGGGAAAGTGGCTGCAGTCGAGTCGCCAGATCAGTACCTATCACATTACAGACTCTCCTTTGGAGCTTGTCAAGAACACTGAGGAGAACGGCAGGGGCACCTGACCATAAATGGCAGCAGTTCCCTCTATATTTTATTTTTTCCTTATCCCCCTCTTTACTCTGGCTTATTTTTCTTTCTTCTGGCACAGAGCCCTCCTGATCGGGGTGAAGATGGTTAAATTAAAAAAAATATATAGAGAGAAACTGTGACGGTTCGTGAATAGATAAATGTTGCCTACAACTATATAAGAAATTGAAGAAAACCATGTTCGTTCACCTCCTGAAAAACGCAGAACATAAAAGAAAAAAAAAAAAGAATTTTATAATTTGATGATTATTTTCTGGAGATAACTCACTGCCGACTTTCTCACAGGGGCCTGTGCTGTTGTATGACCCTTAATGTCCAGTCATTTAAGACCAGTCTGTGCAGAGGATATTTCTAAGTTTAGACACTGCTTCTGTAGTGTGAAGTTTCTAAAATCTTTCTCTCAAAACAATTTTTCAGGGAATTATGCTTTTCAAGTCCAGTGACTGTTAACACTCTTTCCTCTACTGATGGTTGAGTTCCTTCCTAACCTTCTTCTTCTTCTATGTGCCTTGTCCCTTCAGGACGTAGGCGATCATGGCCTTCCACTTTTCCCTATCGCTGGTGGCTCTGAGCACGCCTTCTCCTGTTACACCGTGCAATCCTCGTTCCGTCATCCACCTGATTAGGTCTTTCAAAAATGTTACCCGTTGCTTTCCCCTGTCTCAAATACATTTTGAAAAATGAAACCTGCATTCATTTTCATCTGACCATCTTTATTTCTTTAATATAAAGTTTAGGATAAATATCTGTTCCGACGGCAGACATTTCCTACATCTATATGATAGACTCAACAAAGCCAATTGCTTATCATGAATATATTCGATTGGAGTATATGCGAACTCAGTAGAAATACGCTTCTGGTTCCGAATGGTTTCCACTACTGGAAGTATACTCGATACATAAATCATGTAAAACAGTTTTTCAGAGACGGCAGGTGACCTTCGAGACAAATTTAATAAAGTGCTTTGATGGAACAAAATAGATTAAAAATATATTCTCGTTTTGAATATTGGAGTTAAATCGTTGGAAGTTAAAGATAAATGGTATTTTTCAATAACAGAATGCTTGGATCAATTCAACTTTCCCGTCTCTAGATAAACAGCAAATAAAAATGACGTTCATTTGACAATTAATGTGATTTGAAGTGAAATGTTTTTTAAAAGATCAGCTGAATGTATTGTCCATCATATTCATTCATTCATTCATTCATTCATTTGCTTTAATATAAACCTTTCAAAAATCAATAAGACTTAAAATTACGCCTTGACTATCATTTGAAATGCACATGAAAATTAATAGCAAATATTACACTTATTCTTTTTCTTTCTAACGATATAATATATATATATATATATATATATATATATATATATATACAGAAAGGAATGCATTCTATTTATTTTGATAATATTCTGTTATATATATATATATATATATATATTGATTGATTGATTGATTGGTTGTTTAATACTTAGTTTTTGGTTATAATAGGGTTAGACCTGTACACATTTGTTTAATTACGTTTTCTAGAAATCTCAACTGTCTCTTTAACATGCTAAGTATAATTTTTCTTCTTGTTTGCATCCTCTCCAAGACACCGTCGTTGCTCACATGATACATACATGGTATCCTCAGCATCCTTCTGTAGAACCACAGTTCTATTTTACGAGTTCTCCTTCATCCTTGAAAAGATCGTCCAACGTTCGCTGTAATATAGAAGGACAGAGAGCACTCTTTACTTAAAGAGAAATTCTATATCCTGATTGGAAAGGAAATAGAAAATTGATCTATGACGCCAGTCAATTTTTTTTTCACACCTAAAATGAAAATTTTGGTGGAGCCGGTCAGATGACTATTTAACCACGTTCCGTGATCGGTCAAATTCAGTCAGAATGGAAGTGGTATCTGATAGCATCTCTTCACAATGTCAGGAAGAATTTTTAAGCTGAAAGTGTCACGTCTCGCCGATATACATTTATTCTACCTCTTCTTCCAATTCTCCTTTCTTTATTTTCGCCCCACGCTGCCAAAGACAACAACAACAACAACAACAGGACACTCCAACTTTATTTGTTTCACCTTCTTTTTCATCCTGTCGCCAACCTACCAAAAAGGGAAAGATCCAAATATACACCCCGAGACACTTACTACTACTTACTACTGCCTCGGGACACTTACTACTACTTACTACTGCCTCGGGACACTTACTACTACTTACTACTGCCTCGGGACACTTACTACCACTTACTACTGCCTCGGGACACTTACTACTACTTACTACTGCCTCGGGACACTTACTACTACTTACTACTGCCTCGGGACACTTACTACTACTTACTACTGCCTCGGAACACTTACTACTACTTACTACTGCCTCGGGACACTTACTACTACTTACTACTGCCTCGGGACACTTACTACTACTTACTACTGCCTCGGGACACTTACTACTACTTACTACTGCCTCGGGACACTTACTACTACTTACTACTGCCTCGGAACACTTACTACTACTTACTACTGCCTCGGGACACTTACTACTACTTACTACTGCCTCGGGACACTTACTACTACTTACTACTATCAACTATGAACGCATAATTTCCCTTATATTTTTCTTCTTAAAATTTTGGTATTCTGTTAATAAAAAATTAAAATAATGTCGACACGAAATATTTTATGCTTCCAAATTTCAACATCCAACCTTCAACCTTCTGATATTTTAAATTGTCGGGACTTCGTTTGTGTTTGCCACAAGGCCAATTTGACAAGCATAGCCGAGGGCCCTACACAATTCCTTACATTGGTGAAATAAATTCTGGATTTATAACCGTTTATTATCTGTGTTGAGTTCTCTTTACAATATATAAATGTATGGAATTATTTAATTACTTAGTTTTTGGTTATAATAAAATTAGATCAGTACACAGTTGCATTAAAAAAATTTTCAATACGATTATATTGAATAATGGTTATTGCAAATCGCTTGATGATAGAAACCTAGTTCTCGTAATAACTCGTTTACAAATGAATATATATATATATATATGATAAAAAAATAAGTAAAAAAACAGGTAAGACAAAAAGGAATAAAACAAGAGTAAAAGTCAAACACATACTCACGCAGGAAATTATTGTGTACAACTCTTAGAAATTCTCGACAAAACTAAAAACATTTCTCAACACTCCTTTTTGTGGCAGGCCACTAGTATATCCTAGTCGCTTGAAGGTCACGAGAATGTGAAACTTAAGTAGTGACAAAATCTGTTTTTCGTTATATATATATATATATATATATATATATATATATGTGTGTGTGTGTGTGTGTGTGTGTGTGTGTGTGTGTGTGTATGTGTGTGTGTGTGTTTGTCCGAGCGTGTGTACGAGTAAATTATTTTCAGATAAAGTGTGTCTGTAAAGGAACAAAATGAATAAAAAGAGATAAGAAGAAAAGCTATACTTCACCAGCTATTCTCCATCCTTTGAGCGATTTTATCAATGAATCATTGCCTTGATAAAGTCATTCAGGGGATGAAACGCGTCGTCTCAAAAAAGTTCTTTTCTCTCTTGTCTCTTTTAATTCATATATCTTTTTTTTCCCCCAAAAGTTCATGCACATTTTTAATTGTTCATGTCCAAATACATTAGAACACGTCAAATTTATCGACAGATATAATATGCTTTCCGATTAGAGCACACTTCAAACTATCACTTGAGAAAGACAGTTTAAAATTACTGTCAATTTTGCGTATCTATGAAAATAGAAATTGTTATATTAGAGCATTTTAGAGACTTAATGCTTTCATATTAGATCACTTTAGACATTTAATTCTTTTATGTTACCGGAAAATCGTAAATACCACGCAAGCAACAAAAAAAATGATATGCACTGTGTACAGTTTAGTTGCTTTAGCTAACAAATCTATACGGAAGTAGTTCGTTATTTTAGAGTTTTTTATTGTAGACTTATTAATAAAGAGCTCTGAAGCAGTACCGCACCACAGATGGTGACCAAATTAAGATATTGATTGAGAATAACCCCCATAAGACAACTAATTCTATTAAAATCTACTATCCATGAGCACTTAGTGAAGCTTGGGCATCCAAATTGCTAAAATTTATTTTGGATACTACAGTTAAAAGAATCTTTTGGATCGCAATTCTATCTGTGATTGGTGCATTTTTTCGACGTTTCGGCCGTTGTACGCTCCGGCCTTCATCAGTTGCTAAGAATTCCGAACCGCACCCTTTATTACAATCACTGGGATATATAAACTTCATTGCTTGCGTAGTCGTGCTTCTTTTAGAAGTCATGAGATATCTCCCTCGTTGGTTAGTTTCTGTGTCTTGACCCAAAGTGTAGTGAGTTCAATACCAAGCTACAACAGTGATGAACAAGTAACATACAGGGTTAGAGTGAGATAACTCATCACTTCCAAAACGGCCAAAACGTCGTACAAATGGCAACAAAGATAAGGACAATAGTCCGAATAATGTAAATACTTCAAAATATAAAGAATATGTGGAGGGCCGTGATCACATACGTCCTGAAGGAACAGAGCAGAAAAAGAAGTATCGTTGCTGAAGGTAGGGAAAGAAATCACGAAGAAAGAATTAAACATTAACTGCAAGAAGACAGCATAGAAGATGATGAGCCCAAAGTGCGAATTGAAAGTCTGTCTAAATCTAAACTTATTTATAAATGGAACTTTGTCTGTGTGTGTGTGTTTATGTGTGTGTGTGAGTGTGTCCGTTACCTATAGACTCCAAAACGGCTAAACCGATTTTCTTGAAAATTTACACAATTGTACTATAAGCGTCTGCGAGTGTTCTTAGCTTGGTTTTGTGTCGAGGTACCCCAGATAAATATCGAAAATCCATAATCGAAAAATCGGTTTATAGAATGGAGTGGTCCGATTTTAATCAAATTTGATACATTCATAGACAAAGACATCAGAAACGATATTCAAAAATTTCAAGGTTGCAGTTCTTACAATAGTGCAGAAAATCGATAATATATATATATATATATATATATATATATATATATATATATATAAAAGGCAAGATGTTTGTGTATGTGTATGTTTACCTGCCTGTATGTTTGTATTTTTTTCAGCCCTTTTATTTTAGTTTTTGTTCCGGGTTTGGCTCTAATAGGTATAATTGACCATTTACTCAGAGGACTTATTTAGCCTTCAAAATTCATTTTACGACGAAAAAAATTATTTTATATCGATACCAGGAAATCAAAATTTGACTTACATCCATTCATTTTTCTTTCAGTTTACGGTTTCGCTTTAACTAAAAACAACTATTGCAGTGTCCAAAGAGTCTGATCTCCAGGATCATGGATTAGTTTTAAAGCTTTCATTACAACCGAGCCACGCCGGGCTATACTGCTAGTCGGAAATAACACTTTGGGAAGTGTTTTAACAGGCGACGGAATTGAAATGCGAAGGTGTATTGAGATAGCCAGGGATACATTCAAACAAAGTTAAGCAGAGTAAGAAATAGGAAAATTTTGCTGGAAACATGGAAAAGAGAGCTGAACTGCTTGCGTAAAGCCTTGATTGGAAGTCATGAGATATCCCCCGTACAAATGGCAACAAAAATGAGCACAATATTCCGAATAATGTAAATACTGTAAGTACTACCTGATCTCAGAAATATAGACACATACAAGATAATGCTATATTTCAAGTTTCTTCGGCAACCCGTCACATTGTTGTAATGTGGTTAGAATGTGTTATTCCACATGCCTTAATCACCAGGCATTGTTCCTTCGGATTTTCATTTATTCAGGTACTTGCAAAATGATCTCAGTGTAAACATTTCTAATTCATAGAAGGCATAAAAAATAAACTTAAATATCATCTTTACCGAGAAGCCTTCAAAATTCTTTCAGAACTGTCGCACAGTATAGGTACAATACCTGAGTAATTTTAGAGACTAAATTAGAAATCCTTTTATTTTCTTAGAACAATATGCAAAAATATCAACGATCAAGTCTAAGGTCTAATATCGTTTAATGACTGCCGAACGGATAGATATTTACAACAGGCAGCTGTTATTTATTGAACAGATTCTGACAGTGAGACAAACTTTAATGTCCTTTATTTGATATGAGAATTTTTACTTAGCTGGGAGCATTCGCGATAAAAGACATTGCCAAAAGCGCAATTGGCGGTAAGCCTCTAATCTCTCAGGCGCCTGTTTTCCATTCATTTTAATCCGGCGAGTACTTTATCGTTGAAGTGTTGTCATTACAAACTAAGGTCGACATAATGTCACTAAATATACAATACTTACATTTATTAGAATCTTCTACTGTTGCCCTTTCGTTGTTTAAGTTAAAACCGTGATAAGAAAGACGACGAAGGTCAAAAGAAAACGTATTTAAAACAATCTGTTGTATTACAAATAATATATGCGAACTGAAGACTCAGAAATATTGGTTTCGGCAAAACGCTCGTTTAGTAAAAAATATTTTTCGACAGTAAATTTTAGTCTCTTAGAATATAACGATAAACTGCATCCAGCAGTATGAACTCTTATCAGGTTTCAAAGGTTTTGGGGAACAGGAAACCACCTGTTAGTTTCTCTTGTCCAGAGGTCTACCCTGATCCGTGGTGATAGCAGCTGTTGGTGTCCCCAAGTATAGCGAACAAAGATAAAACTAGTATCTCTCTAAACTTATTTATAAATGGAACTTAGTCTCTGTGTGTGTCTGGGTGTGTGTGTATCCGTTACCTATAGACTCCGAAACGGCTGAACCGATTTTCTTGGAAATTCATACAGTTGTTCTATAAGGGTCTGCGAGTGTTCTTAGCTAGGTTTTGTGTCGAGGTTCCCCGATAAATATCGAAAATCGATAATCGAAAAAATCGGTTTATAGAATGGAGTGGTCCGATTTTGATCAAATTTGATACACTCATAGACAAAGATATAAGAAACGATATTCAGAAGTTCCAAGGTTGCAGTTCTTATAATAATGCAGAAAATCGATAATATATATGTATAAATCGATACCAGAAAATCAAAATTTGACTTACAACCATTCATTTTTCTTTTAGTCTACGGTTTCGCTTTAACTGGAAACATTTTAGTCTTTTGTGCCAACGTCAAAAGAGACTGAGGTCCAGAACCATGGATTAGTTTTAAAGCTTTCATTACACCCGAGCAACGCCGTGTTATACTGCTAGTTTGTCTATATTTCAGAGATGAGGTAGTATTAACAATATTTACATTATTCAGACTATTGTCCTCATCTTTAATGCCATTTCATATAGACGTTGGTTACTTCCTGACTTGATTCTTAGAGTTGTGATTTCAATACCAGGCTACAGCAGTGGTGAACAAGTAACTTGCAGGGTTAAAGGGAGATAACTTATAACTTTCAAAAGAACACTACTACGCAAGGAATGGAGTTCATATACCCCAGTGATTGTAATAAAGGGTTCGGTTAGAAATTCCTAGCACCTTAAGAAGGCCAGAGCGTATAACGGCCGAAACATCGTACAAATGGCAACAAAGATGAGGACAATAGTCCGAATAATGTAAATACTGTAAAGATAAAATCACGAAAGTATAAAAGAAACATTTATATCTTAAGTACTAACAATAAACTAAATTATACTAACATGTGATGTCAATCCTATTTGGCAGCTAATGCTGGGTAATCTCACCAAAGATAAAGGAAAGATTTGAAGCAATCGAAATGAGACTCTACAGAAAGATGCTGAGAATACCATGGACCAAACATGTGAGCAACGACGAGGTTTTGGAGATAATGGAAACGAAAATGATGCTTTTACGTAACATCAGGAAAAGTCAGCGGAAGCTTCTAAGACATGCAATGCAGATGTGCGTTGTGGTGCATTAGATATCGGCTCTGAACGACAAATCGGAGAGCCAAGTTCGAATTCCAGTTAAATTCCTTGCATTCACTTAAGCACAAATACCCTTGGGAAAGGTATTAATCCGTCTCTTCCCTCCAGTTATGGGTTAAATAATAGGACAGATTGGGTTCTATAGCCTTGGCTGGCAAACACTCTACCGCAGAAAGTACTGGCAATCTACTGTGGGATAATACTTTTTCGAGACATGATCGCCCAAAGCGAGTATCACGTATGGTAATTAACTGACTGAATGTGGATGTGTGTTGTGGCGCAGTGTATATCGGCTCGGAACGAAAAATCGGAGAGCTGAGTTCAAATTCCAGTTGAATTCCTTGGATTTACAAAGCGCAATTACCCTTGGGATAGGTATTAGTCCGTTTCTTCCCTCCAGTTATGAATCAAATAACAGGATATATTGGGTTCTACAGCCTTGGCTGGTGCCCAGTCTACCGCAGAAAGTAATGGCAACCTACTGCCCAATCAATTATGTCTCTTTCGAGACATGATCGCCCAAGCCTGTATCACGGATGGCACTTAACTGGCTGACAGAATCGGGAATGAAGACAGAGGGAAAGAAAGACAGGGGAAAGCAATGCATGACGTACTTCATGGACTTGAGTAATTTCATATCTTTTCGATTTTAAATGGAAATTTTGATACCTGCTCATATATTACAGTGAAGTCTTCTCTTACCAAAATAATATATAACTGTTACTACTGTAAAAAATTTACACTTTTGTTTATTTTAATTTACTGATTAATCCTAATTCTTAAGTTAATGATAAAATAAATAATTCTCCATTTCGATGATTGTAAAATTTCCGTTGACATCCACCGATTTAATCGTTAAATATTTGAGCTGAAACACTTAAAGCAAATATTGCAATCCAAATCCTATGCATGAATGCAGTCTAGTATTTAAAAAATTAAGAAGATGAAAATTAGGATTTAAATTTGAAAACATTTTGCATTTTACTGACGTTAAACACAGAGCATTATAGACTTTTCGTTCTATCCTTTTCTTATTGAAGCAAAACAGCTTATTTGATGCTAATGTTTACGTCTTTTTCCGCAATCAAAACAGCATCGCCCATTATCGGCAGAGCGAAATAACGAATACTCTAACTCATGAACACTGGAACAACTGGCATTTAGTAATTTCCGTTTAAAAAAAACAAAAATTACTCTTATTATATAAACTAGATTTTATATATCCTCTCTATTATAATTAAGACCGTGGTTTTCATATATATATATATATATATATATATATATATATATATATATATATTCCTTATGTCACGCTCATGAAGATAGAGACAAAAGCGAGGTTTTGTCGGCTCAGTTCATTCTCTTTACTGTCAGTTATTAAACTTTACTATCAGGTATGAAAGCTATTGCAAAGTTATTGCATTTTAACACTACCTTTTTTTTATATTTTTTTGCAATAATTATGTCATTGAGTAGTGAAGATTATATATATATATATATATATATATATATATATATATATATATATATATATGGTGTGGGTTTAGATCTTAAAAGCGATCACAATGCGTTTAATAAAATAAAAGAACGTAAAGAAGTTGTTGCGTACTACATATTTATTATTCATTAATATTTCGAAATCAAAATCTCATCTTCAGAATGATAGAAGAACTTGTTTTTACGTCCGCTCGTCGACCGTGCCTTTCAACTAATGGTCATGCTACTGCAGTCGTTAATTGTAGTGAATGTGTGTGCGTTTGTGTACCTGTAGGTGTGTTTGTTCATGTAGGTGTGTGTTTATTTATATATATATATGCGTTGTTCGATAATAGGATTTGGCTTTTACGCATCTTTGTTAAAGTGATAGTGGACACCATTTTACAATCTGATGCTATGTGTCTGCTTTAATGAATGGCTTATATATGTGCGCTCGCGTTGACTGATGCCACTCTGGCAGAGATGGAAACATGCCTAACCCCGCTATATATATATATAAATTATAAAGAGAACATTAACACCAACTTATGCAATTTTCGAAATCCCAATAATCATCCACTACAAAATAGGTGTAAAATAAATTCAATTGTCTATCAATGTAATATAACATCAACTGAAAACCCAACTAATAAAGTCTACATAGGATCTACAAAGAATACTTTTAAGCAACGATGGTATATGCACTTAACTTCCTTAAAAAACAACATGTATTGAAACCAAACATGCCTTTCTGAGTACTTTGGGAAATTAAAGGACACAGATAAAACACCCAAAGTAAAATGGAAAATTCTGGAAAAAACTAGAATCTGTAACTCGTTCAACGACATCTACCCTTTGTGCCTGAGTGAGAAACTGCACATTCTAAGTTTCCATAACTATTGAACCGTAGGGATGAATTAACAGTTTTATGTAAACATCGAAAATATTTTTCGTTCAAAAGGTGCCCGCTATAACCGGTGCTTTAATATATAGATAAAAAAAAATAAACTTAATGTTAAAAATTATTCACCTATTTTAAGTATTATGTGGTCTATCACATACCTTCAGTCAGTTAAGTGCCATGCGCAATACACGCTTTGGGCGATCATGTCTCGAAAGAGACATGACTGACTGGGCAGAAGATTATCCCGCAGTAGGTTGCCATTGCTTTCTGCGGTAGACTGGTTGCCGACCAAGGCTATAGAACCCAATCTGTCCTATTATTTAACCCATAACTGGAGGGAAGAGACGGATTAATACCTTTCCCAAGGGTATTTGCGCGTAAGTGAATGCAAGGAATTCAACTGGAATTCGAACTCGGTTCCTCCGATTTCTTATTCCGAGCCGATATCCACTGCGCCACAACGCGCATCACATACCTTACTAAGACAAATTAATCTTCTTCAAAATTTAATTAATAACAATGTATTATCCACAAAAGAAAAAATAAATATTATATTAATAAAATAAATATTATGTTAATAAAATATGAATATTATATTAAATGAATATTATATTAATAAAATAAATATTATATTAATAACATAAAAAAGATATACAATAATATTGTCTACCAGATTAACAAATGTAAGATCTCACTATGTAATATACCCAGACAAAATTAAAAAGTGACCTTTCCAGATCTAAGCCATTATGCCCCCTCTCCTAACCCAAATGTGTATCTCTATGGTTACAAACTGCTGATGGATTCTCTTAGACACACTAAATTCCAATTCTCCACAACCACCACTTACACCTCAGATTCCCAAAAATAAATCGTTTCCACCAATTATTTTCAATTCCACATACCACCCGAAAAGAAACAATTTTACTCCGAAACATGATAATTTTTGTTTAGTGATACTATGCTTTTTATAAACCATTGTAACAACTATTACAATATATATATATATATATATATATATATATATATATATATAATTTTTTGATATACTACAATTTCAATGGGTAAAACATATACATCTGGCGGCTCGTTAGACCCAAGTTATATTACTCTGTTAAATTATATAAATGAATTTAACATTGACTTCTTTTAAGTTCGTCTCTATTAGAAATTACCTGGAGAATACATAAAGTTTCTACGTTATCTATCTATCTATCTATCTATCTATCTATCTATCTATCTATCTATCTATCTATCTATCTATCTATCTATCTATCTATAGTAAGGTCCACCCTGAAGAGGATGTGCGTTGTAGTGCAGTGGATATCGACTCGGAACTACAAATAAACTCGGAGAGCCGAGTTCGAATTCCACTTGAATTCCTTGCATTCACTTACGCACAAATACAATTGGTTAAATAATAGGAAATATTGAGTTCTATAGTCTTGTATGGCAACCAGTCTACCGCAGAAAGCAATGCCAATCTACTGCTGGATAAACTTCTGCCCAGTCAGTCATGTCTCTTCGGAGACATGATCGCCGAAGCGTGTATCATGTATGGCATTTAACTGCATGACTTACTCTGAACAAGGCCCGGAGGCCACTCCTCGATGTAAAAGGTTACATTAAAGATTAGTTTATATTGATAGAAGAGGAAGATAACGGTTGAATCTAGGTCAAGATTGTGTTAATAGGAGAAATATTCTCTTGGTAGTAAGTTGTCCAATCAGTGCTTTCCGGGAAGAAGCTGTTTGGGTGAAACTCACTTCATGTCGATACAACACATTTTTTTAAAAACATGAACAAAAAGGTCTGATAAATGATAAAGCAACTGATAAGATATCATGTGATATTACTAAATGTAGTTATTTGGTGTAGTACATCTTAATTTATCAAAATAGAGCATATATTTGTTAACACTTCCGATTATAATTGCTATTATCATTAGTAGTAGTAGTGGTGGTAGTGGTGGTAGTAGTAGTAGCACGAATAGTAACTTTTTTGGTGTAAATAGGGAAGTATTATTTATTTTTTACAGAGTACAAAGATCGGGGGCCACTCGAGGTAGAGTGTTACGTTAAGGGCTAATTTATATGAACAAGAAGAAAAATGGCAGTTAACGCTAGACTTGAACAGGGTAACATTGGAACGATCGGGGGGAAACATTTTCTTTGTTGTCAGGGCAGTGCTTTGCAGGTAAAGGTTGGAACACCGTCCCAAACAATTCTGTACATATACCAGTCTACCATCCGCCCGTGCATTGAGTATTGCTGCCATATTTGGTCTGGTGCTTCTGCTATCCACTTCGGTGTCCTCGACCGAATCCAACGGAGAATCTGTAATGTGATCGATCCCGACTTGGCAGCTAGGATACAGTCGCTTTCTCACCGACGCAGTGTAGCTTCTCTGTGTCTCTTCTACAAATACTTTCACGGCTTCTGCTTCGATGAACTTAGCTCACTGGTACACTCTAGATATAAATTTCCTCGAGCCACAAGATTAGCAACTAGGTCCCACCCTTTTACTGCGAAACCAATAAATTGTAAACGCAAATTCTACTCTAACAGCTTCTTTTCTTGCACTTCCCGCCTGTGAAATTCTCTTCCGCATACTTGTTTTCCTGACAGTTACAATCTTCAAGAATTTAAATGTAAAGTCAATAGTCATCTCCTGTCTCACATCCTCTCTCTCATGCTTTTCTACACACACTCCACCCATATCAGTACTCTCTTCCCTCTCCTACTCTCTTCCTGACACCCCTGCAACCTTTCAATCCTCATAACATTCCTCCTAGTCCACCCCACTCTCATCAGTTATCTCTTCCCTCTCCTGCTCTCTTCCTGACACACTCTGAAACCTCTCACTCCTCATAACATTTCTCCTGTGTAACCCCCTGTACAACAATGGCAGTAAAATGCCTTACTTTGGGCGTCACGATTATAAAATAAAAATTACTTCTTGCCGACGGAATAGGAAGGGAATGTAGGAGGCTTCCTACAAAGGTAAGTGGCATGGTGGGTCCAAGCTGTGATGTTTACACCTGGCAGCATCAAAGAATGTAGTTCTTCCGAGCACTTTTAATGGTAGAAGCGATAGATCAGTGAGGGCCTCGCCATATCTCGCCTATGAGAGAGAAAGCTTGGAAGATAGAACATAAATTCACTGTAATCATAATCCCCGATTAAGTTAAGATTCTAGCGGTTAGGGAAGCATCTCCGTAGAAATCTGTTTACCGAATTTCAGTCCAAGTTGGTATTTAAATTTGAAATGAAAAGGAAATGCGTGTGAACCGAATCCGTGGATATAATGTTATCACCTAGTTGTAAAGTTGTCGCAATAAATATTGAGCTCATCTGAACATTTAAAATAGCGCTTGGCTTGCCACTTCAGTGAGTAAGAGGCTGAAGAGTGAAGAATAAATTTTCCCTCAACAAGTTGCCCGTAACAGATATTGGATACGGTATCAAATTGATCCATCATCACGTTCAAAATTAATTCAGAACAGATATTATTTTTTTTAAACAATTATAAACTTAGTATTTTAATCTTTTTACCTTTATAGAACCCTTGAAATAGTTGTATATTCTAGGGAGGCCCTGCATAAAAATATTATATGCTGTTTATTAATATATGTCTCTGTTATGTTGTTATCGGAGTTTATGTGCTAAACATAATATGTAGATACTGATCATGCATTCTGTACACGAATCAGCCACGTACAGGTCCCCTACACTAACCAGGGGACGCGATTCCACGTTGACACTCTACAGACACCACTAAAAAAACATTCCTTATAATTTTAAATAATATAAAAGGCTTAAATTTTTATTATAATAACCATGTATTTTCTAAACAATATTGGAGCGTAAAAGATGGATGCCGAATATCTAGGTTAGATAAGTCAGTTCTGCAACCGAGAACGACGATCGACCTCCTGCATGGAGGAAATCGCATTAAGCTATTGATCCAGCATGTGAACAGGGTGATTTGCAAGCTGTTTGGTTTCTCTGTAATAACGCATGGCATGTTCGATTTGAATTTCTCAAGGATCACGAATGAAATCGGAATCTGCTGTGATGGGAGTGACAAGCAGAAAATTTTCATGCATTTTTTACTCGACATTAAGATGTCTGCGTGTAAAGTAATAGGGCGCGGAATGAGAAATCTGCGAACAGAGGTCGAATTCCGGTTGAGTTTGTGACATTCATTTCACACATAAATATCCTTGGAAATGTTATGAATCCGTCTATTCAGCTAAAGGTTTATCAGCATTTCTCAAGCTTTTTACACTTATGCCACACTTGAAATAGCTTTAATGTCACAAAAAAACTACTGCATTATAATTATTGTATACAATTACGAGGGTCATTCATAAATAAGGTGATTTTTTTGGTATAAAGTCTTTTAATACAGATAGAAGCTTACTTTTTATTTTTCAAAGTAGTCTCCCAGAAGTGTGACACACTTTTCCCATCTGTGCACAAGCTTCCGTATTTCCTCAGCGTAAAAATCTTTGAACTGATGTCTCAGCCAATCGCTCGCAGCACTTTTGACTTCATCGTCATTTTCAAATTTCGTGCTTCACGTGAACGCTTTCAAGGGACCAAACAAGTGAAGATCTGAAGGGTCAAAGTCTGGGCTGTAAGCGGAATGAGGGAGCAGTTCTCAGTCCAGCTCGTTGATGATCTGCACCGTTTGGGCTGCGTGAGGCTTTGAGTTGTCTTGATGCAAGACGACTCCAATTTTGTGTACTATCCCAACAGATAGGCTCAAAGTCCTTGTAGTCTCATCCACTGTCACCCTTCTTTCAGACTGAATGTGGTTATTGACTTATTCGATCACTTCAAGAGACCTCACTTCCGTAGGCCTCCGTGGCGTGTCTTCATCCTTAACACTGCTCCGTCCTTTTTTAAACAATTTAGCCCGCTTGTAGACATTTTTTGGCTGAAACATGTGACACCATACACAGTTGACATTCTCCTATGAATTTCAGCTGGTTTGCACCCTTCAGCAACCAAAAACTTGATAACTGACCTCTGTTCATTCTTCTCGGTCGGCCATCTTTGTTAATCTCCAAAACTCTCAAAGATATTTTTCAATCTGCAAAAAAATTAAATCCCTTTGAAAAAGTAAAGGAAAAGAATTTAAAAAATATTAAGCTTCTATCTGTATTAGAAGTTCTTATACCGAAAAATTCACCTTATTTATTGAATGACCCTCGTATAATATGCTATATTTTGATTGTAGTTAACATGGTTAGCATAATAAACTTCTGTCTCCATATGAAAACCTACTAATTTAGCGGCTGCCCCTCAAAAGAACATACAGTCTGTGATGGGTAGAAACATACAGTCTGTGATGGGTAGAAAATGATTCGTAAAATTTAATGCCCCCAAAACGAAGCTACTCCCCCTTAATCACTATAGAGACACTTTCCTACATACCATCAAAATGAATTACGCTACTCTCTTAGATAGCAATACACTGCGCATCGTTGTCCTCACTATTTCAAATGACCTCAAATGGAATGACTACATCGAGTCTATATCTACATCTATGGCTAGGAAGATTAGGACATTGTGTCGCACCAGAATGTTCTATTCGTCAGAATTCATTTGGCAGATTTATAAATTTACCATTCGTCCGTGCACTGAATACTGTTTCCATATCTGGTCAGGTGCTCCTGCTATTCATCTTGAGGTTTTCGACAAAATTCAAAGGAAGATCTGCAATGTTATCGATCCTAACATGGCAGCCCCACTTCAAACATTTCCCCACCGATGTAATATGGATTTCCTCTTTCAATTCTACAAGTATTTTAAGGGCAACTGCTCTGTAAGCTTTCTCCGTGGTACCTCGTTACACGTGCTAAATTGGCATCAAGCTGCCACCCTTTTACTATCGAAATAATTAAATATAACTGCCTCTTCTACTACAAGTGTTTTTTCTTGCACTTCCAACCCGTAGAACTTCTGTTATTTTACTTACTTCCTTGATAGCTACAATCTCCCAAAGTTTAAATGCAACGTCAATTGCTATTTTCTATCTCCTTGATTCCCATCATTTGCTTATCCTTTCTTCGACATCCCCTGTATCTTGTTTTTCTCTCTCACTGTAACCCACAGCGTACCAGTGGCGGTTCTATCCTGCTTGTGGTGAAATTAAAGTTAAAATTAAAATAATATATGAAGACTGTGCATGCCTCCTGTACTCGAGTGAGTCACTCAAGGATACACAAAAAAGTCCTGCCCACAAAGCAGAAAAAGCGGTTTCAAACTTACATCATATAGACATCACTAAATAAAATCATTGTGGTTATAATAATTTTCAACAATATAAGTCTTTATTAAAATAACCAATTTTCTAACAGCATACCTTACGTGTATAATAAAATTACGAATATAAAATTAAACAGAGATATCTTTAAAAAATCATTAAATTAATTTCACTGTTTCTCGCGTCACCCCAAGCGATTCGTTTGAAGCACAAGGGTTTTAGACAACACTGGTTGATAAAAATTTTGTCTATGGGATCAACGGTGATTAGTGTGATTTTCTAAGATGTGGCACAACGCTTAAAGTGTAGGCACATAGCAAAAATCGTACTCACCATTCTACCGTTACTGTATTAGCGATACAAGATTACTAACCATTATAGCACGTCAGTGTGTCCTAACGGTCATATATTATATTTACCATGGGATAAATAAAGAGATAGATATGATAATGATATATTATAATTTTTATGCAAGAGTTTTCTGAGACATAAAACTATTTTAAATTTTCCTCATGAGTCAAAGACCAAAGGGAGCTTTTAAGTTGAGGCACATCGGCTGTGACTTGATTTGGAGAGGAAAATTCTCCGTCAGGTTAATGTGTCCAAGACATATAACGCATTAATGATTATATTCTTCAACATAGATATGTAGAGAGAAACTGATCCGGGTCTCACTTGTGAAGCAACCCTACGGTGACACGTAGTCGTGAGATTGATGACAATGTTTATTAATAACCTTTACTCGTGCTGAAATCTATCAGTAAAAACAGCCGGTTATATAAATGATGTTATAGGTTTTGTTCTTGTTTTGTATTAATCATGCATTGGACGGCTTCGTCGGATTCTTTTTCATTGTTTTTAAGTGAATTGACGCTTTCCAGAAGCTGAGTAGAGTATTAAGAGACGAAAATTTTACTAGAAACAAAGAAGAGATTACTAGATTGCCATGTGATGCTTGTTCTTCAATATGGTTGTGAATGCTGAACAATATCATCAAAGATGAAGGAAAAACTTGAAGCAACTGAAATGTGGTTCTACAGGAGGATGCTGCGGTTATCAAGGATCGGGCATGTGAGCAATGATGAGGTTTTGGAGAGGATAGAAACAAAAAGGAAACTAATAATGAGCATCAGGAAAAGACAGCTATAGTTCCTGAGACAAGCAATGAGGAAAGAGGGTTTGGAAAACCTGATACCAATAGGTCAGATAGATGGAAAAAGAGACAGAGGAAAGCAGCAGATAACATATTTGAAGGGCCTTAGCAGGTGGATGACAGAACGGGGGTTACGGGGTATAATAGGAGAAAGCTTGCTAAGAGCCACCAAGGACAGGGAAACGCTGAAAGACATAATCGTCAACGTCCTGAAAGGACAAGGCACATAGAAAAAGAGGAAGAATTTTTTTTAAACATTTAAGTATCTGATGCTGATTTTATAAGCGTAGTTCAGGTGATGCTTAAGATCGAAAGTATGGGACACCAAAATGCTTTAACTAAGTAAGCTTGCTAAGCATTATACTACGTAAAGATGCCTCCATTTTTATATATGATATTTCATATCAATAATATAGTGTTATAGTGTGTTGTGGGATCTCCCATTTGTGTATGACAATGGACTCGACTGAGTATACATATACTCCGGCCATAGAGAGAACTGCAGTGGAGAGTTGAGAGGAGAGAGTATTCGTAGGGATCCGTTACAGTTATCGTTACCGAGAGATGCCGAACTTACCCAGAGATTACCGCATCAGAAGTCAGACTAGCTCTGAGCTACACTCAGCTAGAATAATATACACGGATATACTATTTCCAACGAGTTCACTTCAAGACTTGTATATATTTCTTACTAATATATTTCTTACTAATAGTATTCCTGGATTTACTAACCTGAGTTCAAGTTTGTATGTTACGTTCAATATAACCTACGTTTCTATTTCCATATCTGTTTTGATGTTCATTATTTTTTGTGGTTCCTCACCCGGAATCCACAACATAGTAATAATAACATCACAATTTTAGAAACTTTAAAATAAGTCATTTTTAATTATTTTTAAATAGGAAATTTTTAGGTAATATCTTTAAAAATAAATTTTTTCTAAAATTAAATTAATGAATAAATAGATAAATTAATTAATTAATAAAGTATATTAAATCTTTGAAAAAATCATTATCTTTTTAAAAGAATAATTTTAGATACTTTTACATAACTAATTAAAATTAAAACAATTGTGAAAATAAATCACTTTTTTTAAAGAATCAGATAGTTATTAAAAGGTATTTTTGTAAAAATGTAATTACAGCTTGATTTTGAGGAATTTAAACATAGAACATCTTTTTAGCCTAGCCCTGTAAATAGTCGTAGTATCTTCATCGTTTGCTTAAATAATTTGGGATCTTATGATATTGTAAACCTCGTGGATATCCAAACTTTTATGCCAATTCAAGAAGCAAAATACAGAAAACTACACAAGGAAATAAAGAACAATGGCCAACAGGCTAAAGAGTAACGGTTTAAAGAAAAATGTGCGGAGAGAAAGACATTGAGTACCATAAATAAAGGAGGTCTGCATAAAAAAATAAGAGAGCTAGCAGGACAAAAGACCTGCTCATCAACAGGATGCATAATATCTAAGGACAAAACGCTCATATTGAAGAAAGAAAATGCTTTAGCAAATATGTCGGAGATCTGTTCCACGACGAAAGACCAGCAATAAACAGAAATACTGACGGACCGGAAATAATAAAAACCGAATTTTAAGCTGCACTCGCTAAATTGAAAAGAAAAAAAGCGACAGGATAAGATGGAACTGCAATAGAGATCTTAATAGCCTTAGACGATTTCGGCTTGAACAACTTTACAAACAGTTAGAGAAATTTAAATAACAGACGATGGAAAGTATTACACTGAGAACCGAAGGCGTATTTGGATGGTCAAGGGCGTATTACAAAAGTTAAACAGAGCATTGAGAAACAGGAAATTTCATTGGAAACAAGGAAAATAGTATAAGGCTGTTACGAGATATATGTCCTCTTATATATCATCGAATGCTAGGCAATCTCGTCAAAGATGTAAGGTGAGACTCGAAGCAAAGAAATATGGCTCTACAGAAGGATACTGAGTGTACACTAAACAGAAAGTGTGAGCAACAACGAGGTTTTGGAAGAAATGATAATCAACAATCAGGGAGAGACGGTTGAAGTTTATGCGAAAGGAGGGCTTGGAGAATCCGATACTCACAGAGTGGATATAAGGACAGAGGGACAGGGAAAACAGCAGGTGACATACTTGATGGAATTAAGAAAATGGGTGGCAGTGTAGCGTTCAGAAGAAATAACAGGACAAAATATACAATTTGTCTATATTTCTGAGTTGAGGTAGCATTTAGAATATTTACATTATTCGGACTATTGTCCTCATTTTTGTTGCCATTTGTACTATGTTCCGGCCGTTGTACGCTCTGGCATTCTACAGGTGCTAGGAACTTTGAACCGAACCCTTTATTGCAATCAATGTGGTATATGAACTCCATTCTTTGCGTAGTAGTGCCTCTTTTGGAAGTCATGAGTTATCTCCCTCTATAGACATTGGTTAGTTCCTTTGACTTTACATAAAGAGTTGTGAGTTCGATACAAGGCTACGGCAGTGGTGAACAAGAAACTTTTAAAAAATTTTAAATAAGGTGGGACCACCACTAATGCGCAGCGGTTACAGTGAGAGAAAAGTTTAAAAATAGTATTAAGTTCAAGACCCCGGGGCCAATCCTGCCAGACAGCATCTCTCCTTTAGAAGAGATTTGAGGTCATTACCCGGAGACTGAAGCACCCACCAAAAGGAAAATACCGACAAATCTTGAGCGATTTTTCGATGACAAGCCATCAAACATAATTTAAACCTTGATGTTGTGTAAAGAATATGGCGCCACATATATCAAAAACTATCTAGTAATAAAGAAAGTATAAATGATGAATGGGATTCAAGAAGATAAAAGATGGCAACGGACGCTGCATTTTAAATTTTGTAAATGGTAGTTGTCCGGGAAGCAATTAAACGGAAGAAAATTCCACAGGCAGGAAGTGAGAGAAAAGAAACTATTGAAGTAAAAATGTGAGTTACATTTAACTCTTTCAGCGGTAAAAGAGTGGGACACAGAAACCAGTCTAGTAGCACGCTTAAATTCACGTTGTTAGGGCACCAGCAAAGAAAATGCCCGTCAGTGCAGTTGCCATGAAAATATTTGTAGAAAAGACAGAGGGAAACAACGTCACACGGTGAGAAAGTGACTGAAGTCGTGATGTAAAGTTCCAGTCCGGATCATTCTTTGGATTTAATGTGATTGGAACCAAAATACATCTAGCTTTCGACTGTGCATTTTATCTGGTCAAGAGTGTTTTCTTCAACAGACATTTACATGAACTAAAACAAAATATGAATTCAATAAACAGAAGAGATATCAGAATTAGAATTGAAATATATTAAAACACGATAAGTTTTAGCAATTAAATAAAGTAAAAAAATATTTTTATCACATTTGCATGAGTCGAGTAAATAGCTCATCGCTAGCTAACATATAACCGTTTGAAAATGAATTGTTCTAATTAAAAGTTATAACATTTAAAACATCCGAGTTGATTAATTTTAATGATGCCAATTAAACAATATACGAATCTATAAAAACATTTGGGGAAAGTAGAAAGCTATAATCGCCCACGCCGCATAAAGACATGGCAAAGAAATGACATAGTTAATTTTCTAATCGCCGCTTAGATGTGGCACAAGGCTGAAAGTATGGGGTATCCGGTGAGGGTCAAACTCACTACTCAGTTGTAATAGGGTCCAGCGAGGAAAGCTTGGTGACCATTACACCACGTCGAGGTACCCAAATAGAATGTCTAAGAACGGGATGGAATAGTGATATAATGAACAGAATCAGATGGATAGATAATGAGAATAGATAGATAGATAGATAGATAGATAGATAGATAGATAGATAGATAGATAGATAGATAGATAGGTGGCTACTAACGAACTAAAATAGAAACATAATAAACAGAATAATATATATATATATATATATATATATATATATATAGATAGATAGATAGATAGATAGATAGATAGATAGATAGATAGATAGATAGATAATGCTCGTATTGAGCTTGATAAGTAATGTGTACACTGAGCTTGATGGACAGATACATAAGTTGTTATAATATTTAGAAACAGCTAGTTAGCTAGCTAGCTAGATAAATAGATGGATAATATTTAAACTGAGCCAGCGAGCAAGATGGATAGATCCAATAACCAATGAAAATAATGATTTATTTCCAGTTTCAAGCAAATCAAATGAAACTAACTGATCAGCCATTGTGCATTAATCAATTTGTTCACCTGGAAATAAGTCATTATCAATTCTGATGCTTAAGCGAAACCACCGTTTCGTCGTTTAAATATAGAAATATCAGATTAATAAAATGGCGTATAATAAACGCTTTGACAACTTGGATAATTTGTAATTTGCTAGATGTCAATTAAATTTATATTTACTATATAATAGCAATTACTTTTACCAAAGTATCGAAATTAAAGAATATAAAATATTTACAAAATAAGCAATATATCATATATTGACCGAGTTCTAGTTGTTGATATATGTGTCGCCACATGTTTTACACAACGTCGAGGTTTAAAGTAGGTTTGATGGCAATTACAACGAAAAATCGCTTTAAGACCATTTCAGTATTTTCCATTGGGGATGCCTCAGGCGCCGGGTAATGACCTCAAATCTCACTTAAAGGAGAGGTACTGTCTGGCAGGATGGCCTTCGGGGGCTTGAATTTAATACTACCCAGCCGAAGCTATCATATGTCATTTGGAACACAAATTTGTAAAAAAATGATTATTATTATTATTATCATTATTATTATTATTATTATTATTATTATTATTAGATGCATGTGTTATCTCCCGAGCTAGGAATAAAATATGGGACTGGAATATTTTGTTCTAGGTAGAAGCTAGTCTGAGTTAAAAGAAACGCCTTTGAGGCCACAAGCAATCTTTACTTTGGCGTTTGAGCAATTCAGAGATAATAAAAAGAAAGGTTTTGTGGAGAGACATGATCGTCTCTGCCCTAAGAAATACGGCATTCAAGAAACAGTTTACTTAAGGAACGAAAAAAAAAACAATATTGTTTCCTGGAAGATAATTTAAAAAAATAGAATATTGTTATCATAAATGGTCCGGTGCCCTTGCTATTTACTTATTTACTAATTTACTTACTTATTTACTTACTATGTAAGATCGAACGAAAAATCTGCAATATTATAGGTCCTGATCTGGCGGCTCGGTTTCAGTCACTTTCTCACCGCTGTAATTTTTCATGTCCCTGTCTTTTCTATAAATACATTTATGGTAATTGTTCTGATGAGCTCTTTGCTATGGCACCTAGACATTTTGAATTTAAGCGCAGTTCTAGACTGGCGACAAGATTTCTTCAGTTTACAGATTAGCTGACTTGATCTAGCAGTAAATAATATGCTAATAGTCTCCTTCCGGTTCCATTTTCCCCAGTTAACTTTAATCTGCAAAAATTTAAATGCTATTTATTGTCTGTCCCATGACTCATCGTGCTCATTGCTAATGTTTCTGTTTCTAATTTTTCAAACTCACTAACCCCTTATGACCTTACATCAGTCGCTTTTCTGCCTGGCACTGAAGAAAAGCGATTAACATATATATATATATATATATTTAAATAAAGTTGACATCATAATGTAAGACCTCAGGATCCTTTCAGCCAACACATTTTTAAAGGTGCTCGTTGGAGGTAGTGCTAATGAGGGGCAAGAAACGAAAATTACGTACAGAAGTTGGAATTCGTTTAAAAACATAAGTTTAATAAAAACATTATATATATATATATATATATATATATATATATATATATATAATGTTTTTATTAAACTTATATATATATATATATATATATATCCACAATTTTTATCCGATTTTCATCAAACTTCACACAAACATTCTTTAGGTTTCCGGCCCGGTCATGGGCTACTTATTTTTCCGATTTCTCTCCGATATCGGAAATCGATACCCTAATATCCGATCAGGTCTGATCAAGAGCAGGATTTCAGCCCTTTTATCATGGTTCTTCCTGCAGAATTTGCTTTAACTTGATAAAATTGTAGTTTTAGTCTGAAATATTAGTAGATCTTCTAAGACGACTCATTTTCCCCGATATCGGAAATCGATAACCCCGATATTCTATCGAATCTGATCAAATACCGATATTCAGCTATCAATATGGCTCATTTTATCCAATTGTACTCCCGGTGCGTACGATAAGTTTTCATGGGCTTACTTAGGTTAGTTTATCCTTGGATGATTTATTTGACTCTGACATTGGAAACCGCTACGCCGATATCTTTTCAGCCCTTTTATTTTTGTTTTTGCTTCGGGTTTTGCTCTAAGTAGGTATAATTGGAGTTCTTAGTTTCAGCCATGATATCATTCACTCAGAGGACTTATATGGCTTTTAAAATTCAGTTTGCGACGGAAAATTTATTTGACATCGATACTGGAGATGAAAATTTGACTTACATCCATTCATTTTTCTTTCAATCTAAGGTTTCACTTTGAATGGAAACAATTATTGCTTTTTATTCTTTCGTGCCAACGTCCAAAGAGTTTGAGCTCCAGGACCATGGATTAATTTTAAAGCTTTCATTATACCCGAGCAACGCCGAGCTACACTGCTAATATCTATATATATATTGCACATTGTGTGCTGGGGCAAATAAAATAGTGCTGGATGTATAACAATGCTATGATTTATATTAAAAATAAATATGCATATATCAGTACACAAAACTGTTTAATGAGGAAAATATATATATATATATATATATATATATATATATATATATGTTAATACATTTTTATGACGATAGATAGATAGATAGATAGATAGATAGATAGATAGATAGATAGATTGATTGATTGATTGATTGATTGATTGATTGATTGATTTCCAAAGGTCAATGTGTGTTAAAATACTGTTTGTTTTACCTTATTAGCTTCTGGAGACAAATATTTTTTACGCTTATTAATGTTAGATGTGCGTTGTGGTGCGTTGGATATCGGCTCGGGACGAGAAATCGGAGAGTCGAGTTCGAATTCCAGTTGAATTTGTTGCATTCACTTACGCGCAAATACACTTGGGAAAGGTATTAATTCGTCTCTTTCTTCCAGTTATGGGTTAAATAACAGGAAAGATTGGGTTCTATAGCCCTGGTCGTCAACCAGTCTACCACCGAAAGCAATGGCAACCTACTGCGGGATAATCTTCTGCCCAGTCAGTCATGTCTCTTTCGATACACGCCCAAGCGTGTATCGCGTATGGCACTTAACTGCCTGACTGAATGTTGGAAAGCTTAATTTATGTACGTATCCTCCATCAACCATAGTTACTTACTAATGATCAGAGGCTTTCGTTTTAGTTCATTCTACACTGATAAAATAATGAAAATAATGGATAATGAATGAATTAAAAATTAAGTCGTCCAAAATTGTGTAAGAATTCACATTTCTATTGTTTTTATCAAACATTACGATAGTCTATAATTTGTTGGGATTTTGATTTCTCTAATTTTTTTGAAGTTTTCACTAGGTTACTTTTCCAGCCTTTTCCAGCTTATAGTTCTCTCAGTATCGCCGTCCTGGGCATGACAGTAAACTGCATTCGGCAGCAAGGGGCCTGATTGGGTAATGTGAGGAGTGGTAACATCTGTCAAGGTCTCAGCTATAGACAAAGAGTTAACCCCCCAAACTGGGGTCAAAACAATATAAAAGTATAAAATTACACCTTCATAGAAATATGTACATAAAAATAGACCTTTTTTAAAAAAAAACTAGCAATATAGCCAGGCGCTGCTCGGGTGTAATGAAAGCTTTAAAACTAATCCATGGTCCTGGAGCTCAGACTCTTTGGACGTTGGCACGAAAGACTAAAAAGCAATACTTGTTTCCAGTTAAAGCGAAACCGTAGACTGAAAGAAAAATGAATGGATGTAAGTCAAATTTTGATTTCCTGGTATCGATATCAAATAAGTTTTTTTCGTCGTAAACTGAATTGTGAAGGCTAAATAAGCTCTCTGAGTAAATGGTATCATGACTGAGACTACGAACTACAATTATACCTACTTAGAGCCAAACCTGAAGCAAAAACTAAAATAAAAGGGCTGAAAAAATACAGACATACAGGCAGATAAACACACACACACACAGATATCTTACCTTTTATATATATATATATATATATATATATATATATATATATATATTATCGATTCTCTGCACTATTGTAAGAACTGCAACCTTAAAACTTCCGAATATCGTTTCTTATGTCTTTGTCTATGAGTGTATCAAATTTTATTAAAATCACACAATTCCTTCTATAACACGATTTTTTCGATTATCGATTTTCGATATTTATAGGGGGTACCTCGACACAAAACCTAGCTAAGAACACTGGCAGAAGCTTATAGTACAACTGTGTAAATTTTCAAGAAAATCAGTTCAGCCGTTTCGGAGTTTATAAAGAGCGGACACACACACACACACACACACACACACATACACACACAGACAATGTTCCATTTATAAATCAGTTTAGATCTATGTTTTTGAAAGAAAGATATTACCAACAATACATTTTTGAAGAAAAAATTATTACCATAACACATTTTTGAAAGAAAAAATTCTCAGCAAAACATTTTTGAATGCAAAACCAGAAGTTATTTTCATTTTTCGTAATTAAAAATGAGTAAAAAAAAATTCATTAACATCTGACCAAATCAGTCTTCTTACTATAACCGAACACAAAAACCCCTTAAAACCATATCTTTTTGGCATTAAATAACCCACAGAGGTCAATATGCCGTCAAACAAAACTCAAACTCAAACTCAAACTGATAATCGCTTCGCTGTATATGCTGAATAAATACGGTGAGAAAACACACCCTTATCTGACACCTCTTTCTATATTTGTAGATTTGCTGAAATCATTTTCTGTCTGTGTGCTAACCGTTTACGGCTATTATATTTTCTTGCTTATTCTTATTTATCCTTCTCAGGTTGCTGAGCACGCGCAACAGATCCCCGAGACGTATAAACACATATACACGTCTATCTGCAGTTGTATTTCTCTTTCTGATAACAAACATAAAATAAACGAGATTATGTCTATGTTTTTCATAACAGTAAAAACCGTCACGTAACGAATTTAGCAGATATACAAAGATAGAAAAGAGCGTAAGACAAGGATGTGTCTTTTCATCGGATTAATTCAACTTGTACAGCGAGACTATTTTGAGGACCCTAGATGTTATGCCAGGATTTGTAATCGGAGGCCACAATTTGAACAACATAAGATACGCAGATAACACAGTGCTGATTACAGACACGGAAAGGAAACTACAAGACCTCCTACAGAAGGTAGCGGAAGAGAGTAACAAAAAAGGACTACAAATAAACTGTAAGAAAATCAAATGCATGGTCATGATAAAAAAGAGCAGTCCAAAATGCCAATACAGGTGGGGGATACTAAAATCAAGCAGATACAAAAATTTAAATACCTGGGAAGTGTTCAAACAAAAGACTGAAAGGGCAACACAGAAATCCGAAGGCGAATTGGCATGTCAAACGACGCGTTCCAGCAGCTGAGTAGAGTATTAAGAGACAGGAAAGAAGAGTGTAGTGGATTGCTATGTGATGTCAGTTCTTCAATATTTCAGTGAATGCTGGACAATATCATCAAAGATGAAGGAAAGACATGAAGCAAGTGAAATGTGGTTCTACAGAACGAAGCTACGGATATCATGGATCGAGCATGTGAGCAATGATGAGGTTTTGAAAAGAATAGAAACGAAAACGAAATTAATACTGAGCATCAGGAAGAGACACCTAAAGTTCCTGGTACATCCAATGAAAAAGGAGGGCTTGGAGAACCTGATACTAACAGACCAGATAGAGGGAATAAGAGACAGAGCAAAGCAAAGGATAACGCATTTGAATGGCTTGAGCAGGTGGATGACAGAATGGTGGTTGCGTGGTGTAACAGGTGAAAGCGTGCTAACAGCCACCAGAGATAGAGAGATGGGGAAGGCCATGATCACCTAAATCCTGAAAGGGCAAGGCACATAGAAGATGATGATGAAGAAAAAGATGATATCTTGTGATAAAAATTTAAACCAGATCTATGATTACCTTTATGTCTTCAAAGTAATCAAGACTTAGTCTATCCTTTTTACACTCGTGTAAACCGAACTTCCGCCTATCGTTTTGAGTCTAGTCTAAACCGGATCTATGGCAATTGTTTGAAGTTTAATGTAAACCTGACCTATGTTTATCATTTTGACTTATTCAAAACGAATTAATGTTCATATTCTTTTTTACATTAGTGTTTATCCGAAATATCTCTACTTTTCATTTTAGTGTAAAAATGTCGAATTGTTTAGCTTTATTATAGTTTAAACCGAATCTATGTCTATCTAACTCTTGTTTAAACCGAACATACATTTATGTTTTTGCAATAGTGTTGATCGGAATTATTTCGAGTTTTTCATTCAAAATCTGTCTTTTTAATCAAGAATAAGCCGATTCTATGCCAATGATTTTTAACACTAGTGTTGATAGAAATAATTTTATGTTTTCATCATAGTGTAAAACGAACGAAGGTTTATCTTTTTGAATCTAGCTTAAACTAATGTCCGCCTTTTTACATTAGTATTGATTGGAATTATCTCTACTTTATATTCTAGTGCTTATCAGACCTGTGTCTCTCTTTTTCCTTTTGTGTAAACTAAACCATGTCTATATTTTAGCTTTATTGTCAATGGAATAAAGTTGTACCTTTTTTACTCAAATTTAAAAGAACCTCCATGACCATTTTTTACATCAGTGTCATGCGAATAAATGCCTAATGTTTTTTTGGTTTTTTTTGGGTTTTTTTTTATAATTATGGAGTATTTTAATGTTACTGTCAAAAACCGGGACCCGAGAAAAAGCAAATTGACAAAGTACAATTTCCTAACAGGAAATAATAAATAAAAATAGAAATGGTTGCTAAGCGTGAACAGTGCAAGGCAGTTATAAAATTAATGAAGAAAGGAAAAGATTTCTTTTGTACGCTTCGCTTACCTGACCTTGTCCTCAACGCCTCGTGCTAATGAGAATCCACATTAATATTGATTAACTTAGCAATTAAAATAAAATAAATGAAAAAGACGAAGTCATACGATCAGAAGAGCAAATAAAGCGACAGAGGGGTTAAGAAGAAAAAATATAGAAAGATAAAGAAAAAGAAGCAAAGAATGAAAAGAAGTGATAATGATGATGAAAAAGAAAGAAAAGAAAAATAAAGGTGAAAAAAGAAAAGGTGAAGAAGAAAAAGAAAGGGAAAGACAGTAAAGAATATAAAAAGGCAAGAGATAGAAAAAAGGGAAAAAGAAGCAGACATTGACGAGGTAAAAGCAAATGTGGTCCTGGGTACAACAGTAAACTGCATCCGGCAGTAAGGCCTCTGATTTGGATGTTTTGAGGAGCATGGAACCACCTCTTAATTTCTGTTGTTCCCACGTCCCCACTGACCCAGAGTGGTAGCGTCTGTTAGGTCCCAGCTATGGGCAAATAGTTAGCCCCCAAACTGGGGTTTAAGCACTATGAAAGTATAAAAAGTAGACTTTTATAGAAAAATATACATTCTGAAGGAATAATATTACCAACAATACATTTTTCACATACAAGTTATATGACTATAAATGTCTAAAGTTTTCACACAAAAGGAAAGAGACTCTTGCTGGCTTCCAACTCCTGACAGCTCCTTCGCTGCCCCCTACTCCAAACAAGCGTCACCGTCGAAGAATAAAAATACATACTTGCTTTCCTGACTGCTACAACCTCCAAAAATTTAAATGCAATGTCAATACCCATCTCTTATCCACTTGACTCCAGTTCATTCTACGGTAAATGTTCGTTTTAACTTCCGACGGCTTTTCCCCTTCAAATTTATCCAAAATAGCATTATCTCTGTGCAAATGTATACGCTGAACTCAAATCAACAATTAGTTATTGAAGAAACTTACCTTTTTTATCTAAATGTCCATAAAAAAAAAACGAAATATATGTTGCACTTTTTCTCTCCCGTACTTCTCACGAAGTCATGTAATTAACTGCAGAATGGCGTTCTACGTAGGCAGCAATTTTCTGTCGTTTTTTGGTCGAATTTCTTCCTTTTCTGAATCTTCCGGCGATGTACTTCCTGTTATGAAAGTAATGCGCTATTGTATTTCTACGCTTATTACTTTCATGACAGGAAGTACATCGAGTTATCAAGGGGCATTAACAAAAAACACGGATGTATGGCATGTGGAATTGAGCAGTTTACCCGTGGACTAAATAAAGCGTTCGATTTGAAATTGCAACAACTGTCACCTGACGAAGGTCGGATCGTACAACGGCCGAAATATCATGAATATAGCAATAAAGACGAAGACAACAGACCAAACAACTTAAATAGTGAAAATAACTTAATCTTAGTCCTTTCTTCTCTCTATCTCTTATTACTTTTTCCAGCAGTTTTCGAAATCTGGCACTAAAATGGTGTCATCTGGGTATCATATGTCAGTAAAATTATGTTTGCTTTCCATAATATTGGTGAATAGGTTAGATAATTTCAACGAGGAGTGATATTTTTTTTACGCTCCTTTCTATTTTTTGTACGTACTCAATTCCTTTTTTCTACCCGAGTGCAGGCGTTTTTATCCCGTAGCTGTCCCAGATTATACCAATCAGTCAGTCAGGTAAGTGTCATACGTGATACACGCTTGGGCGATTATGTCTCAAAAGGACACGACTGGTTGGGTAGAAGGTTATCCCGCAGTAGGTTGCCATTGCTTTCTGCGGTAGACTGGTTTCCAGCCAAGGTTATAGAACCCAATCTGTCCTGTTATTTAACCCATAAATGGAGAGCAGAGACGGATTAATACCGTTCCCAATGGCATTTGCGTGTAAGTGAATGAAACTAATTCAACTGGAATTCGAACTCGGCTCCCTGATTTCTCTTTCCGACATACATTACAGGACAACGCGCATTATAGCAATATATTTCCCAAATAAATCGAGTTTTTTTTTCTCGCAAATAGTGTCGTGCCTTCTCGAATGCTTTTGCATAGTCTATCAAACATATGTGTACGTCCTTCTGTAATTCTATTGCTCGCTCTGATAATATTTTGCTAAGCATCTCCTGATCCCACGCTTTTAACGAAGCCACACATTTCTTTTGCTTTGTTTCCGGTTTACTGCTATAAACTATCTTTACAAAAGACAAATCAGAGAAAAACTGGAGACCATACCCGAGCTCCAATTGCCCAGTCTTAACTTGCCTGTCTTGATAGTGTTCAAAACCGTTTACGCGACCTTGTTTGTGATAAATTATTTTCCTCTCTACAACTCCTATCACACAAACAAAATGTCGCATCCCTTGTTCCCTGTTCAGGATGTGGTTTCCGGCTTTCTCTTTTCCAATCTTTTCACTTTTCTTTTTTTTTCTTCATTTTTTTTTCAATTGGAGTAGATAGAGTAAACTATCGCCCGGTTCAAACTCCACCTACGTCTATTGTACAGGTGTAGAGGTTCATCCCTTGTTCCCTGTTCAGGATGTGGTTTCCGGCTTTCTCTTTTCTAATCTTTTCACTTTTCTTTTTTTTTTCTTCATTTTTTTTTTCTTTTGGGTAGATAGAGTAAACTATCGCCCGGTTCACACTCCACCCACGTCTATTGTACAGGTGTAGAGGTTCATCCCTTGTTCCCTGTTTAGAATGTGGTTTCTGGCTTTCTCTTTTCCAAATCTTTTCACTCTCACGTAATACCCTGCACATCAGTGGAGTTACCGCCTTGCTCGGTGTGATATGATAAAAAAAACAAAAAAAACTAGCAGCTCTATGACTATCTACAGCATGTGCTCTGGTAAGAAACATTCGTTCGTTCCACTACAACTAAATTTACAACTAAGAACAGCTATGTTGCGTACACAAGTGTGAATTATCCCCATTCCATTCGTATTCTAATAATAAGAAATAAGTTTAATTCGGACAGCTTCTTTTAAAGAATTGTTGCTTTGTGGAAAGAATCCCAGCTAGGATCTTTTCCCAATGTTTATCTCTTTAAGTCTCAGTCTAACTGTAATATTTCTTGCATAATCTCCATGATATTCGCTTACGCTCATACAACATAACACATTAACTTTCTACATTCACCCTCTCTTGGGATTTGTAATAAGGGAAAATTTATATAAGAAAAAGATAATGTTACACGTTTTGTTCATCATAATTCAGTTGAGGTCCTGGGCATGACAGTAAACTGCATCCGGCAGCAAAGCCTCTGATTGAGAGGTTGTGAGAAGCATGGAACTACCTCTTAATTGCTGTTGTTCCCAGGTCTACCCTGATTCGGAGTGGTAGCACCTGTTAGGGTCCCAGCTATGGGTAAATAGTTAACCCTTAAACTGGGATCAAAACATTATGAAATTATAAAAATAGACTTTTACAGATATATAGACATTTTTGAAGGAAAATTATTGGCAATAATATATTTTTGAAGAACATATTAATACGATAATACAGTTTTGAAGGAAAAAATATTATCAGCAAAACATTTTTGAATACAAAACTAGAAAACATTTTCAGTTTTCTACAAAAAAATATAAAAACAAAATTTCATTAAAATCTGACTAAACCAACCTTCTCACTATAACCAACATTAAAAAAATAACTTAAAAACCCTACCTTTTTTACATTAAATAACTCACAGAGTTATGCCGTTAAACAAACAAACAAACAAACAAATAAGCAAACAAACAAACATAATTTAGATGCTAAAACTGGTTATATGGCTCATTATAATGATTGTCCATGGGACTCATTTTCAATCGCCCTTGTTTTTTTACGCTTAGCTATGAAGATGAATCAGTAAAGTTTTCAGGTAAGGCGTAATTGTCTTATGAAAGATGAAATGTATACTGAACTGTTACGCAATCTGTGTGGCAGTGAATGTTGGACAATCTCAGTACAGATAAAGAAAAGACTTGAGACAACATAAATATGGTTCCACAGAAAAATATTGAGAACTAGCAGTATAGCCCGGCGTTGCTCGGGTGTAATGAAAGCTTTAAAAGTAATCCATGGTCCTGGAGTTCAGACCCTTTGGTCGTTGGCACGAAAGACTAAAAAGCAATAATTGTTTCCAGTTAAAACGAAACCACAGACTGAAAGAAAAATGAATGGATGTAAGTCAAATTTTGATTTCCTGGCATCGATATTTTCTGAACTATTGTAAGAACTGCAACCTTGAAACTTCTGAATATCGTTTGTTATGTCTTTGTCTATGAGTGCATCAAATTTGATTAAAATCAGACCACTCCTTCTATAACCCGTTTTTTCGATTATCGATTTTCGATATTTATCGGGGTACCGCGACACAAAAGCTAGCTATGAACACTCGCAGAGGCTTATAGTACAACTGTGTAAATTTTCAAGAAAATCGGTTTAGCCGTTTCGGAGTCTATAAGTAACGGACACACACAGACACACACAGAGACAAAGTTACATTTAAAAATAAGTTTAGATACCATTGACTGAGCAACGACGAAGTTTCACTGAAAATGGAAACAAAATAAAACTTTATCTTTAAGACAGTTAAAATTTGTAGGTCATAAGAAAAAAGATGTCTTGAAAAATATGGTACCTGAAGGACAGATTGAAAGCAAGAGGGACAGAGGAAAACAACGCATAACCTCTCTAGCGAGCTTCAGCAAATGTATAGCAGAAGTTGAAGATATAAGAAAAAGACAATGTTTATTGATATCTGCAAAGGACAGGGAATTGTCAGTCAATCAGTTAAGTGCCATACGTGATACACGCTTGGGCGATCATGTCTTGAAAGAGACATAACAGACCGGGCAGATGATTTTCATTACTTTCTGTGGTAGACTGGTTGCCAGCCAAGGTTACAGAACCCAATTTGTTCTACTATTTTATCAATATGCTGGAGGGAGAAGCGAAAGATTGATATTTTTTCCAGGAGTATATGCGCGTAATACAACTGGTATTCGAACTCGGCTCTCCAATTTCTCGTTCCAAGCTGGTATCTACTGCACCACAAGGCACATCCAGCGAATTTTTGAGAGCCATAATCGCTAACCTTCTGAAGGAACATGGTACATAGAGAAAAAAAAGGAGAATATTATCGATCCCTAAATCAGATAAGGGTGAATGCATCTGGCTTTGCGGCTTCTTTCTTTTTCAATTCTTTTTCCCTATTGCTAATTTTATCTCAGTGTTTAATATTTCAGGCCCTTTCATCTTTCTTAGTGTAGCAGGCCTCTTTCCTGATAGAATTCCCTGACATATTTGTTTTATATTTAAGTATTTTTCTTCGCTTACTCTTCTTAGATTTCATGCATCCTGAAGTGGAGAACGTTTTTGTCCTTTTATTTCTTCTGATCTTTTATTCATGTCTCCTGCGTCTATCATGCATCGTGGTTTTAAAATATTAATAGCATGAATAAAAAAAAATCTTTTGTAATTAATAAGAAAAAACATAGCTTATGAATAATCTATAACATATATACTAGAAAATAAAAATTCTGTGTGATTTTTTTAATGTCATATTCTTTCAGTAATTAACCTACCTGTCACTCGCTAGATCACGTTTTTATTAGATGTGAACAGATGTCACTTTTTGAGAAAGATAGTAAAATGGTTTCCTGTCGCATTTGTTATAGTTTTGAATTCCTACCTGTCTTTCTTCCTTTATAACGAACACACTCATGGCTCTACACATATTCCGTTTCTATGTTGACTGGAAACTGACATGACTTCTTGGGAAAGATAGTGAAGTCGATGTCCATTGGCTACTTCACGGTTTTGAATTCAGAGCTGTCTTATTCTTCGATTGGTTGCCACCTAGAGCAATGCTACTATTTAATCCATAGCTAGGAAATGGAATCCGCTCTTTTACAAGGGCGTTAGGGCTAAGGTGATCTGAACACACTAGACCGAATCAACTTGTCTCATTGTTAACCGTTTCATCACCCGCAGATTTATATGCGAATAGATACAGAATTAAGTAAGAACAGAAAGAAGAGAACAACCACGTGGTGTATTTTCACATTGGAAGTATTTATTCTACGTATTATTATGATTCTGAATGAATTATCAGGCCTCACTGATTAATCACAGTTAACATAAGTTGAATAACATTATATACGCAAATATGACTTGACTGATAGCGGGAAAAATCTTTTTCACAAATTAATTAACGAAAGAGAAAAAATAAAAATGATGAGCAAAAGGGTCAACCTCACGATGAGAATTACGCATTGGAGACGTCACATTTTAATAAATTTGAAGCTTTAAATTTTCAGCGCATTAAATTTTTTTTCTGTGGTGAGATATAAATAATACTTTCACATAATACTATTTAACCCATACTTGAGGAAGAATAATGCCTTGTGAACTCTTAGGGTAAGTGGGTTATCATAAATCAAATTAATTACCGTAGATTATTGCTTCTTAATATTCAGAATTGTTGAGTGTTTCTTTTTTATCTATATCTCTATTAGAATCGTTTAGTAAGGTAGGATTTTAATCCGGGATTTTTTTTTCTCCGGCGAAATTAAATATTTTATATTATATATTATACATTCAACAAATAAATATAAATGTATAAGTATGATTTGAATTGAAACTCCGCTTGCCAAGTTCTCATTGCAAGACGCTATCCATTACACCACACTCACATCCACGAACATATTATGAGTATATAAGAATTAACGGATTGAAAAAATAACATTTAAGTCATCGTAATCTCGAATTCTTTACTTATTTGTCTATATTTCTAAGATGAGGTAGTATTTATACTATATACATTATTCGGACTATTGTTCTCATCTTTGTTGTCATTTGTACTATATTTCGGCCGTTGTACGCTCCAGCCTTCTTCAGGTGCTACAAATTTTAAACCAAACCTTGTATTACAATTACTGCGGTATATAATCCTCTTATCTTGCGTTAAGCCTTGATTGGAAGTCATGAGTTATCTCCCTCTAACCCTGCAAGTTACTTGTTCCCCACTGCTGTAGCCTGGTATTGAACTCACAGCTCTTTGGGTCAAGTCACAAGAACTAGCCAACGTCTATATCTACTAAGCTATGTGTCCTAAAGTTTACTTCCACTTGGTTCTGTCTCATGTCACTCAAAATTTTTCTTCTTGGTATTACTCCCAAACCCTGCTCTGCCATCCATTTGCTCAAGCCTATCAAGTAGGTCTCGCGCTGCTTTTCCCTGTCTCTCTTTCTCTCTATCCATCCTGTGAGTATTAAATTCTCCAGACCATCTTTCCTCATTAGAGGTCCAAGAAACCTCATCTGTTTCTTCCTTATATTAAGAACGAGTTTTCTGCACGTTTCCAGCCTCTCCAAAATCTCGTTTATGGTCACGTGCTCAATCGACGGTATTGTCAGAAATCATCCTGTAAAACCAAATTTCTGCTGCCTCAGACCTCTCCTTCATCCTTGGGGAGATCGTCCAACATTCACTGCCATACAGAAGGACAGATATCTCATAGAAATCCAGCACTCACTTCTTTGTTTCCAATGAGATCTTCCTGTCTTTCAGTATTTTGGTTAGCTTTTGAAACGCGCCCTTGGCCATGCTAATTCGTCTTTGGATCTCAACATCGCACTTACCATCCGCTGTCAAAACAATCCTCATCAAGCAAGGCGACAACACCACTAAGAGGCAAGAAGATAAAAAAATCAAAGAAGTAACCGGGAAACCATTTCTCACCAGGAAGCAAAAGAGAAACCTTACTTCGGTTTAAAAAGTTGTAGGGGTATGTGAACCGGGCGATGAATACAAAACTCGCAATAATAATAATATCAAATACCCATAAGCTACATACATGTATTTCTCTCCTGTTGGCTACGTTCACGTACAAATGTTTTCCTTTGTGATCTAGATTATTAAATATTCCATTCAGATTTGTTCTTATTTGTAGATATTAAACCGCTGGATATGTGACCTACAGACAGACTCACAGTTCATCTCTGTTCGTGAGTCGGATAACTGGAGGGTATCATAGCCAAGTGTCGGGTACGTTCCTTTATATTTTTAAACGAGTAAATTGAGTCGAATCGAAAAACTTAAAACTATCTGTGAATAATGGGCTACTCGATAATAATTATAAAAACATATATTAATTATCAATGTATATTTAATTATATGTTTTCTGGAAGGGTTTATATTGGTAAATTTTTGATGATAATAATAAAAACATATAATAGTTATCAATGTATATTTAATTATATATTTCCTGGAAGGGAAATCTATGATAACATTAATACAACCATATTAGTAAATCTATGATAATAATAATACAAACATATAATAATTATCAATGTATATTTAATGATATATTTCCTGGAAGGGTTTACATTAGTAAATCTATGAGTGTTTACTTCCCTTAATCATTTTAATAATCTCTGCAAATAAAATATTCAACCGCATTTAGACAAAATTATTTACCGAGGAAAACGAATTGTTTAATGAATCAGTTCCTTTGCTTCTACGTTTCTTAGATTGAAGTCTTATTTGTTGAAGCCTTTCATGTGAAACAATCAAGTATCTTTGCCTATTAAGTGACCCGCTTGCTTCGGCTTAGTCTTGATTTAGGTTTTGTCATTGACGTCTTTGTCGCTCTGTTGCTAACCTTTTTTCTTCCGAGAAATATTTTCCTTTCACTGTTCTGTTAAACGCATACAAATTTTAACAAGAAATGTTATTGAGCAAATATCGATTTATATAATACCAGGAGTAATCAATGAATCATAGATAACACTGAACGTCTAGAAATATATATAAAGGAAACGGATTGATTAAACGATTCATTGGCCTTTATTTTAGCGGTGAATTCTTATCGCCGCTGTATCGTATTTCCCCTCAAATATTTCTAACAATTGACGTCGCTTTTGACGGCTCAGGGACACGAGTAATAAATAATATCTTATAATAACGTCTGATAGAAACATTGATGAAAACGTCAAAACAA
Organism: Ascarosepion bandense; assembly: GCA_037127315.1. Taxonomy (NCBI): domain Eukaryota; kingdom Metazoa; phylum Mollusca; class Cephalopoda; order Sepiida; family Sepiidae; genus Ascarosepion; species Ascarosepion bandense. The sequence continues at coordinate 7,541,942 of JBBBDQ010000327.1, read as the reverse complement.
TTGGATTTTACAACTTTTAATATATTCTTCTTGCATGTGCAGTGTATCTTCAAGACGTAGGTGATCATGGCTTTCCACATCTCCATATCCCTTGTAGCTCTGAAAAACCTCTTCCCTTGTTACCCACTCCCAAACCTTGCCCTGCCATCCATCCCTTGAATTTCATCAAATATGTCACATGTTGCTTTCCGCTGTCTCTCCTTCCCTATTTCCGTCCTGTGAGTATATATTTACCCTACTCCCCAAATGGAGTGAGATGTGACACAAGGTTGGATTTTAACGTGGGGAGCTCGAACACGTACGGACGGGCGAAGGAATAAAATTACCCAGTCCCCGCAACTGCCAGTCGCGCTAGCCCCGGTGACAAGCACCTGGTCCACCCCTCTGGTGCAATGGGGAAACGCGGGCTCGGACACTGCACCCCGGGACCGGCCGGGCATCTACTCAATATAATGTTTCTCAGATGCATCTCTCTTCTTGGACAGTGCTACAACTGAGCCGCACTCTGTCTTTGAGAACAGAGACGCAACTGAGAGATGATTTTTGGTCCCTACCCGACAGAAAAATGTGCCAGGTGAGTATCAGATTTTCCAAGCCCTCTCTTTTCATTACGGAAATAAAAACTGCAATAATACGGTATTTAGAGAAAAGACCTATTCCAGTAATTCAAGAAGACTAAGAATACTCAGATAAGAATTATAAGACGTATATTTAAAAAAAAAACAGTCATTTTCTAACAGATATAATGTGACTTCTCTTTGTCTTTTCTACAAGGATTTTCATAGCAACTGCTCTGAGGAGCTTTTTGCTCTAATTTCCTGAAACCATGTATTTACTTGTGCTACTAGATTAACATCAAGTCTCCACCCGTTCATCGTCGAAATAATTGAATTAAACCACCTCTTTTACTCTAACAGTTTCTTTTCTTGCATTTTTCAATCAGTTTAACAATCAGTTTTATGTGTCACATTACAAAACTGATCTTCCAAATCCTGATCAATAAAGCGAGAAGCAGAATCAGACAAGCAATAGGACAAGAAAAGTGCAAGTTCGTCAAAGACACTGGAACATATTTATGATTAGGATGCTCTCCGAAAGGGCAATATAAAATGAAGGACGTGTACCTATGTTTTATCGATTATGCGAAAGCGTTCGACAAAATACGCCACAAAGAATTGATGGAGATGCTCAGCAATCTCGGCATATTTGGGGAAGATATAAGAGTAATCAAGAATCTCTACTGGCAGCAAACCGCCTGCATTAGAAGAGGTAATGGATTCAGCAGATATACAAATATATAAAGGTGCGAAAGACAAAGATGTATCTTTTCACCAGAACGGTTCAATTTGTACAGCGAGACTATTCTGACAACCCTTGATGCTATGCCAGGATTTGTCATCGGATACCACAATTTGAACAACATAAGGTACGCAGATGATACAGTGCTGATAGCAGACACGGAAAGGAAACTACAAAACCTCTTACAGAAGGAAGCTGAAGAGAGTGACAAGAAAGGAATACAAATAACGGCAAGAAAACCGAATCCATAGTCATCAGCAAAAGAGTCGCCCAAAATGCCAAATACGGGTGTGAGATACTAAAATAAGCAGGAAAAAAAATATCTGGGAAGTGTTCTAACAGAAGACGAAAATTGCGACACTGGGATCCGAAAGTGAATTGGCATGGCGAAGGATGCATTCCTGAAGCTGAATAGATTATTAAAAGACAGTAAAATTTCACTGGAAACAAAGAAGAGAGTACTGGATTGCTATGTGATGTCAATTCTTCAATATAGCAGTGAATGCTGGACAATATTATCGAAGATGAAGGAAAAACTTGAAGCAACTGAAATGTAGTTCTACAGAAGTATGATGCGAATATCATGGATCGAGCAATGATGAGTTTTTGGAAATGATGTAAACGAAAAGGAAATTAATACTGAGTATCAGGAAGAGACGACTAAAATTCCTGGGACATGCAATGAGGAAGTAGGGCTTGGAGAACCTGATACTAATAGGCCAGATAGAGGGGAAAAGAGACAGCGGAAAGCAGCGTCATTTAATGCTGAAATTTAATTTTATTGGGAGTTTTGAAGTAATCAAAATATGATATATGTTAATCTGCTTTCATAGTTGATTACATGGTAGATGCTACTCAGATTTTGTGCTTATATATTTCTGAGTGGACATAATTACTGGAAATGTTATTATGGATGTTTTTCATTGTTGTTTTGTTGAAATTATATTTTGGAATATAGTTCGATTTTGTTAAGAAATTTTAGGATATTATATAGATTAATGTCACGAAAAAGTTCTTTCATGTTCATTGGTGTAGTGTTGGGAATTTTACAATAAATAAGTATTGTTGGAATTTTTTATTATATAACATTAATTGCTAGTCAATACCCGCTTTGGCGATCATGTCCGAAAGAGACATGACTGACTGGACAGATGATTATCCCGCAGTATGTTGCCATTGCTTTCTGCGGCCTTGGTTTGCAACCAGTCTTCCGTAGAAAGTAATGGCAACCCACTGCGGTAAAATCTACCCAGTCAGTCTTCCGAGACATGATTGCCCAAGCTTGTATTCCGTATGGCTCTGAAATGTAAATATTAACTGACTGATTTTCATTTTGCTATAAAAATGTATTGCTGCTAATTTTATTATAAAAGTATAATATTACCCATATATGGGGCTCTAACCTGTTCTACAACCGCGGATTAGGATGGATCTAGGAACGACAGCAATTAAGAGGTGGTTCCACACGCATGAAAACCTCCAATCTCTCGAAGAAGCTGGCAGATGCAGATATATTAAGTGTGTTTTAATTGGTAGGTTCGAAGGCAGTTATAAGTAAGTATATTTAATATTGGCTATTCTGTGAATGAGATCGTGAACCAGAATTGAGATCGTGAACCAGAATTTGCTTGTTGAAGCAATGTTTATGTTGTGGACCCGGTAAAAGTTCCAGCAAAAATAACACAGAACAACCAAAATAGGAAATAACGAATATATATTAACACAGCAAAATACACCGTCAGTCAGTTAAGTGCCATACGTGAAATACGCTTGGGCGATCATGTCACGAAAGAGACATGACTGACTGGGCAGAAGATTATCCCGCAGTAAGTTGCCATTTCTTTCTGCGGTAGACTGGTTGCCAGCCAATGCTATAGAACCCAATCTGTCCTGTGATAAATCACAAACTGGAAGGAAGAAACGGATTAATACCTTTCTCAAGGGTATTTGCGCGTAAGTGAATGCAATGAATTCAACTGGAATTCGAACTCGGCCCTCTGATTTCTCATTCCTAGCTGATATCCACTGTTCCACAACGCACATCCGCTCCCTTGGAACTTTGTTAGTAGAACGATAATACGGTTAGTGAGTAATACTATAATTTGACGCTCAAACTGGGACTCGTAATGGTCCTTACGGTATCAGCGTTCGTAGACAACTCTCCTCATGCTATCTACTAGCTACTCCCAAGCTACTCACTCCCAGCTCTTGTGAGGGAAGGTATATGTACCGGTTGGAAGAGTTCATTCCGTTCTGAGTGATGCCGCCATGACACTTCATAAAACAGATGTTCGGAATGATAGACAAAACCTTTCGCTAGCAACTTACAGAAATAAGCCAGCACGAATATTCGAGGAATTTTCAAAGAGACTAAGAAGAACTGGAGAAAGAATAGAGAGAAAAAAAATGAAGAAACTGCTTGAGTGTGTTATGTATGCGCGTAATGTTATGTGATTTGGTGCGTCAAATAATTGCCTACTTATCTTCGTGTAATCTCTCTTAGAACATTGATGTGAAAGCAGCTTGAGTATGATCCGGTAAGCATTCTAATTGTATAAGCAGTAAGGTTAGTTTTCTTCTTTTTTTTTTTTATCCATTTAGGATTTTATTCATCAATGCTGTCTTTGACAGAGGGTCTCGATCTTTTGACCATTTCAGATATTTTGGATGGCGATTTTAGAATATTATATCAGCTGAAAGACGATGAACTGTTTTCAGAACAGAGAGAATCCGGCTATGAATAGGGTGATTGTCAAGTTTCTAAATCAGGTTCGTCTGAAGCATCTCATGTTGAGATAAAGTGTTCATCTCATCATTGCGGTGAGATAATCAATGATAGTGGTTTGACGTCGGGGTCGGCTTTGATTTGCGGCTTCTTCAATGGTTTTATGTTAGTGAGTTTATTTATTTCAATTCGTTTTAATCTATCATTATCCTTCCATCTGAATTCGTTTCGCCCAATTTAGTAGACGGAAGGTTAGGTAGCGAGTTTCTCACCGACAGTCGACATTCGAATCTCAGCTAATACAAACGTTTCATGATACTATCTTCTGTGCATTTATATGTGTGGGGTCTCGTTGTCACATAAACATAAAAAATTAACGCAAAAGAAAAATGATATTTTTGATTTTGTTTTATACACGCACACACATACACACATATATATATATATATATATATATATATATATATGTATGTATAAGGTTGGGTTGTGATAATGTTTAGCGCCAAGATTGTTGTTTCTTCAGTAATTCTACAGATAAAAGGTATTTTGGAAGGCATATTTTATCGTAAAGTGCTCGATATCGGGGTAGAGACAGAGTGTATAAGCTTAATGAGAATTTGTCACTTTAACCGAGCAGGTTCATGCCGACTTCGAAGTTTCGTTCGAACACTGTTATAGATTCACTGAGAAGACATCACAACGTCGTCCTCACAGAATTTTGGCATGAACCTGCTCAGTTAAAGTAACACAATATTTGCATTATATATATATATATATATATATATATATATATATATATATATATTGAATAATACTGTCACATCTGAACGGGTGCCCCTGCTATTCATCTCGAGCTTCTTGACAAAATCCAGCGAAAAATCTGTAATGTAACAGATTCCGACCTGGTAGCTCAGCTGCAGTCACTTTCTTACCGACGTAATGTGGCTTTTATCTGTTTCTTCTACAAATATTTTCAAGGCTTCTGCTCCGATGAACTTAGCTCACTGGTGCCCCATCTGCATGAATTTACTCCAGCTACTAGACTAGCAACTAGGTTCCACCCTTTTACAGTGAAACCAATCAAATGTAACCCCAACTTCTATTCTATCAGCATCTTTGTTTGCACTTCCCTCCTTTAAAATTCCCTTCTGTATACCTGCTTACCTAAAAACTACAAACTCCAAGAATTTAAATGCAAGCTCAATTGCCATCTACTATATTCTTCACTCACATCCTTTCTCTGAGAAGCCTTCCAGTCCACTCTCATACAGCCCTCTTCAAACCTGTATCCCTATCCTATTCTTACTCATTCTCTGACTCCCCTGTACCTTGTCCTCTTTCTTATAACTCACCTCTTCTGTAATCCCCTGCGCATTAGTGGCAGTTCTACCTTGATTAGGGTGAAATGGTTATATATATATATATATATATATATTGTGGCTGGACATCGCTAATGCTTACGGGTCCATTCCATACAAAAAAAAAAACATCACGTTCCAGTAAAAATTACAACTCTCATCCTAGATTAATATGAAACTTTTCACGTAAAGATCTCATCGGGACCAGTGAGATCGGACTGGCTTAGACTAGAAAAGGGAATTATCACAGGCTGCACAATATCTGCTTCGCTTTTCACCCTTGCATTAAACCTGATCGTCAAATCTGCTGAAAAGGAATGCCGTGGTCCCATCACTAAAACTGGAACAAGGCAACCCCCAATAAGAGCTTATATGGACGATTTAACAGTCACAACGGCCACTGTCACTGGATGCAGGTGGTTAACACATGGCTTAGAGAAGCTTATTGCATGAGCCAGAATGAAATTGAAACCGGCAAAATCAAGAGCAGTCTTTGTGAAAAAGGAAAAGTGGTCAATAAATTCCGTTTTTGAATCGCAGACCAAGACATTCCTACACTGACAGAGAAACCAGTAAAAAGCTTAGGAAAAATATTCCACCACATGTTAAAAGATACGACCTCCATTAATGAGACAATCAACAACCTAACAACATGGATTAAAAAAGTTGATAAGACTGGGCTCCCAGGTCGTTTCAAAACTTGGCTATACCAACACGCGATTTTACCCAAAGTGTCATGGCCATTAACGATTTATAGCGTGCCAGTATCAGCGGTTCAGTCCCTAGAAAGGAAGATTAGCAGTTCTATTCGGAAATAGCTGGGGCTACAACGATCACTAAGCAGCACAGTCCTATACGGGATGAAAAACCTGATACAACTGCCCGTTAGAGGGTTAGTCGAAGAATTTAAGGTCTCTCGCACAAGAGAAACTATGATGTACTAAAATTCTAAAGACCGTAAAATTGCCGACGCCGGGATATTAATAGGTACTGGCAAGAAATAGGATGCAGGAAGAAAATTACGGTTGGCTGAAGAGAGTCTAAAAATGAAAACAATTATAGGAACTGTTGCAGAAGAGACAATGGGATTAGACTACATCCAGGGGAAACCTATGGACAAGACAAATAAGAAAGAGTATCAAACACTTCCCCAAAATGAAGTAAGAGCTAGTGTGGAGGAGGATAGAATTACAAAAATGATGGGATTAAGCCAGCAAAGAGCATGGACCAGGTGAGAGAACATAACAAAACGAAAAATTACTTGACCCGATATATTATGGAATGAATTCACATACACAAAATTCCAGATCCAGGCAGTATATGATACTCTACCCAACCCAGTTAACCTCCATATTTGGGGGAAAAAGAAACACGTGCTAGTCATGTTCAGGGAGAGCATCAGTCCAACATATACTTAGTGGTTGCCCAAAGGCATTAAGTTATGGGAGATATCGCTGGCGCCACGATCAAATTTTAAAGAAACTAACCGAAATATGCAACACAGCCATCCGGAATTCGGAATTTAAGAGACCCACTAGATGTGTACTTTCCTCAGCTTTAGATTGGCAACTCACGGTAGACCTAGGATGTCGACTGAGTTTACCAGAACACATTCTAAGTACTTCCTTACGACCAGATATGGTACTGTTTTTGAATTAAACAAAACAGATTATGCTGTGGGAACTAACGGTTCCATGGGAAGAGAATATGGAAGTTGCACACTAACACAAAATGAACAAATACCAAGACGTCTCTTTTAGCGACTTTTCATTGAAATCTGCCGAAACACTTTCTATCAGTTCTGATTTTCATCGTCAGCTAATGTTCAAAGAATCTAACCAGATGCTGATGAGATTAACGTTCGTATCGTAAGATTCCCACCATTCTTGCCGTCGAAACCGTCATCCTTTTCAAGGCTAGCAGCCTCAGAAAAACGACAATTTGATGCGGCTGACCTTGGAATAAAATCCTGAGCAAATAAACGATTGATTAAAAAGTAGATTTCTAGTTTCTGGTAAGCTGAAAGTTGTGGGTTCAGTCCTTCTGTAACATAGTTCATATGTAAACATTTAATATTACAGTTAATTCGATTTCACCTTTATTTATTTTAGATTTATGGAATAAATTCGTTTTTATCATCAAACATCCTCTTGAATAAATTCTATGTCTTTCAAGACGTAAGGTGATCATGCCTTTGTAATTATTAATTTTCCTTAATATTACTGAATTGTGACTTTCCATTGCGGTCCTTGGGAAATATACTGAAATGGTTTTCTGGACATTTTCACAGAGTTCAATTCGATTTTATTTTTTTTAGATTGTTTGCAAACCAAGTCTAGAATGTCTAGTCGACCTCACTACACAATCTGTTGTTAGTAGCAGCCGATAGCGATGGGATATTTTATTTCTCCATGGTATTAACACTAAATTGACACCATTTGTTTTAGCCTATTTTCGAACGCTTTGAACTTCTTTAACCCTTTTAACAGTTATTCCACCTAGACTACCCGTCTGTGAATATTCGTGGATGTGACAGTGATGTAATGGGAAATGGTAGAATCGAGTTGCAATTTCAGTTGGGTTCGCTCATTCACTTAGGAAAGCGTAAATACACTTAGTAAAGATATGAACTTATCTCCTGCCTCAGATCTGTCAGATTAATAAATAAAAAACACCATTCTTTAGTAATATATATATATATATATATATATATTACTAAAGAATATATATATATACTTATATATTACTAAAGAATATATATATATATATATATATATATATATATATATATTACTAAAGAATATATATATATATATAGAGAGAGAGAGAGAGGTAGAAAGAGAGAGCATCGAGGCTGCAGACAATTTCCTAAACATATATTGTTAAATATAACAGACAATGAATGTTTATTATGCTTAATCATGAGCAGTTCTAAACATCGTATTTTGGGCTTTAATTTCAGGCTAAAATAAAAACAAAATTTGTCCAACATTTGGACATTTGTTTTTATTCTACTGGTTCTAGGCTTAACTCACACTTAATAAAATCACATTTCAAATCTGGTCAAAACACATTACATTGCATTTAGACATATGGTTCTGTTTATATTTCGGTCTCTTACACGGTGTGACGTCATGGAACCGCATTACAAATTTACGAAATGCGTCTGTTATTCGCTGATAATTCTCATCGCATGGCAATGTTTTATGTCAACACACGATAATATCATCTTTGATGGTGGATGTCTTTATATCAACGCCTCTGTAACCTCTCTCAAGATGGCTCATGTGTGTCGAAAGCTTAGAACCAGAAAATAAAAAAAATGTCTAAATGTTTGATATTTTTGTTCTCTTTTTCACCTGGAATTAAAGCCGAAATACGATGTTTAGAACGGATCTTGATTAAAAATAATGGACATTCGTTGTCTGTCATATTTAACAATATATATATATATATATGTGTGTGTGTGTGTGTGTGTGTGTGTGTGTGTGTGTGTGTGTGTGTGTGAGAGAGAGAGAGAGAGAGAGAGATGCTTCCGACAAACCTTATTTAGACACTTGGCAATCACCCTATTCCTAGCTGGATTCATTGTTTTGAAATCTGTTCATAGTAAAATTTGTATCTAACTCATTGTTCTTCTCAAATAAATGTTAATGCAATATTCAGTCAAAAGAAAAAAAAAGTTATTTTAAAAATCCCAAATTTGTTTCAGCTTTAAATAACACAGAATAGGTTGTTAAATCGTACAATATCAAATTAATCAATAAGTGAATATCCTGATCAAATATTAACGTTCATATGAGTCAAACGAGAGACATGCGTTTAAAGCAGTTTTTAAACAGTGTTATGTTCTGAGATAAAAATGGAATATTCTTACTGCTTAAAATTGAACCATTCTTTTAGCTCAAATGCGATATCAACTGATGGCTTGTTTATAGGGTCAATACAAAGGCATTTGAGATAAGTAAAAGGTGTACGTTGTGGAATGTAACTTAGCATATACTTGCTTATCGACTATTGAGTCTAGGTATAGTATTTATATTATAATTATTTGTAAATAAAAAAGTTACTTTTAAATTTGAAGTTGGAATTTTTTGTAGTAATCACTCATTATCAACAAAAATGTAAAGTTAAATGGTGTTTTAAAGTAAAATCTAGAGTAGAAGAAAACAAAAAACTTACAAAATATTAAGTGTCACACCTGTTAATATTAAGAGTTTCCTTATAAGGAAACGTTCGATACCCATTGAAACATTGACTAGCGCTTACTTTTTCACTTTCTAGCTGTCTGACTGGAATCAAGTTGGATTTTATGTTCTCTCTTCATCTGAGATGGGAGTGGTCGATGTATGACATGGATTCACACCGTGCTGTGGCAGCACCTTCGTGGTAGTGATGTGCGGTGACTAGGCAATTAATTTCCCTCCGCACGTACGATAAGCAACATAAATTAAGACAAGGGAATGCAAGTCAAATATTAATAACGGTCCTGGGCATGATGGTAAACTGCATCCGTCAGCAAGGCCTCTGATTGGGAGGTTGTGAGGAGCATGGAACCACCTCTTAATTGCTGTTGTTCCCAGGTCCACCCTGATCCGGAGTTGATGCACCTGTTAGGGTCCCATCTATTTACAATTAGTGAACTCCCAATCTGGGGTCCAAACACTATGAAAAAATAAAAATACACTTTTACAGAAATATATACATAAAATACACTTTTATAGAAAAATATTCATTTTTGAAGGAAAAATATTACCAAGAATACATTTTTGAAGAACAAATTATTACAGTATTTACATTATTTGGACTATTGTCCTCATCTTTGTTGCCTTTTGTACGACGTTTCGGCTATTGTACACACTGGCCTTCTTCAGGTGCTAGGAATTTCAGACAAATACTAAAAATTATTACCACAACACATTTTTGAAGAAAAAATATTATTCACAGCAAAACATTTTTTGAGTACAAAACTAGAAGAAATTTTCAGTTTCCTAATATAAAAAAAAATTAAAAAAATAATTAAAATCTGACGAAACCAACCTTCTCACTATAACTGAACATTAAAAAATATTATTATACCTTAACACTCCACGTTTTTGGCATTAAATAAGCCACAGAGGTTGATATACCTTTAAACAAAATTCAAACTCAAACTCAAAGATTAATAATGTTTAACTTCTTTTTCGTTTCTTCCTTCTTCATAACTTTCCCGACAACTTTTAAGAACGTAATTTGTTATTTTCTGATTAACTTTCACGTCTAGTTAAGAATAAAAACATTTTAGCGAGAAAATCGAATGAAGCTCTTGTGAAGATTACACAAAAAACATAATTCAAGATATTTTCAATAGCATGAACGTATATATATTTAACCAATAATTCTAACAGGCAGCTGATATGCTGTTATCGATCATGGAATTCTTTACAGATCGGCATCATTGATTTCAAATATATAAAACGCGTCACATTGTTTTGCTGAAAATACGTCATAGACAGGAGAATATCCTTGTACATTATTCCACTTCAACAAAATATATAAATTCGATAAGCTAAACAAGTCATGTAATAGTAAATGCATTAAAAATTTACATTATAAAAAGCGCCTACCGTAACACGGTTTATTATGATAACAGCTATATTTGTAAAAAGCAAAAATGTATCCATAATCCATATCTTAATCTAAAGCAGTTTTATCGCAGCCCTTATGCAAATCGTATCATAGCCCATATGATCGCCTTAAAAAGGTCACATCGCTGTCAATATCTTCGCATAAAACAAAGTTTTATCGCATTCTATAGGTTTGTCTGAAGAAAACACGTATCGCGGTCAATATTTTTGTCTAAAACAAACTCTCAGTACAGTCTACATGTTCCTTTAAAGCAAAATCATATCGCAGTCAATACCTTTGTCTAAAGCGAAGTCGTAACGGAAGCCACATATTTATCAAAAGCAAAGTTTCATCGTAGTCCTTATATCTATCAAAAGTATAATCTTATCGTAGTTCATATGTTCGTCAAAAATCAGTCTCGTCGTAGTCTATATTTCTTGAAAAGCAAAACCTCTTTGTAGTCCATATAGACGCCAAATGCAAAAACCACTTCGTAGTCGATATGTTCTTCAAGTGTAGGTCTCATCGGTCCATATTTTCATAAAAAAAACACTTTGAAGCCCATAGATTCGTCAAATCTCATCGGAGTCCATATGTTTGTAGACCTAGGAAGATGTTTAATGTTTATTGATTCAGCCTTGTGTTACGATATATCATCAAAAGGTTTTCATCAGAAGGTTGTCAGCAGGTCGGAATGTGTGGATTCGTAGAAGAATAAAATATACATTTTGCATGTTAAAATAGAAATTTATTGATGGAAAACAATAACAAGAATTCGTAGAAGTTAATGTTCAATTAGAAACATGATTAAGAAATTAAGGGTAGAGTTCGTAGTAGTACTTGCATGAATGTTTGTATGTCTGTATGTATGGGATTTTGTTGGGTAAGAGTGCTTTTGAAGTATTCGCTCAGTCTTAAAGGGTTCTGTGTGATTATCAATAGACGGGTGAACGATGAAGAAGGAGGTGAACGATGAAGGAAGTGAGAGAGAAAGAGAGAGGCAATAATAATACGATCGCTTGACGTTTGCCAAGGGTACATGTTAACTACGCTCATCTCATTTTTTTCTGACTGACGGTCAAACTTGCTCGTGTTTTATTTCTTTTGGGAATTCACTCCCGGATGTCATTCTGGTCTTTTACTGGTACGAGAAACATTTCTCATCGAGGTGTAAAATTTCACAAGTTTTGTGTGTGTTAAACAAAGTTTGTAAATTCCAGATATTTTGTTTATTTCTAACAATGTATCAGATTAGAATTTTAACGTATAACTTGTTTTGTTTACTACATGTTCATTAAAAAGAAAAGTCTCGTCGTTGTGCATATGTACTTTACAATCGTAGTCCTTATGTTGGTCAAGGGTAAAGACCCTTCCTAAACCATATGTTTGTCAATACGAAACGCCTATTCGTAGTCTATTCTTCTTCTATGTGCCTTGTCCCTTCAGGAGGTCGGCGATCATGGCCTTCCACGTTTCCCTATCCCTGGTGACTCTGAGCACGTCTTCTCCTGTTACACCATTCAATCCTCGTTCCGTCATCTACCTGATTAGATCCTTCAAATATGTTATCCGTTGCTTTCCCCTGTCTCTTTTTCCCTCTATCTGGCCTGTTAGTATCAGATTCTCCAAGCCCTCCTTCCTCATTGCGTGTCCCAGGATCTTCAGCTGTTTCTTCCTGATGCTCAATATTAATTTCCTTTTCGTTTCCATCATTTCCAAGATCTCATCATTGCTCACATGCTCGATCCATGATATTCGCAGCATCCTTCTTCTGTAGAACAACATTTCAGTTGCTTCAAATATTTTCTTCATCTTTGATGGTATTATCCAGCAATGACTGCCATATTGAAGGACGGACATCACGTAGCAATCCAGTACTCTCGTCCTTGTTTCTAGCAAAATTGTCCTGTTTCTTAATACTTTACTCAACTTCTGGAATGCTTCCTTCGCCATGCCAATTCGCCTTCGGATCTCTGTGTCGCACTCTCAGTCTTCTGTTATAACGCTTCCCAGGTATTTAAATTTTTGTACCTGCTTGATTCTGGTATCCTCGATCTGTATTTAGCATTTTGGGCTGCCCTTTTTACTGATGACCATGCATTCGGTTTTCGTGCAGTTTATTTCTAGTCCTTTCTTGTTACATTCTTCTGCTACCTTCTGTATGAGGTTTTTTAGTTTCCTTTCTGTGTCTGCTCTATACGTTCATGAAGAGAAAACATTATGCCAATGTATATGTATGTCTAAAGAAAAGGCATATCGTTGTCTATATGTTCGTGTAAAAGTATCAGCGCATTCATTATGTTCGTTTCGAGCAAAGTTGTATCAACGTCAATACGTCAATCTAAAGTAAAATAATTCAATAGAAATGATTGTACAGCGAGACTATTCTGAGAATCCCAAATGTTAAGCTAGGATTTGTCATCTGAGGCCCAAATTTGAACAACGTAAGGTACGCAGATGATACAGCGTGAATAGCCAGTCTACATAGGCGACAGGAAATGTGGGACATTTCATTACAATATAACTATAGCCAAAAAAAAGTCATCCCAAAATAAGAAACAGATCCTGGTTTGATGATGAATGTAAAAAAATAGACAAAACGGAAAGAAAAGTACAAGACCTCCTACAAAAAGTAGCTGAAGAAAGTGACAAGAAAGGACTAAAAATAAACTGCAAGAAGGCCGAAAGAAGAGCAGCCCAAAATGCCAAATACAGGTGGAGGATACTAGAATCAAGCAGGTACAGAAGTTTAAATATCTGGGAATTGTTCTAACAGAAGAAGGAAAGTGGGACAAAGAGATTCGAAGGCGAATTGGCATGGCAATGGTTACTTAATGTTTTCGTTTCCACATCTCTGAATCATTCTGATTATATATATATATATATATATATATATATATATATATATATATATATATATATATAAATTCAGATAACACTTAGCGGGGAAATAGCCATTTTCAACATGTCATTTTAAGGCATGCATTCTTCGACCCCTTATAAGCAGAAAGTGAGGAAAAATTCTAAGCCTAGAGATTACCTTAGGTAAAGGAACGGGTTGGGATGTATTGGTTTTATTTGGGTTAGGCTAGAGGAAAGACTTTAGCAGTAATTTCCTCTTTGGTAGTGGGAGGTATGTGGCTTGACCCTTGAATTAGTAATATATATATGTATATATTATTTGCGATTGGTTAGTAATAAAAAAGTCAAACCAATAAAACAGATCAATACCACAAAAATAGGTCAACATAAGTGACAGTAACAAACCAACGAAATGAGCGATCCACCGGACACCCACTTACGCAGATTTTCAAAAGCATTAAAAAGAAATCAAACATGTGCGAAATAAAAAAAGAAAACGAACCAATTGCAAATAAAACAAAATATAAATAAAGACTAAATATCAGATCACACCAAAAAAATAAGAAAATACAACCGGTACACAACAAAAAATGACACGCTACTGATAGCAGAAAAGGAACGCTCAATTTTTAAAAAACAAAACAAAATAAATTACTACATATCAGTTAAAACATGAAAAAAAAAAAAACAATGACAGAGATATAAACACACTTGTAAAGAAGTGACCAAAAAAGCTTAGATAACGTTTTATATTCCTTATATCCAACGAAAAGAGAAAATGTTAGGATCTTGAAAAAACTTAATAAAAATCAATTAAATTTTTTTGTCGATCGTATTCAATGAAAGATGTTTGATACAAAGGTTTCTGCGTAAGTATACCTTTTTATATATTATAAACCTGAGCTCCAACAATGAATAATTTAATAGAAATGAAAATACTAGCAAACTAGATAAAAAAAAAACAAAGTAATAGCCAAGTATGAATTTATTAAATCAAGTATTTATGCAAAAAACGAAATCCAGTTTTCATAACTCAAGATTAGAACGCCTCAAAAATTAAAAATATCAATGTGTCTATAAAATAATAGAAACTTCATAGCATCAAAGGACAACACTTGAAAAAAAAACGAAAAAAAAAAAGGAAAGAAAGGAAAGAAAAAGTGGTTTTAGTTAAAGTAGAGAAAATACAAAAAAAAAAAAAGATCACGATACCCTTCACGTACGCACATCCGGGCAGACAGGCGCATGTGTGTGAACGCACACACACACACACACACACACACACACACACACACACACACACACACATACACCATGAAAAAAAAGAAAAATCGAGAATTATAAACAGACATTTGCTGATACCACGTGATGAATGTACAGACGGGTACGTCTGTGGTGTATACGAAATAGAAATACCTTTCTTTTCTTCACTGTTTGCAAATTTGCGAGCCAATGTGAAAATCTATTTTTGACCAATAGATTTAAAAGAGATCGCCTCCGTGCTGAGAAAAGATCATGGAAAATTTCGCAAGCAAATGTGAAGTATCTATTATCTATGGAAAAAGCGATTTGAAGAAAATAACAAATTGAACATTCAATGACTCGTGTCATGTTTGTTCCTGCTGAAAAAATGAGTTTGAATTTGAGTTGACCACGTAACTGAGTCGGTTGGTCAGTGTCAGTGGGAGTCAGAGACAAACTGGAGAGAGAGAGAGAAAAGCAGTGACCACGCATCGGTATAAGGCCGGTGTCAAATTTCACGCTGATACATTATCAGCATCTAATGACAATTACGAATTTCAAGAACACTATTTAACAATTAATCTAAATACCTGAAATATCTTTTATTTTTTAACTCAATCGTATAACTTTTGTGTGAAAAACGAATATTTTCAATTTGTTTTAAGCATTTTAAAAACCTTTGTTTATATTGAATTTAACTTTTGCGTGATAACGAACTCTCTCAATTGGGTTTAAGCATTTTGGAAATCTTTGTTTATATTGAATTCTATTGTATAACTTGTGTGAAAAACGAACTCTCTGTATTTGTTTTAAGCCTTTTTAAAGTTTTCTTCGTGTCTGATGATTTAATATGAACATTTTCTCTTCTTGATAAATCATCGAATCCACGAAATTATAATTTTCGATTCTTTTTCTTTTATGTATCTTGTCCATTCAGGACGTAGGCGATCATGGCCTTCCACGTCTCCCTATCCCTGGTGGCTCTTAGCACGCTTTCTCCTGTAACGTCTCTCAGCCCCCGTTCTGTCATCCGCCAGTTCAGACCTTTTAAATATATTATCCACTGCTTTCCTCTGTCTCTTTTTCCATCTATCTGGCCTGTTACTATCAGGTTCTTCAATCCCTCCTTCCTCATTGCATGTCCCAGGAACTTTAGTGTCTTTTCCTGATGCTCAATATTAATTTCCTTTTCGTTTCCATCATTTTCAAAACCTCATCATTGCTCACATGCTCGGTCCACGATATCTGCAGCATCCTTCTGTAGAAACACATTTCAGCTACTTCGAATTTTCCCTTCATCATTGTTGATATTGTCCAACATTCGTTGCCATATTCAAGAACTTACATCACATAACAATCCAGTACTCTCTTCCTTGTTTCTAGTGAAAGTTTCCGGTGTCTTAATACTTTACTCAGCTTCTGGAACGCGTCTTTCGCCATACCAATTCGCCTTTGGATCTCTGTATCGCACTTTCCGTCTTCAGTTAGAACACTTCTCAGATATTTGAATTTTCGTACCTGTATTTATCACTTTGGGCTGCTCTTTTTGCTGCTGACCATGCATTCGGTTTTCTTGCAGTTTGTTTGTAATCCCTTCATGTCACTCTCTTCAGCTATCTTCTGTAGGAGGTCCTGTAGTTTTTTTCCGTGTTTTCAATCAACACTGTGTCGACTGTGTATCTTATGTTATTCAGATTGTGACCTCGGATGACAAATCCTGGCATAACATCTAGGGTCCTCAAAATATTCTCACTGTACAAGTTAACGAGCTACTGACAACTACACATTTGTAAATAAAGTCATTATTTTGTCTCGTTAAAATGCATGCGTGGCTTTTCTCGCTACTATATCCTTCGCTATTTTTTCTTGCATGTCCAGCGTGCTAGATTCCATTCAGACTTGAATTCTTTAAATGTAAGTCGTCATTTGTTTGCATTTCTCCATGCCTATATTTAGCTTTGCTCAATTAAACGTTCTTCACGTTGGTTTATCATTTTTAACTTGTCAGAAATTCTTTGGGAATTTAATTCCTTTATTACAAATCTACCATCTACCCATGCATTGAATATTGCTGCCATATCTGGTCGGGTGCTCCTGCTAACCACCTAGGTGTCCTTGACAAAATCCAGCGGAGAATCTATAATGTGATCGATCCCGACTTGGCAGCTAGGATACAGTCGCTTTCTCACCGACGCAGTGCGGCTTCCTTGTGTCTCTTCTACAAATACTTTCACGGCTTCTGCTCCGATGAACTTAGCTCACTGGTGCCCCCTATATATGAATTTCCTTGACCCACGAGATTAGCAACTAGGTACCACTCTTTTACTGTGAAACCGATAAATTCTAAACTCAAATTCTACTCCGGCAAAATCTTTTCTCGCACTTCCAGCCTGTGGAACTCGCTTCCGTTTACTTGCGTTTCCAACAGCTACAATCTTCAAGAATTCAAATGTAAAGTCAATAGTCATCTCTTGTCTCGCTAACTTGCATCCACTCTCTTATGCTCTTTTCTCCGTCCACCCCACTCTCATCAGTATTCCTTTCCTTCTTTATTGTTTATTCCTGACACTTCCTGTAACTTGTCACTCTGTCTTTCTCATAATATTCCTCCTATGTAAGCCCCTGCACAATAGTGGCAGTAAAATGCCTTGCTTGGGGCCACATGATTATAAAATAAAACTACACCATCTTTCATTTCAACGAAATTCTGGGGATGGAATTCTGAATGCAACATCAGTCAACTAAGTGACAAATCTTTTATTAACACATATATAATGATTCTCTCAATTAAACGCGTCAATATTTGTGTTTTTCTATTACAGTAGGTTATTGTTCTCTTGACCTATTTTTGTTTTTTTACTCAATTTTCAAATCTAATACAACAATATCGAGGGTTCTTTCTGCGTTTTGAGAACTGTGCTGCTATTCATTTTCGAAATTGATAAAGGGAATACATTTCTGAACCCAGACACAATTGAACAGTCTATTTTGGAGACAATAGCAGACCATACAGATCAGTTTATTTCAGCTTAAATTAAGTTTGAGTAGAAGGAATTTTTTCAGCAAGCAAAGCACAAACCAGACGATGTTGATACTAATTCAATAAAGTTTTATTTATTATCAAATTAACTATTTAATCAAATTTCCATTTTCATTTTTTTAAGATGTACATTTATGTTCAAAGTCTAAAGTTTGCACATTAATTGAGAAGTCATCATCAAGGTTCCAGAAATGTTTTGTATACTAAGATCAATATTTGACGAGTTCTTTTTTATCTTTTATTGCGTTTATATCAGGACTCATTATTTTCCGACTCGTTGGTAAGCAGCAAAGGATAGAAAAGAATTCTCTCATCCATACTGCTTGTGAAACACCCGTTCATTAGTGAACTTAAAATAGCAATGAAATGGGTCAGTTATTTGTCTAAGTAATCCGAAGAATATTGCATTTGATATCATAGTGTAACTAAACTATCATCATGGCGGAATAGGGCAAATCTCGGAAGAGAATTATGGTGGATAAATATGTACTTAATTCTGACATATATCTATTACTAGCAGTATAGCCCGGCGTTGCTCGGGTGTAATGAAAGCTTTAAAACTAATCCATGGTCCTGGAGCTCAGACTCTTTGGACGTTGGCACGAAAGACTAAAAAGCAAAAGTTGTTTCCAGTTAAAGCGAAACCGTAGACTGAAAGAAAAATGAATGGATGTAAGTCAAATTTTGATTTCCTGGTATCGATATCAAATAAGTTTTTTTCGTCGTAAACTGAATTTTGAAGGTTAAATACGTTCTCTGAGTAAATGGTATCATGGCTGAGACTAAGAACTACAATTATACCTACTTAGAGAAAAAACCCGAAGCAAAAACTAAAATAAAAAGGCTGAAAAAATACAGATATACAGGCAGATAAACAGACACACACACAAACATCTTGCCATATATATATATATATATATATATATATATATATATATTATCGATTTTTTGCAATATTGTAAGAACTGCAACATTGAAACTTCTGAATATCGTTTCTTAGGTCTTTGTCTATGAGTGTATGAAATTTGATTAAAATCGGACCACTTCTTCTATAACCCGATTTTTTCGATTATCGATTTTCGATATTTATCGGGGGTACCTCGATACAAAACTTAGCTAAAAACACTCGAAAACGTTTATAGTACAACTGTAAATTTTCAAAAAAATCGGTTCAGCCGTTTTTGGAGTCTATAGGTAACGGACACACACACACATATATACGCACAAAGACAAAGTTCCATTTATAAATAAGTTTAGGTTTAGATCTGAATTTCGATCTGTAATTTTCACTGTATAATGATCTATCTATCGTATTAATATTTATTAATGAATTACATGCATTGGCAAGAATCTTTCTTATTCAAAGAAAAGTATTTTAATCATTCAAATTTCTAATTTATTGATGCAATTATACCTTATTGTATATTTATATAAATTTATCCATGTCATAATTTCATATAAATATAAAATATATTAGAGCAATAAATATGAATATATTATTAGAGTAATGAATTTTGGCTCGGATTGAGGTCTCGGAAAATTGAGTCAATTACCCTCACACACATTCTAATACTATTGGAAAAAGCATGAATCCATCTCCCCCTAGCTATGGGTATATAAAAAGACAGACTGGGTTCTATAGCTTTGCGTGGTAACCGGTATAGGAGAAGGGATAATACACTTTCAAAACTTTACGTAACACTGGCGAGGCACATACTATGCAGCTAAGATAAGAAACGTTCGCTTTGACTCGATTTACTCGACCAAGGTCGAAACCTAGATTACTTATGCATACGGGAGCAAATCAGAAATTATGGTATGACGCACAGATCACTGAGTACAGTTTTCTATCGTTTATTGGAATGACCGTGAGCAACGAGGTCAGACGTATGGACGACCCACCTAACAATTGCACCTGAGTAGTACGTTTTTAAGCACGAGTAACAAGTGTTGCGTACGAAAGTGGTTATGGTCGCCCATCAGTAATGCATACGGAAAGCAAGGAAGAATGAATTCAGTAGGTCGATGCCCTGATGAAAAAAGAACTGCCAATCACTTCAGCACAAGAGGCACGATCGTGGGCATCAGCTATGATTCTGCACAAAGCAGGGTGGATGATGATCACTTTAAGTAGTGTAACGTTTGTGAGCGGTGCAAACGTGTCTTCCTGAGCAACTAAAAAGCTCCTTCCCGGAAAAGATGATGAAAAATACCGGAAGTGTTTCACCGTACAGGGAGATTATGTCAGAAAGTGACATATGCTTTTGTAAAGAAACATGGGTAAACATGCCTGCAATAAGACGTAATGCCAAAAGAACTGGTTTTCCCATGATTTTTCTTAAATATTTTCAACTTTTATAAACTACATCCAGTAACAAAGCTTCTGGCCGGGAAGTTTTCAGGAGCGTAGATCTATCTTCTAATTGCTGTTGTTCCCAGGTCTACCTTAACCTGACCCAAGGTGGTAGCACCTGTTAGGGTTCAAGCTATAGGCAAACTAAAACTCAAACTAAAATTGAATCCCTATAAATGTTAAAATAGATTTCTATAGTAAAAATACCAGCATTTCGTTTTCATAGTAAAGAAAATACCAGCAATCCATTTTGCATTCAGCTGTGAAAGCAGAGTAACATATATTATTACTTCAAATCTCCCAAGAAAAGTAAATTTTGGCATTAAACGACCCATAAAAAGTTGATGTGCTGGTAAACAAACAAGCTAAACGAAACCGTATATACTCGAGTAACGTGCGATTTTTCATGATTAATTTTTGCGCAAAATTAGCGGGTCGCATTATACAAAGGTAATTTTTGAAGAGGTTGAAAGTCATGCATTCCCTACGCATTATACGCAAGTTCCTTGTTTCTAGACGGGTTCAACTTCAGTTACAATAACCTTCCTGTTAAGCCTACATTCTTACGAACATGTTCCCAGCCCCTGGGAGCAGCTACCTGAAGCTGCACCACCCCATGCACTAGAGAGTGAATCGGCGGTCACCACCGAGGCCAGTGCAACAAATGGTTGCGAAGGCTGGGTAATATATTACTCTTGTCCGGACGAATGCGTTTGATTTCCCACCATAAACTCAACAGTATATCACATCACGTCTTAGTAGGGAGAAGAGGTAAATATCCATATAATATATATATATATATATATATATATATATATATATATATATATATATATATAATCAGTAAGTAATTCATCGAGATTTATTCAACCTCAACAGAATGTAGAAAGCACTGGACGGCCGTTTTGTCCTATATTTGGGACTCATCAGCAGTGCACATCCACTACCAGGAATTGAAACCCAGACAGTTGCGTTTTGAAACGAATGTCATACCAACTGTAACACAGGCCCCGGTGACGAAGACGTAACGGCTTCTAATACTCCAGTATGAGCATTAGAAGCCGGTGATAGTCGTCGTGGCTAGAGTTCTATCACGGATTATGTGAATGAGCGGCGCTATATCGAGTTTAATTCGCTACCTCTCCATTGCTTTCTGCATTCTGCTGAGGTTGAATAAATCTCGATGAATTACTTACTGAATGCTTCAAATCCTTTCTACAATTTCTCATGTATATGTATATATATACATTTAATCGTAACAAATCTACTATGGTGCTAAAGACAACATTTTTTTTTACTATAATCGACTATTCCAAATTTTAAAACAAAAATACTAGTCGACCGGTTTCGTCCCATCTTTTCGAAACAGCGAAACGGGGATAAATTACGAAAAGAAAATCTGTTATGGCTGAAATGAATGAACGGAAAGGTTTTTTTAAATTTATTTTTGCTAAAAGTTATTACATCTAAAGCTAGGGACCCAGCAGAGTAAACCCAGACAAAGACTTCTTGCGTAAAATCTTTCTATCCCCTCCCACCATATTAACTCTGTTATATACCATTTTAAATGTAGTTATGGAATCGACTACATAGGTAGTACGCCGCAGCGTTTAGATTTTAGTTTGAAACAACATGTGTCTGCTTAAATACTCAATAAGAAATTTTCGTCTAGTGATACCATTTGAAATACATACAGGTTTTCCATAGCGGATCATTTGATAAATCATTAGAGATTTGCTGCGGATTTTAACGTGAAGTGGTTTTCTGTTTGGCCAGATCACACTCGTTGTTCTATCTCGAGGTGTTGGAGACGCTGTTTATCATGTCTTGGCAGTATTCAATGCCAATCCTTATTTTCCATCTTCCTGAATACAGTTATTTTATTGTGCTTTCTTCTAATGTCTTCTCATTCTCTTTCACGTCCAGTAACTCCTCGCGTCCTATTGACATTATCGCTCTGATTGGGGCGGAATAATTTGGATAATGTTTAATATTTATATATTTCTCATTTGGTTACTGTCTCACAATTCAGGAAAGAAAATAAAAGCATATGCAGCGTCCAGCATTAAAGCCTTTTCTGACGCTGCCCGAGAAATGTTTCAAAAGGTACCTTCTTCTAATCTTATTAATGATACGTTTATTGCCATAAGCCTTCCTTCTTCTGACTACTGCTTTCTAGTGTTGCGCATATCGATTGCTTCGTAGCGATATATAAACATGTTAAATTGCTAAGCTGGTTCCAACTGTCATAAGCAGCATTGCAATTAACTCTCTTCGTTTTCAGTTCATTTTGTTATGGCTATTAAGTCTACTGGCTTCTGTTATATAGTCTCTTGTGAAGGTTTCACTGTCTCCATTTTTAATTTTAATGTGTACTAAGGTTACCGGAATCTAGTACGGTACAAGGTGCAGTTGATGAGCGCTGCAGTGCAGGATATGCGTTGTGGTTCAGTGGATATCGAGTCGGAACGACAAATCGGGGGCCCAGCTTCGAATTCCAGTTGGATTCCTTGCATTCACTTACGTATAAATACCCTTAGGAAATGTATTAATCCGTCTCTTCCTTCCAGTTATGGGTTAAATAATAGAACAGATTGGGTTCTATAGCCTTGGTCGGCAACCTACTGCGTTATAATCTTCTGCTCAGTCATATCTCTTTCGAGACATGATCGCCCAAGCGTGTATCACATATGGCACTTAACTGACAGACTGACAAGGTGAAGCCCAGTAAACAGCGTACAGGAAAATACTTTGTCTGGAAATGAGCATTTCCGAAACTGGCCTCTGATTGATTGATTTGTTTTCAACGTCTTATCGGCTTTTTGTTGGTTTTTGAAGTCCGAAAATGTTTTCTTCCATTGTAAGAATTTTCTGTGAATAAATGATGGTTTGGTGATACAAGTCTCAATAATAAACCCATAGCAGAATTAAAAGAAGTGAATTTCTACCTAATCGGAATGCGATAAGCAAACAAGTCATTATAATGTGGACATATAGTAAAGGATCAATTCTATATAACAGTCAATATATAAACTGACCCCTTCATGTTGTAGCCACGGTAGTTACTATATATTTATATTTCAGAGAATAGAAATAAATACTTTGCCGGTTATTTAAAACCAGAAAACATTTTTAGATTAAAAGATTTTTTTAGATAGTAATGATTTAGTGATACAAGGTTTATTAACTCAAAAATGAGGGTAGATTAATACATTCACGATGCTATTTAGGCTTAAGTGAATATAATAAACGTAAATGGAATTTTGAACTCATCTCTCCGATGAAGAATTCCTAACAATTGTTCATTACAATCCCCGTACATCCAAACTTATAACTTGTTCTTCTCAAGGATAAGCCTTGATGATCGGATTGACATTCCAACCTCAGATGATACTGATCAGATTGACATTCCAAACTCAGATGATACTGATCAGATTGACGTTCCAACTCTGTGATGATACGATCGATTTGACATTCCAACCTCAGATGATACTGATCAGATTGACGTGTTCCAACCTTCAGATGATACTGATCAGATTGACATTCCAACCTTAGATGATAATGATCAGAATGGATGCCGTTCCAACTTGGATGAGTCTGATCGTTGACATCTCAAACTGGGATGATTGATCAGATCGATGCCCAACTAAGATGGACGATCAGACTAATAGTCAACCAATGGATGTTCCAATCCATCAATCAATCCTGATACTGATCAGATTGACATTCACCTAGATTGATTGACCAGTATCGATGTTCCGAATCTCAGACGATGGCCGATCAGACAGACATTCCAACTAGATGATTGATCAGACTGATACCCACCAGGATGATACCCACCAGGATGACATTCCACCCTAGATGATTTGATCAGATTGACGATGCCCCAAACTGCTGAAAATAATGATCAGATTGACAGCCCATCCCAGATGGATAATGATCAGATTGAGATCAAACTGCATTGATACTGATCAGATTGACAAACAAACTCAGACAATATCTTTGATTGACATTCCAAACTCCATTGATGTTCTAGATTCAGATCGATGCTCCAACTGATACAGCTGATCAAGTTTATTAGTCAACTAGACATGATCAGCATTTGAGCTCCACCTCCTGACAGCTGATCGATCAGACATTCCAAATTTATATTTAGCCGATCAGACTGACAAACCAACTGATGATACGATCTGGATTAATACTCCACCCCAGGATGATACTGATCAGACATTGACGTTCAATCTCAGATGATGTTTGATCAGATTGACGTTCAACCAGATGATACTGATCAGATTGACGTTCCAACTCAGATGATACTGATCAGATTGACATTCCAACCTTAGATGATACTGATCAGATTGATTCCAACCTCAGATGATACTGATCAGATTGACATTCCAACTCTAGATGATACTGATCAGATTGACATTCCAACTTCAGATGATACTGATCAGATTGACGTTCCAACCTCAGATGATACTGATCAGTTTGACATTCCAACTCTAGATGATACTGATCCGATTGACATTCCAACCTCAGATGATACTGATCAGATTGACATTCCAACCTCAGATGATACTGATCAGATTGACATTCCAACCTCAGATGATACTGATCAGATTGACGTTCCAACCTCAGATGATACTGATCAGTTTGACATTCCAACCTCAGATGATACTGATCAGATTGACGTTCCAACCTCAGATGATACTGATCAGATTGACATTCCAACCTCAGATGATACTGATCAGATTGACATTCCAACCTCAGATGATACTGATCAGATTGACATTCCAACCTCAGATGATACTGATCAGATTGACATTCCAACCTCAGATGATACTGATCAGATTGACATTCCAACCTCAGATGATACTGATCAGATTGACATTCCAACCTCAGATGATACTGATCAGATTGACATTCCAACCTCAGATGATACTGATCAGATTGACGTTCCAACCTCAGTTGTAAGTTTAACTGGCTTTTATCACCAACCAACGACGTGGGTGGGAAATATACTATATCTTTTACGAAAAGAATTAATTATTAACATTATTATAATAATGACAATGACTTCTTGTTTACGAGAACATGCGTCTGCTAGGGTGTTTAGCTAATCTCTGTTGCAGAAGCCCGCTCAGACACATCTGCGTTTCTTCAACACCTACAGAGCTAATTTTAGGTTCATATTACAACTACGCCGAGAAGCACTCAGATACAGATTTTGGGAGATAGCGCATATTCTGTCTTGACCAGTGGTTGAAAAAGGGAGTTACTCTCACACACTCGGTCACGATGATTTGTGTTATAGTGTTAGAGCAACCGTCGAAATCTGTCAAAACGTTGCGTTGACCCAATTTTTTTAAGTATTTTTTTTTCAAGAGTATTGGATTGCTAATGTGCGTGGTGGTGCATTGGATATCGGCTCGGAACGAGAAATCGGTGAGCCGAGTTCGAAATCCAGCCGAATTCATTGCATTCACTTACGCGCAAATACCTTTGGGAAAGGTATTAATCCGTCTATTCTTTCCAGTTATGGGTTAAATAGCAGGAGAGATTGGGTTCTATAGCCTTGGTCGGCAACCAGTCTACCGCAGAAAGCAATGGCAACCTACTGCGGGATAATCTTCTGTCCAGTCAGTCATGTCTCTTTCGAGACATGATCGCCCAAGCGTGTATTACGTATGGCACTTAACTGACTGAATGTGATGTCAATTCTTTAATATGGCAGTCAATGCAGGCCAATATCGTCAAGGATGAAGGAAAAAGAAACAATTGAAATGTAGTTCTACAGAAAGATGCTGCGATATCATGGGTCGATCAAGTGAGTAAAGATGAGGTTTTGGAAAGGATGGAAACGAAGAGGAAATTAATACTGAGCATTAGGATCAGACAGCTAAAGTTCCTGGGACATACAATGAGGAAGGAGGGCTTGGAGAACCTGATACTAACAGGTCAGATAGATAGAAAAAAGACAAGGGAAAACATATTTGAAGGGCCTGAGCAGGTGGATGACAGAACGGGAGTAACTGGAAAAAGCGTGCTAAGGAAAGGGAAACGTAGAAGGCCATGATCACCCACGTCCTGAAAAAACAAGGCAGATAGATGAAGAAGGAGATTTGTACACGTTTCAAATGTTGCAACACATGGATGTCATTGTCTTTGGCGGATATTATCAAAAACTAATTTCTATGACAAATCAACCGTGGTGGGTTTTGAACCCGGGTCTCATGGTTAGAACACTAGGGTGATACTCACCATTCCCTCATAACACGATTACTGTTACTGATATTCACTGAGAGAGCAGTATGCCAATAGCGCCATACCGGTGTAGAAAAAAGTCAATGGCATGACACCTAATCTGAAAATATCAGAGCCAGTTGTGCATTATTTGTTAAAGTTATTTTAATAAAAGCCAAACACAACCGTGCAAATAGGGCCCAGTTAGCATTATTTTCCGGTAGGATAACCAAGGGGCTATGCCAAACCCACTTTCTGTGCCGATAGCTACGACGCTACACCCTTATCCAGAAATTGCTAACTGCATATGCCTTAGTCAAATTACAACCGAGAGTTCGTTTCGTTTACTTTTAGAGAAATACTCGTGAGAAAATGATGTGCGTTGTGGTACAGTGGATATCGACTCATAACGACAAATCGGAGTGCCAAATTCGAATTCCAAATGAATTCCTTGCATTCACTGACGCACCAATATCCTTGGGAATGGTATTAATCCGTCTCTTTCCTCCAGTCATAGGACAGATTGGGTTCTATAGCCTTGGTCGGCAAACAATCTACCGCAGAAAGCAATGGCAATCTGCCCAATCAGTCATGTCTTTTTCGAGACATGATCACCCAAAGCGTGTATCACGTATCGCATTTAACTGACTGACTTCAGAAAAATAGTTATTTATTCCTGTCAAGCTAAGGCTTAAATAGTATAGCAGGCTGGGATCTATACACTTCGTAGGCTACTAGTGTAGAAGGAGGACTACTTTAAATTACAAACTTTGTTTGATGTGTGGCTAGTAGAAAGATGTGTGGCTGGTAGAAGATGTGTGGCTGCTTTTTGTAAAACGAAAAAAAAAAGTAATATCTCTCGTGTTGAAGACGTGGAACTAAACTCGAAAGGGAATTCTAATTGTATTAAAGAGGATGGATGAATCGTTTTTGACAAATATGTTCAGTTTTGATTTTTTTTAATCATATCACACCGAGCAAGGCGGTAACGCCACTGATGTGCAGGGGGCTACATAAGAGTAAAAGATTAGAAGAGAAGGACGAACCAGTTAGAAAGGAGCAAGAGAAGGATGGGAATAGATGTATGATGACAGTTGCAAAGGTGGAGAGAAAGGAAAGGATCTACAGGACGGTGTGGAAAGAACTAGGGTCAAATAGTTAAGAGATGAGTTAACCTTGCATTTAAATTACTGGAGGTTGTAGCCGTCAGGAAAACAGGAATAAGGAAACGAGTTCCACAGGCGGGAAGTGCGAGGAAAGAAGCTGCAGGAGTAGAATAGTCTTCTGCATTTGGATGATCTAACTGTGAATGGATGAGACCCAGTTGCCAGTCTGGTTGCACGAGTAAACACCTGTTGCGGGGGCACCAGTGACTTAAGTTCGCTGGAGCAGAAGCCATGGAAGTATTTATAGAACAGACAAAGGGACATGTTTTGAAAACTTTTATCATCATCATCATCATCATCATCATCATCGTTATTATTATTATTACCTTCGCTTTCTGTTGTATACTTATTTCTTTCGGGGGTTTCAACCTAAGATAAAAAAAAAGATATCTTTACATTTTCAGTTGAATAAAACGACCTAGAAACACGTAAGTGTTTTTTAAAATAAAAAACTTCATATGGTGTCAGCTATGCTTGAGAAAATATTTTTGTTTTTTTTAAGACATGTTGCTGCTGATCCTTCTTAATGATTCTATAAGCAACTTTTTTTTTCTATTCAAACGTAGATACCTAAAAACAACAGGAATTCCTGATGTTTTCATTTGCCAAATGTTCAAGATTTCCACTTCAATATCGTTGTATTTTAAGAAATTTGAAGTTCTAAAAAACTGTAGTACAATTGACCTCTAGGACAGCTGTTGACCAAAACTAGATAACTCATCCCATCTAAGAGACAAGGTTAACTTCAACTGAAAATCAACCTGATATTTCTAGGCCATGGAAAGTTGTTCTGTTTTTTTTATATTATTTTTTGATTATTTATTTATTTTGATTTCTGTTTATATTAATTTCCTTCCGGGTGCCAACCAGAGACCTAAGGTCAGAAATGGCATCTTGACATTTCCCACTGACAATTTTTGAAAAAAAAAATAGATAACCTAATATCATACACATTTTACACAGATGAAACCTTTCATAAAGCCTGAGCTGTACCTATAAGTACATTTTTTGTATTTCTTTAAGGCATGAGCTACCAGAAATCATTTCACTAAGTCTACACTCTTTACATTATTCGGACTATTGTCCTCATCTTGGTTGACATGATGGCAACTAAGATGAGGACATTATTCCGAATAATGCAAATAGTGTAAATACTAATTTACTGAGGCTATTGCAACCGTTTCCAGTTAAACAAAGGACTCCATCTACAACTGAAATTATAGATGGCCTCATGTGTCACATATATTAGATTTACACTTCACTATCCTTGTATTTTGGTAGTTTTGAAGATCTTCAAAGATATATGGCAATCTGCAGGGACTACCATGTTAATAAGAAATCACATTCTGTTTTTGTGAACTTTGATCGCGATGTCTGGGCGATTCACTTTGATTGTTCTCTCTGTGTGTATTGGAAAGTCTCATTAATTTTTTTTTTATAGGTCCTTTGTCCCGGTCTGGGCGACGTTCATAGCAGTTTCTAGTTGTTTTTTTTTTTTTTTTTTTTTTTTTTTTGTAACAGTTGCACATTTTCCAGTGCAGATATTAGCCCATTCTGCCAAGTCGAGTTTTATATTCAGTGGGTGCTAATACCGAGCAACTCGATAAAAGACACATTTCGGGCAAATACATAAATTTTCAATATATGTACTTAGTAATTTCTAGTGAAAAAGCC
The DNA here is from genome assembly GCA_037127315.1 of Ascarosepion bandense. NCBI lineage: Eukaryota > Metazoa > Mollusca > Cephalopoda > Sepiida > Sepiidae > Ascarosepion > Ascarosepion bandense. The sequence continues at coordinate 7,512,373 of JBBBDQ010000327.1, read as the reverse complement.
TTATTATTATTATTATTATTATTATTATTATGAACATTGTTAATTCTTCTCTCACATACTTGTTTTGTTTGAGCGAAAATAATGTTTACATTCTTAAACATTGTGACAATTCTCATTACGTTCTATCGATTCTGTAAGATGTTTCTGCTACAGCGTATTATCCTTTGCTTTTATTTTGTTTCACTCATTGATTTACGATATTGCACCTTTTAATTATATTTGCTTCATTTTGTCCCCTTAATTTGTGAAATTATTGATAAGCAAGACTAGACTTTCTTTTTATCGACTGCTTCCTTTCCTTTCTCACTTCAATTTCAAGTGTTCTATTAAACCTTCACGAATAATTTTAATTGTCTTTAATAATCATAATAATGAGTGTTAGAATTTCCAATATTCCCGTTTGCCATTTCTTAGTTTCTTTTACATTTCTGTACAATCGTAATTCTTCACACCTCTTAAATTTTTTCTCCGTTATAAATGATTAGTCAGTTATTTAAGTGCCAGACGTAATACACGCTTGGGTGATCATGTCTCGAAAGAGACATGACTGACTAGGCAGAATATTATAACGCAGTAGGGTGCCATTACTTTCTGTGGTAGATTGGTTGCCAACCAAGCCTAAAGAACTCAATCTATCCTGTTATTTAATCCATAACTGGTGGGAAGATACGGATTAATACCTTTCTCAAGGGTAATTGCGCGTAAGTGAATGCAAGAAATTCAACTAGAATTCGAACTCGGTTCCCCGAATTCTAGTTCCGAACCGGTATTCACTGCACTACAAGGCACATCCGTTGTAAATGATAGTGTATCCTAAAAAGGTACACTTTCGTGCAAATACCAATGAAAAATGTAATAATCTGTTTCTTCCCTTCAAGCATAGGTTAAATAATGGGGCAGATTGGTATCTATAGCCTGCAGAAAATAATGGCAGATTAATGTAGGAAAAATCTTCTGCCTAGTCAGTCATGTCTCGTTCGAGACATGATCGTTTAAGCGTGTATCACGTATGGAATTTAACTGATTTACTGACTGACTCTAAAAAGTAAATGACAACAACTCTCTTCAATATTCTAGAAGTTTCTTTAGCATTCTAGAATCACCTTGTCAGAAGTCGTTATCGAAAATGAACCACGCTGTCTAAATTGTATCAGTTCGTCGTCGGATATGCATTTGTTTTCTGCCTTCTTAATGCTCCAAAACAGATTGAATCATAAGCTACATATGTACTGATTGCGAAATAATAATAACTCTCTTTACGCACAAAATCAAATTCGGAGGACAGAGGCAAAGAACGAAAAGGAATTTGCCAGACTATGTGGAATTTTCTTTGGAAAATTTGAACGTTTACTTTCACAGAAAATGACCTCTTATCTGAAAAAAAAAAAAACGAAGGAAATAAATTGGAGGGCCTATGTTAAATTATTTTTGGATCGATGATAACCTTGTCTTCACAGAAATTAGTCCTTGAACCAGGAAAAAGAAAGAAAAGAAATTAACAAGCTTATGAGAAATTGTTTTTGAAGAGATAAATAAATTTAATAACAGAAAAGAGTTTGAAGTTATGTGGAAGGTTTCGTTTCAGTTCCTCGGGCACAGCGACTAGCGTTCAAATTCTCGCCAGTCTAAAATTATTGGACAATTATATGATTGACTTTTAACTATGCAAGCAGTACTTCAAATACTTTTCTCGCAACAATTCAAATTAAAGCTATCTCGCTTCATCTCCTTGTTAACGTACACCATTGGGCACATTAAAATAAAACGAATATCTTCCAAGGATCTCCCTCACTTTCCCTGATCAAGTATACGTTGTCTTTTGGTGTTTTTCTCTTCCGTCCGCATTTTTCTTTACGTTTTGGGCTAATGGACCAAGTTTCTTTCTTTGCTTTGATAACATGACTGACAGTTAAAAGGCTGACACCACACAATATCCGTAATCTCTCTGGATGACTTGTCAGTGGGTTTGGGCAGCGTTACAATTTCCGTACGCCTTCTTTGAGTAACTTCCATCGCAGTTAATGGTCGTAGGACACCTAGTCGATAGTCGAGACAATAATTGTTTGAGAGTCATGCAATCAGAGATGACGCAATATTTCATTACTTACAAACAAATTTCATTACAAACAAATTTCATTACTTACCTTAAAAAAAGTGAAATCAATTGCGACTTAGTAGTGAGTTCGATCCTCTACTATGTGCCTCACACATTTGGCCTTGTGCCACATCTAAGCAATGCTTAGAAAATCATTATAAAATAACGGAGATGTTCCCAGCCCCGAGGAGGAGCTACTTAAAGCTGCACTACTCCATTGCACTAGATGTGTGGATGGGCAGTCACCCCCAAACCCAGTGGAACCGACGCTTGCGAAGGCTGGGTTATATTTGACCATGCTCCGGTCAAATTCATTCGGGTTCCCACCATAAACTCGACATTATGCCACATCACGTCTCAGTGGGGAAACGAGGTATATATATATATATATATATATATATATATATATATGAAAAATTATGACAGACACGTTATTTCATGGTGAATCGGAAGTATGGGCTAGTTCTGGTGAACCATAACCAGCTTCCGTCTTTATTTTACAAAGGATTTTACACGATTCGTGTAAAATTCTTTGTTAATTAAAGACGGAAGCTGGTTATGGTTCGCCAGAAAGGCTTGCATAAACATACACATGCGAATCGTGCGGGATTCGGTATATATATGTATATGTGTGTTGTTGCACAAATACATACTCATTCGGTTGGCGTATTCGAATAGTGTAGCGATGTCAACGTCTACGCGCGAATAGATGTCGATTTCTCGTACGTACATATGTACTTTTGATGGGTTGTGTGTGAAACTATGGTAGGTAAGAATTGCTATTATTTTATTTAAGGCTGTATTGTTATTTTTTGTTTTAAATACAGCCTTAAATAAAATAATAGCAATTCTTACCTACCATAGTTTCACACAGAACCCATCAAAGGTACATATGTACGTACGAGAAATCGACAACTATTCCCGCGTTGACATCGCTACACACCATTCGAATATGCCAACCGAATGAGTGTGTATATGTGCAACGGCACACATATACATATATATATACCGAACCCCGTACGATTCGCATGTGTATGCAAGCCTCAGTGACCAAACGCGCGTACGTGTGTGTGTGTGTGTGTGTGTGTCCTTGCGCGCGTAGATGTGTGTACAAATGTATATATATATATATATATATATATATATGTCTGCGTCTGTCGTGACGACAGATTTCCCCCACTTCAACAAAAATACACGAATATAACCAATTTTTAAAAAAAATTAATCAGTTTGTCTGAAGATCGCAAAAGCGTGGAACCCAGGGTTACAAACTCACACCTATCTATCTATCTATGTATCTATCTATCTATCTATCTATCTAATGGCTTTATTATAATGGAGAAGATTATTTTGAAATCTTTCGTCCATGTGCGTTGTGGTGCAGTGGATATTTGCTCGAAACGAGTTATCGGGGGGCTGAGTTCGAATTCCACTCGAATTCGTTTCATTCACTTACGCGCCAATACCTTTGGGAAAGATGTCAATTCTCCCTCTAGTTATGGTTTAAGAAGCCTTTGTTGGCAACCGGTCTACCGCAGAAAGTAATGACAACCTGCTGCCTATTCAGACATATCTCTTTCGAGATCGCCTAAGTGCTCACCATGTATGACACTTAACTGATTTGTTTTATAATTCCAGGGCATATCTAATCACTTTGCTAAGGACATCATTTTTCTTGTTTCTATTTAAAAAAATAAGGCCGCTGTCCAAAGAAGCAAAATAATTTCTGAAAGAGATAATCCACCTGTGAATTTTCTGATTTATTGCTGATATCATTTTTGTTTCAGACCAAAAACTCCAGTCACAACAGAATATTTTTCTTCATCATCGTAATCATAAAAATTTTCTTAAGGGTCCCAAACAGAAACTAATGTCAGAAATAGCTTCATGACCTCTTTCAATGATCATATTTGTAAAATAATAAAAAACAAAAAACAAAAGATTTTACATCCATAAAGCTCTTTGTAATATGTGAAATGCAATTGGGAATACATTTTTTCTTTAAATCCTTGGCTACCAGAAATTACCTCAATGAGTTTACTGAACACTTTTCTAATCAATCCGTGGACTCAAACTAGAACTTGAATTACTGACGTCATCATGTGACACGTTCTTTAGATTTTCACTTCAACATACTTGTTATATTATTATTATTATTATTCGTAGTAATATCATTCTTTATATTATTTGTACTTACAGCCGTATTTGTATTATTATTAGTCATACTTGCATTCTGCTCAGACGAACTTAAGTCACTGATGCCTCCTCAAGAGGTGTTTACTCGTGCAACCAGACTGGCAACTGGGTCCCACCCATTCACAGTCAAGTTAGCCAAATGCAGACGACAATTCTTCTCCTGCAGCTTCCTCTCTCGCACTTCCCGCCTGTGGAACTCACTCCCGTATTCTTGCTTTCCTGGCGGCTACAACCTCCAGAAATTTAAATGCAAAGTCAATACTCATCTACTAACCACTGGACTCTAGCTCTCTCCCCTCCCCTGTATAACCTTCCCTTTCTCTCCACCTATGTATCTGTCATCGCACCTGCTTTCTCAGCTTTCTATTGTTCCTTTCTAACTAGTTTGTACTCCTCACTCTTTTCTAATTAATCTTTTTACATTTATGTAGCCCCCTGCACATCAGTGGCGTTTCCGCCTTGCTCGGGGTGAAATGATTAAAAAAAAATTATTTGTAGTATTAGAGCATTAATAATAGTCGGGAGAGCATTCATATTATTATCATTAGTTGTATATTATTTTACGTTATACTATTTCTTTATTATTGATATCCAATGTAATATTCTCTATGTTATTATCAATGTTACTATTTATATTATTTGCAGTCGGAATCATATTTGTAACATGAGTTTTTTTAAAAATCATATCACCCCGAGCAAGGCAGTAACGCCACTGATGTGCAAGAGGCTACGTAGGGTGAAAATATTTGGAAAAGAGAAAGCCGGAAACCACATCTTAAACAGGGTACAAGGGATGAGCTTCTACACCTGTACAATAGACGTGGGTGGAGTGTGAATCGGGCGATCTTCATTAGAATGTCGTTTACGATTGCGATTTATCAACCTGAAGAGATGTGCTCATTGTCCACTTTTCCAGTTCATTTTTCGTGGTATTAATTTATTCTCTTTGCTTATCTGCTTTTAGAATCCCATAATATCTCGTATTAATCAATATATGATGTCCGCTTGCTTACCAGTCCTCGTTATTTTATTTTTCTAAACGGTTAATCTACAGCCATGCATTTTCTTATCAATTTCACTTATGGCTGTCACATCACATAAAGCCAAAAAGCAGAACGCTAAAAGAATAAATAATATATTCTGAACATCTTTTTTCCTTCCTCCGTAAATCGGAGAGCCGAGTTCGAATTCCAGTTGAATTCACTGCATTCACTTACGCGCAAATACCCTTGGGAAAGGTATTATTCCGTCTCTTCCTTCCAGTTATAGGTAAATAACAGGACAGATTGGGTTCTATAGCCTTGGCTGGCAACCAGTCTACCGCAGAAAGCAATGGCAACCTACTGCGGGATAATCTTCTGCCCAGTCAGTCATGTTTCTTTCGAGACATGATCGCCTAATCGTGTTTCACGTACGGCACTTAACTGACTGACTGATCCGAAAATTAAAAATAAATAAATCTTTTAAGTCAATTTTTGTCACACTGGGAACTAAATTTATTGACGTCTATGATTCTAACTTTCAGAACAGGAGATCTTAAGAACCATTCATTCTTATTTGGGTAGTCTTCACATTGATCCAATATATTTATAAGCATTTATCTCACCGGTATTTTATTTCGTTGATTTAAGCACTAAATAAACGACTAAAAAGAATTACAGTGGGGGACAGAAATACCTTCAACATTTTAAACTGTCGCTTGTGTCGTTGTAATGAACTTATCCAAGCGGCAATTATATATTTATCTAGCTAATTCAACCTGCACAGTGAAGCAATTCTGAGAGAGTGTGAAGTCCTGCCAGGATTCGTCATTTTCAGCCACAATCTGAACAATATATGATACGCATATGATACAGTATTGATAGCAGATACGGAAAGGAAAATGCAGGACCTCTTACAGAAGGTAACAAAATAAAGTAAGGAGAAAGAGCTAAACATAAACTTCAAGAAAACCGAATGCATGATCTTCCCCAAGAAGAGGCACTTGAAATGCCAAGTACAAGTCCGGAACGCTAAAATTAAACAGGTACAGAAATTTAAATACCTGGGATGAATTCTGACAGAGGATGGAAAGGGTGACACCCAGAACAGAATGTGGATTGGCATGGCCAAAGTACTGGACTGTTGCGTAATATCTGTCCCCCTATATGGCAGAGAAAGTTGGACAATCTCCATAAAGATTAAAGAGAGACACGAAGTAACAGAAATGTACTTCTATAGAAGGATGCTGACGATACTATGGCCCAAACATGAAAAAAACGACTAGGCTTTGGAAAGGATGCAAACGTAAAGGAAACTTATACTTGGCATCAGGAGGAGACAGCTGATGTTTCTGGGACACGTAATGAGGAAGAAGTGCTTGGAGAACCAAATGCTCACAGGGAGGACAGATGATAAAAGGGACAGAGGAAATCAGCGTGAGATCTACTTGATGGGGTTCAGTAGGTGAATCTAGAAGCGGGTTTTGTGAGAGATACCAAGAGAAAAAGTATGAAGAGCGACAGGGAATAGGGACAAATGAAAATCCATGATCGCCTACGTCCTAAAAAAAAGCAGGCACATAAAAAAGAAGAATAATTCGTTACTTTTTTGAAGATACAATCAGTTGCCATTATAGCTTAGACTGATGAACAACGTGTGTTTGCTGTTGAAACATTTAAGATTGGCAAATCTGTAATTGCAACACAAAAACGTTTCGTGATCCAGTAGGGGCCTCGGCTATGCTTGTTAAACACAACCGAAGTCCCCACAATTTAGAATCTCAGAAGGTTAAATGAATGGTTAAAAAAAATAAAGATGGTTTGTTTGTAAAGTGGAAGTTTATTCATTGAACACTATAACATTGTTGTCAGAATAAAATGTTCAAATAGAAAATGTAAGTAGTTAAATGTTCCAGAGAAATAGTAGTAAGGTGTTAAATGTAAATGTATGTAAAAAAAAAAGTGATCAGGCTACTAATAAAGTCTGTGTTTTTTCCCTTTTTTAAAGGTTGTCGACAAAGTGAAAAGGGAAGGTAAAGCAATAACAAAAATTGTACTTATCGGACTTTATATATTAGGAGTCAGTTAAAGATATCTTGTTGTTTCTTTGACGGTGAGTGAGTGAAGATGAAGAAAATGAAAATTGGAAGGAGGAAGAATGAATGTATGTCGACGAGGCATGACAGGGTCGGCTTCTTAAAATTTCTTTCGTACATTGTGACGAGGTCCTTATCAGATTACCGCCCCCATCTCGGTCAAGGGACGTGGTTAACTAGTAGAATTAAGTCATGTGACTGGACCAAACGACATACCCATTTTTTTAGGCGTTAAAAAAAATTGGGCGGGGTCATAAATCAATTTACTATTTTCCATCCAATCAGAAATCAGAATCTTAATTTTCACACCGATCTGTAACATTTGCTTTGGTATTGATTTTTTCCAAACTGTTTTCAGTCGTTCTGATCCATTTTTGCCGGTGTGCAATTTTCCTTTGAGTTTTAGTTAATTGTTGGATAATATAGGCTATGTATCCTATAATCATTTTATTTTACATCGGAATGATTTTGTTCCGGATAAAAAAAAATCTATTATAGCTTTGGCTTGAAGGTTTCAGATACAGCTTCATCACTTTAAAGAAAGATATCTGAAGATCAGGAACCTTGCGCCTTATAGAAAACTTTAGAAATCGTCTACAACAGAGTATGATAAATACTGGCCAGCAATTTGAAAATCAAATTATTTAATCTGTTGACGCTTCTTGAAACCACAGTGAAATAATTTCTTTTAATAGCAGTTACTTTGGTCTTTTTGTCAACTTTTAACCCCGAAACACTAACCATTAATTACAGTTACACCACTACTAACCATGAGTATATCATAACCGAATTGAAAATATCAAAAGAATAATTAAATATAAATCTTTACTTGAAATATTTTACTTCAGACTTTGTACTTTGAGTTAAAATAAATATGAACTGAAAAACATTATTTAGGCAAGAAAATTGTAATTAAAATGGCGTCATTTGCGTTGGGTACTTATTTACTCATGGTTAGTATTCTCGGGTTAAAATGTTGAGGTATTACTGTTGCTCATCCTATAAGCTTTATTTCTTTTCTGTCATAGGTTAGCCTAAACGAACATACACATCATTTTACATGTCAGTTCGTCTCAAATATAATTTTTGCAAATATAATAGCGTCAATAGCTTTTATTTTTTCTGATAAAGTCAATATGCGAATTCACTAGAAATTTACATAATAAATTTTAGTAAAATATTTCCACTAATATAAACATCTTGTAAAATCATTAATGCACAATCAAAGAATTGTTCTTCCTTTTTCTAGACAAATCCACTGGTTAAATCATGAATGTTAATTCCCGCTAAAATATTATTTCGCCCCAAAATAAAAAGAATCTATATTTACTAAAATTCACGCCAAGTTCTTCCAGAGCTAGCACCTTCTGTTTGCAGTCTGGATTGATTAACCTCTGCGATTACCTCGAATTTGGGCGCTTTGGGTTCTCTCGACCCAAGCGTTTGCTCTCACGCCAGTAAATAAGCCAAAACCATATTTTTTAATGGAAACAATTCCTTTTAAGTACCTCGAATATCGTCTGCACTTATGAAATATGAATAACTCCCAAAATGTTAGTACTCTTTCATTCTAATGGTTTTAGCTATCGCAAGACAACCTAAGCAAGCTTTAATTTAAAATGTATAATTTCAAAAGAGTGCCAAAAATGTAATAAAAAAAAAACAAACTTTGATATAAAATGATTTCTTTGGAGGAATTAATATTTACGATAAATAATTTTATCGCAATAATCCTTTTTATTGTAAACAATGATTTAAGTACAAAACGAAAGTATAAATGTGTTTATTGAGATAATTTTTATACATTAATATTAATATTAGGCGAACATTACCATAAAGTTATTAATTTACATAATTAATATTATTAACAAATATTTAAGGAAAATATAACGAAGACAAATTAGCAACAGATAACGAGACTTATCCACCAAGTACTGAAAAATGTCGAGAAAAATCAAGGATATCAAAAAGGCAAACGGAAACCGCAGTAACTGCAAAGGCAATTTTCATTGGCTGAATTCCAAATGCAAATCAAACCAATATATGCACGCATCAAACTTCGTGAATTCAAGCACAGAGGAGCTGGAAAAAGGAAAAAGATATATATATATTTTTTTAGAGACGGAAAACTATTTTCTGTCGAAATAGTACATTATTTATTACTTTATATTGAAATTTAAATCACAAGTTTGTTCCAGTTCACTGAATTGTCAAGAATTTGAATTGTCATTTTCAACAGGAATTATTTATTTTTCAGTATATATTTCGAATTTTATTTTAGTCTGCATAACAGCGCTAACCGAAATAAAGTAAGAATGAACCACAAACAAGCTTGGAAGTGAATTCAATTTTATCTCTGTAGACCTGCTTCTGTACGACAGCGTATCTACTAATTGTACAACCACCACTTTTTCAGTTGACCAACGACCAAGGTTCATTGACCTCATTCTAGTTCTTCCCCCGATTTCGTGATGACATTTATGCTATTGTTTTAAGAGTATTTGTATAAAATGTATCTTATTTTTATCAGTTTAACCATTATTAATATTTGAATTATATATTTTCATTTTAATTTTATCTGTGATATTACCGGCCGCCCCATACGTTACTGTTCCAAGTATGATTATAATGCTGTTGTGATCATGAATATGATGTCTTTCGGCAGAGATTTTATTTGTTGTACATAACCTGGTTTGTAGGACAATCGTCTTGTCCTACGAACGATGAACACAAAGATATATAAGAAATATAAACTTATATTTTTATTCTTCCTCGGTGATGGCTGTGTAAAAAAAAAAGGATATAACCGAAGAGAATCACGCACGTTTGAGGGAGGTGTTGACTAGCGGGTGTTGTGTTCCCTTCTTTTCTCTTTTCTGCGTTCTCTCAGTGTTCAGATCTAGGCCAGAAAAAAACCTGAACTTATATAACCTGACATTTTTGCGCATTTTAGCGTTTTCACTTAATTGTGTCATCTATGACCAGGCACATCTGACAATCATTTTTGCTGGCTATTGCCTTTCAAGCCGGCCGCCTTTGATGTCAGTCACACGTTTGTCGATCACTGTTTATATTTTCTGTCTTGGATATTGATCATACGTTTGTCAGTCCTGTTTGTGTTTTCGGCCTTTGATGTTGATCATACTTTTGTCGGTCACCACTTTTGATGTCAATGATATTTCTGCCCAGTCACAGAAATATATTACATATCGTTCAAATATAGCTCAATTTTTCAAGTTATTAAAATCTATTTTGTAGTTTACCGAAAGACTTGAGCATGTACTTGATCTGATGTTCTTTTGTGTATTTGGATGCCTCGATATCAGATGATGGTTAATGTGCCTAATCTGGTTACAAAAGAAAACTTACAAGATATTGAGATCGATGTTCATTTTGAGACTCTTAGAAGATCCGACACAGTAACTCAGCATAAATAATATCAATAAACTAACCAACAATTTTTTGGATTTCAAATACTCAATTTTTTAAAAATTAGCTTTTAGTTATGATTTTATACCATTGATCTTCAATGTTTTTGAAGGATTTTCAACATCTGAACCTGGTCCTAGATATGACAATAAACTGCATCTGGCAGCAAATCCTCTAATTCGGTGGTTATGATGAGCATGGAACCACCTCTTAATTGCTGTTGTTCACGGATCCACCTTCATTCGTGGTGGTAACACCTGTTAGGGTCCAAGCTATGGGCAAAGAGTTTATTCCCAAACTGGGCTCAAAACACTATGAAAGTATGAAATAGACTTTTGTAGTAAAAATTCTAGGAATACATTTCCTAAGGAAAAATATGGCTAACAATAAGTTTTTAAAGGAAAAAAGATTGCTATCAATAAATTTTTAAAGAAAATAGCATATTACCAGCAATACATTTTTGTAAAAAAATAATACATACAAGCAATGCATCTGACTCTCAACAAATATTAGTTAACAAAAATGCATGTACCAACTTATTCCTTACAGTGTCTATATAGCCCATATACAAATCAACCATCCGTCCGTGCATAGAATAATGCTGTCATATATGGTCAGGTTCCCCAGCTGCTCATCTCGGTGTTCTCAACGTGCTCCAAAGGAGAATCAGTAATATAATAGATACCGACTTGGCGGCTCGACTCTAGTCATTTTCTTACCGACGGAATGTGGCTTACCTCTGTCTGTTCTATAAATTTTTTCATGGCTTTTGCTCCGACGAACTTACGTTACTGGTGCCCCAGCCACAGGAGTTTAATCGTGCAACCAGACTGGCAACTGGGTCACAGCCATTAAATCAACCAAATGCAGCCGACAATTCTATTCCATCAGCATTTTTCTTGCACTTCCCGCCTGTGGAACTCCCTTCCAAATTCTTGCTTTACAACCTCCAGGAATTTAAAGGTAATATCAATATCAACCTCTTATCCACTTGACTCCAGTTCTTTCCATATCACCCTGTATATCTTTTTCTTTCTTTCTACCTTTGCAACTATCATCACACCTGTATTCCAATCCTTCTCTCTCCCTTTCTCTGACACCCCCTGAAACTGGTTCGTCTTTCTCTTTACTAAACCTCCTATCCAATCTTTAACTCTTATGTAGCCCCCTGCGCATCAGTCACGTTACCGTCTTGCTTGGGTTGAAATGGTTAACAAAAACTATTCTATTCATACAAATCTGTTGTAAAATTTTTTTCGGCAGTAAATAAGGTAGATATGCTGTAAAACAAACCAGACCAAATCAACATATGGACCTAAAGAGAATATACTTATTGGAAAAAGTTTACCGTATGCCGTAGGAGTCAAAGGAAATGCTTCACTAGGAAATGGATTCAAATGAAATTCTATACATTATAACCTAGTATAATCGATTATTAATTTAATAACTTAGTATAATCTATTACTTATTCAATAAACAATAAAAAATAAATAAAAAATAAAAATAACATCGAAAAAGCTCAAATTACTTTCACAATCAGTAGACTACTTCGAATCTTCCAAAAATAACAATACAGCTTCATGAAAATACGAAATTAATATTCCAATAAAATAAACGTTGTGACTCGGAACACTCTTGAAAAAAAAATTTGAAAATATATTTCTAGTTCAAATAAAAAAAGAAAATGTTACTTGCAGACAATAAGAAGGAAAAGTTTAAAAGAATAAAATTATCGACAAATGTTGTTAAAAATATTTCAATATTAAATGATAGGGAAGGAAATCGACGAGAATCTAGTCAGTGATAAACCAAACATTACGACTGGTAGATGACTCCCCTATAGTTTCCAGAGTTACGACCTCATTTGTAAAAAGAGAAATAATACCTTTAATTATAAAATATTTTAGAATTATGCCACTGTATAAGTAAATCTAAACTTATTTATAAATGGAACTTTGTCTCTGTGTGTGTGTGTGTCAGTGTGTGTGTGTATCCGTTACCTATAGACTCCAAAACGACTGAACCGATTTTCTTGAAAATTTACACAGTTGAACTATAAGCGTCTGCGACTGTTCTTAGCTAACTTTTGTGTCGAGGTACCCCCAATAAATATGGAAAATCGATAATCGAAAACATCGTGGTATAGAAGGAGTGGTCCGAGTTTAATCAAATTTGATACACTCATAGACAAAGACATAAGAAACGATATTAGGAGTTTCAATGTTGCAGTTCTTACAATAGTGCAGAAAATCGATAATATATATATATATATATATATATATATATATATATATAAAAGGCAAGATGTTTGTGTGTGTTTCTGTTTATCTGTTTGTATGTCTTTTATACAAATCCACAATTTTTATCCGTTTCTCACCAAACTTCACACAAATATTCTTTAGGCTGAGTCTGAGCTCCAGGACCATGGATTAGTTTTAAAGCTTTCATTACACCCGAACAACGTTAATAAATACAAGGTAGTCGGTATTTTTAATGATTCATAGCTTAATAATTAAATTTGGTACATAACATTTACTTTCAAAAATAAAAGTAAAACAAAGAATGGATACCACGACTTATCTCAAAAAGATAAATGTGTATTTTAACAATTAAAGATTAACATAACAAAAATTCTCATATAATAAACAGCGAAAGATAAAAGAATAGATGAAATAATTGAAAAAGTGAAAACTTCTCTTTCAAAATACGACCTCGTTTTCTTTGAACAAGGAAAAAACACGTCCGTTCACAACGACATCAACATTTCCAATTTAAAGTTAAATGCAATGTCAATTGCTATCTTCTAACTTCTTGAATTCCGTTCATCTTTTTTCCTTTCTTCAATATTCAGTCTTTTCGCTCACTGTATTCCCCCTGCGCACTAGACGCGGTCCCGCCTTGCTTAGAGTGAAATGATTAAAAAGAAAAAAATCTATGAAAATGACTGAAAAGAAATTCAATATTGTGAACAGGATTGAAAGAAAATTCTTCTTAACAAGTAGGATTCTAATGAGAAATCTATATTGCGAAAGGGTTCAGCTGGAATTCTTTTTTACAAAAAAAAATAATCATCAAAACTAATTTGGTCTTAGGAATAAGATTCAAAGAGGAATCTTTATATAGAATAAGATTCAACATAGAAATTATGGAAATCTACATTATGAATAACATTCGAAGGGTAACCTATATTACTATATGATTTAAAGGGATCTCTATATTACTGTACGGTTTGGATGATAATCTATATTGCTAAATGTTGTAAAGGGATATCTATATTACTGTACGGTTTGGAGGATACTCTATACTTCTATATGATTTAAAGGGATCTCTATATTACTGTACGGTTTGGAGGATAGACTATATTACTATATGATTTAAAGGGATCTCTATATTACTGTACGGTTTGGAGTATAAACTATATTGCAATATGGTTTAAAGGGTTCTCTATATTACTGTACGGTTTAGAGTTTTTTTTTTGTTTTTTTTTTTAATCATTTCACCCCGAGCAAGGCAGAAACGCCACTGATGTGCAGGGGGTTACATAAATGTAGAAAGATTAATTAGAAAAGAGTGAGGAGTACAAGCTAGTTAGAAAGGAACAATAGAAAGCTGAGAAAGCAGGTGCAATGACAGGTACATGGGCGGAGAGAAAGGGAAGGTTATACAGGGGAGGGGAGAGAGCTAGAGTCCAGTGGTTAGTAAGGTGAGTATTAACTTTGCTTTTAAATTTCTGGAGGTCGTAGCCGTCAGGAAAGCAAGAATACGGGAGTGAGTTCCACAGGCGGGAAGTGTGAGAGAGGAAGCTGCAGGAGTAGAATTGTCGTCTGCGTTTGGCTAACCTGACTGTGAATGGGTGGGACCCAGTTGCCAGTCTGGTTGAACGGGTAAACACCTGTTGAGGAGGCATCAATGACTTAAGCCCATCCGAGCAGAAGCCATGAAAGTATTTATAGTATAATCCATATTGTTATATGATTTAAATGGCTTTCTATATTACTGTACGGTTCAGAGGATACTTTATATTAATATATGATTTAAAGAGAATTATATACTACACTTGGGAAGTTATACTATGTATCGCTACATTCATCAATTGGTCCTTTCGAAAAAGAAAGATTATTTTCGAAACTAGTAAGGAACTCTGTTTTAGCTGTGGGATAATGCCTGTTCTCTTGTGGCAAATGCACTGCAACCCATTGGCAACTATTTCTTGTTAACCACTTGGCTCCAGCAGATTAAAATGTTAAAGATTTTCTTGGAATAATTAATCAAATCGAAACTGGTATATAATGGAATACGAACATTAACTGAGAAGTGGCGAAATACCATTCATGGTTTGGTTGATTCGTTTTCTGCGGTTTATTTTATTTTCAGGTTATGTTAAGCCAGAAAATATATTTTGATTTCGATTATTTTTGTTGTTGAAATAACAATATTTTAATAAATAGTTGGGCGGAAAAGAGGCGAATTCATATTCTTAAGGGTATTTTCGCAAAAGAGAATAAACAAACTTAACTCGATTTGAACCCTGTTCTTCGACTGAAAATTCCGAGAAATTTTCAATTACGAGATCCCGTACATCCAAGTTTATGGCACATAATATTACCAAGCCGTGTTTGAAATAGTATATCCGTGTAATATTATTCTGGCTGAGTGGAGCTCAGAGGTACTATGTCTACTGACGCGGTATTCTCTGTAACTTCGGTATCGTTCGGTAACTTACGGATCAGTCCCGATGTCTCTAAAGAATCTCTCTATGGCAGGAGTATATGTATACTCCAGTCGAGTCCATTATCATAGAAAAAGGGGAGGTCTCACAACATTTAATATCTTTAACTATTATTCGTACGCAGAATGTTAAGAAGTAAAAAAAGAAAAAAGTTTTCTTGTTCACTTAGACTCACTGAGGTAATCATAAGTCTGAAACGATTTCTGTCAATGCAGAATGAAGACAACAAAACTTGCTTAACTTCGGTGATTGTACGACCATAAACCCAGCTTAATGTTCTAAAAAACGTGAGCAATTTATTGAAAACTAAAGACACAATAAACGTGTATGAATGACTGGTTTTGTCAAAAACAAACACCGAAAACTTGCATAGACCTAAAAAGGCCAAAGGAAAAAAAAAACACTGATTGTCGTTGGGCACTGGTAGGCAGACCAAGTAAATACCATTCTCTCCGGGTTCTTGCTTATTTATTATTTCTGCGATTTCCTGTTAGGCTAAGTAAATATTTATTTTTGTTCCAATATTTGTTTAAGTGTTTGTCATAAACCGACACTGTAAAAACGAATTATTTAGACACTGAAGAAATAATAAAAAAAACAAAACTTTTATTTTGTTTAAATTATCTAAAACTTTTCCCTGTCAAATTAGTCTTTCGCTCACACAAATTAATTATTTGCCTAGTCAAATTAATCTTCAGACCACTCAAATTAATTTTTCGCCCATTCAAATTAATCTTCCGACCACTCAAATTAATCATCTGCCAAGTCAAATTAAACTACCGACCAGTCAAAGTAATCTTTCGTCCATTCAAATTAATAATTATTTTTTTCAAATTATCTGCACTTTTTCCCTGTTAAATTACTCTTTCGCCCACTCAAATTAATCTTCTATTCAAATTAATCTTAGGACCACTCAAATTCTTCTTTCGCCATTCAAAATAATCTTCAGACCAATGATATTATTCTTTTACGAAGTCTAATTAATCTTCCCACCATTAAAATTAATCTTCTACCCAGTCACAATAATCTTCTGATCACTCAAATTAATCTTTTGCTAAGTCAAATTAATCTTCCGACCACTCAAAGTAATCTTTCGTCCATTCAAATTAAAAAAATTATTTCGCTTAAATTATCTACACTATTTCCTGTCAAATTAATCTTTTGCTCTCCCAAGTTAATCTTCTATCCAGTCAAAATAATCTTCGGACCACTGAAATTATTCTTTTTCCCGTTCAAATTATTCTTCCGGCGACTCAGAAGAATGTTTTACCTGTTCACATTAATCATTTCTCCAGTCACATTAATCTTCTATCCAGTCACATTAATCTTCCGAAGACTCAAATTAATCTTCTGCCAAGTCAAATTAATCTTCCGACCAATCAAATTAATTTTTTACCTGTTCACATTAATCATCCCTCCAGTCAAAATAATCCTTCTACCCAGTCACATTAATCTTCCCACCACACGAATTAATTTTCTATCCAGTCACATTAATCTTCCGAAGACTCAAATTAATCTTCTGCCAAGTCAAATTAATCTTCCGACGAATCAAATTAATTTTTTACCTGTTCACATTAATCATCCCTCCAGTCAAAGTAATCCTTCTACCCAGTCACATTAATCTTCCCACCACACAAATTAATTTTCTATCCAGTCACATTAATCTTCCGAAGACTCAAATTAATCTTCTGCCAAGTCAAATTAATCTTCCGACCAATCAAATTAATTTTTTACCTGTTCACATTAATCATCCCTCCAGTCAAAGTAATCCTTCTACCCAGTCACATTAATCTTCCCACCACACGAATTAATTTTCTATCCAGTCACATTAATCTTCCGAAGACTCAAATTAATCTTCTGCCAAGTCAAATTAATCTTCCGACGAATCAAATTAATTTTTTACCTGTTCACATTAATCATCCCTCCAGTCAAAGTAATCCTTCTACCCAGTCACATTAATCTTCCCACCACACGAATTAATTTTCTATCCAGTCACATTAATCTTCCGAAGACTCAAATTAATCTTCTGCCAAGTCAAATTAATCTTCCGACCAATCAAATTAATTTTTTACCTGTTCACATTAATCATCCCTCCAGTCAAAATAATCCTTCTACCCAGTCACATTAATCTTCCCACCACACGAATTAATTTTCTATCCAGTCACATTAATCTTCCGAAGACTCAAATTAATCTTCTGCCAAGTCAAATTAATCTTCCGACCAATCAAATTAATTTTTTACCTGTTCACATTAATCATCCCTCCAGTCAAAGTAATCCTTCTACCCAGTCACATTAATCTTCCCACCACACAAATTAATTTTCTATCCAGTCACATTAATCTTCCGAAGACTCAAATTAATCTTCTGCCAAGTCAAATTAATCTTCCGACCAATCAAATTAATTTTTTACCTGTTCACATTAATCATCCCTCCAGTCAAAGTAATCCTTCTACCCAGTCACATTAATCTTCCCACCACACGAATTAATTTTCTATCCAGTCACATTAATCTTCCGAAGACTCAAATTAATCTTCTGCCAAGTCAAATTAATCTTCCGACGAATCAAATTAATTTTTTACCTGTTCACATTAATCATCCCTCCAGTCAAAATAATCCTTCTACCCAGTCACATTAATCTTCCCACCACACGAATTAATTTTCTATCCAGTCACATTAATCTTCCGAAGACTCAAATTAATCTTCTGCCAAGTCAAATTAATCTTCCGACCAATCAAATTAATTTTTTACCTGTTCACATTAATCATCCCTCCAGTCAAAATAATCCTTCTACCCAGTCACATTAATCTTCCCACCACACGAATTAATTTTCTATCCAGTCACATTAATCTTCCGAAGACTCAAATTAATCTTCTGCCAAGTCAAATTAATCTTCCGACCAATCAAATTAATTTTTTACCTGTTCACATTAATCATCCCTCCAGTCAAAGTAATCCTTCTACCCAGTCACATTAATCTTCCCACCACACGAATTAATTTTCTGTCCAGTCACATTAATCTTCCGAAGACTCAAATTAATCTTCTGCCAAGTCAAATTAATCTTCCGACCAATCAAATTAATTTTTTACCTGTTCACATTAATCATCCCTCCAGTCAAAGTAATCCTTCTACCCAGTCACATTAATCTTCCCACCACACGAATTAATTTTCTATCCAGTCACATTAATCTTCCGAAGACTCAAATTAATCTTCTGCCAAGTCAAATTAATCTTCCGACCAATCAAATTAATTTTTTACCTGTTCACATTAATCATCCCTCCAGTCAAAATAATCCTTCTACCCAGTCACATTAATCTTCCCACCACACGAATTAATTTTCTATCCAGTCACATTAATCTTCTGAAGAATCAAATTAATCTTCTGCCAAGTCATATTAATCTTCTGACCACTCGAATTAGTCTTCTGTTAAGTCAAGTTTATCTTCCGAACACTTAAATTAATCTTTCGCCCAGTTCAATTAATCTTCCGACCACTCAGATTAATCTTTTACCCAGTCACATTAATCTTCCAGCCACTCAAATTAATCTTATAACTAGTCAGATGAATCTTCTGACCACTCAAATTAATCTTCTGCCATAGAATTAATTACGTATCATATTATTGTGATTATAATCACAGTACATTGGTGGAGCTACCAATCTCGAAAGGGTCGTTATACAACGCTTGACTCCCTATAGTTGCGTTTTGAAACCCATTAAACTATTGTGGCCATCCGTGAAGGAACACATAAAAAGACCCTATGCGTCAACATTCGAACAAATGGTGCAGCAGTCACTTGAGGAAGTGTCGAAGGTGGAGTACAGACTGACATGTTGAATTGACTATGCGGTTCCAATGGCTACTATGCCTAAGTGCCTTCCGTGGTACAACCATGGGGTGCGGTACAACTAGGGGAGCCAGTTGGTGTAAAAATATCCCATGATTTGAAAATTTTTAATTGTTTTTTATAATAAATTTAGAAAGGTCGTATTTTTGCCTAATTTGATCGAGTGGAATATTAATTTGACTTTATTGTATTCAATTCTAAACTTTCTTTGCACAGCAATAGTAAATTTTAGTTCAGCCAACTAAAAGACACAGTTTACTTTTTCCTCAGCTGAAGTCATGGATCAAATTGAAAAAGTGTTGCAAATTTTGTGGTAAAGAATTATTCAATAACTATACTTAAAACTAGGTAAATTAAACTTTATAACATTTTTTACGGATTATTTCTATCACAAATACAAATGAAGTTATAATTTTTTAAAAGTGAACACGGACTTTATGGACATCCGGTATATGTTCCACCAACAGTGTATGAAAACGGAAAGTTAGGAAGATAAGAAAGGCCTGAATAGTGGTAGAAAACGTGTTATTGATATATATGAGAAGGGTTTGAAAGTGAAGAGTTAAAAGATTACAGAAACTCGACAGAGAGTCGTGTTGGTAGTAGTTCACTCCAAACCAGACTGACAGTCATACTAACACTTTCCACGTTGTGTTATTGTTAATATATATTTATTAGCAACTAGGTCCGACCGTTTTACAGTGAAACCGATAAAATGTAACCGCAATTTTTACTCCAACAGCTTCTTTTCTCGCACTTACCGCCTGTGGAATTCCCTTCCACATGATTGCTTCCCCGACAGCTAAAATCTCCAGGAGTTTAAATGTAAGGTCAATAGACACCTCATAACACATTAACTCGCATCCATTCTCTCAAACACTCTTCCCATCTGCTCAACCCTCAGCCTCGGTATCTATCTCTATCACCTTCCTTCTGACATTTCCTATATCTAACCACTCTTTCTCTTCACCTTCCCTTATGTAACCCCTACGCAATAGCGGAGTGGAATACCTTGCTTGGGGTGAAATGATTAAAAAAAGAAATTCTACCCTTTTGGTTGTGTTGTTATTTTCGGACCTTAACGTGGTCCATAACAGATTTAGGTAAATTTTGCAATTCTGAGAAAATGAAAGAACAAGAAAATAGAAGTTGGATAGAAGTGCATCTGAAATCTTTTTAATCATTTCTCCTCAAACAAGGTTTGGAATGACACTACTACACAGGGGGGGGGGGTTACGAGGAATGAAAGTGAAAGAGAAGACAGGATATAGGTAGAATTTTAGAAAAGATGAGCGGGATTCAAGAAGACGTAAAATGGAGCCTGACGTTGCATTTAAATTTTTAAAGATTATACGTGACATGGAAGCAATTAAATAGAAAGGAATTCTACAAGTAGGAAATGCAAGAAAAATCACTTTTAAAAGATAAGTGGCAGGTGAATTTAGCTATTTCAGCAGTAAAACGGTGAGACCTAGATATCAATCTAGTCATTTAAGTGCCATACGTGATACACGCTTGGGTGATCATGTCTCGAAACAGACATGACTGTCTAGGCAGAGGATTATCCCGCAGTAAGTTACCGTTGCTTTCTGCAGTAGACTGGTTAACAGCAAAGGCTATAGGACCCAATCTGTCCTGTTATTAAACCCATAACTGGCAAGAAGAGACAGATTAATACCTTCTCAAAGGATGTTTGTGCATAAGTGAATGCAAAAAATTCAACTGAGATTCGAACTCGGTTCCTCGATTTGTTCTGAGTCGATATCCACTGCACCCCGACGCACATCCAATCTAGTAGCACGCTTAGATTCATGTTGTCGTACACCAGGTAGAATAGGTTGTCAGTGCAGTTGCCATGAACATATCTGTAGAAAAGACAGAGAGAAGCCACGACACGTGACTGTAGTCGATATGCCAGGTCAGGATCTTTCTTTGGATTTTAACAAGAACATCGACATGGATGGCAGAAGAAGCAGACCAGATATGGCAAGATTGTTCAATGCACGGATGAATGGCAGATTTGTAAATGTGCAAGATGGATTCTGACGAGAATAAGTTTCGGGATCGACACAATGTCCCGACTTTCCTTGCAGCAAAGGCAGCTATTGATTCGAAATAGTCGCTCTGCTTCAAGTAAATTGAAAAGAAGGTACAGTGTGTTGCTCTCACTAGATCCAGCGTTAACCATGCATCTGTAGGTAGAATAGTTTCTCTATGATATTTAAATGAATGTGGTTTCGTTTTGTAGCCGTTAAAATCATGTTCTTTTTACAGTTAGATCAACCAAATGCAGCCGACAATTCTACTCCATCAGCATGTTTTCTCGCACTTCCCGCCTGTGGAACTCCCCATTCATATACTTGCATTCCTGACGGCTACAGCGTCCAGGAATTTAAATGCAATGTCAATTCTCATTCCATTTGACAGTTCTTTTTGCATCACCCCGCATATCTTGTTCTTTTTCTTTTTCTCTACCTTCGTAACTTCACACCTGTCTTCCCATTTTTCTCTTGGTCTTTCTCTGGTCCGTCTTCGCCTTCACTCTCTTTCTGTCTAAACTCTTATGTAGCCCTCTGCCCATCAGTGGTGGTACCGCCTTGATTGGGGTAAACGATTTATAAAAAGTCATATCTTGCCTCAGCTAACTTCTGATTGGAGGTCGTTTACTTCAGGAACAGCAGACTAGGTATGATAACATTATTCGATGAATGGTAGATTTTTAAATTTACAAGATAGATTCTGTTGAGAAAAATTTCTACTTATCAGATTCAGTGTAAGGATATAGATATTGACTTTTATATATTTGTAACCCATCTTCTAAACTTTTCCTCCTTATCGTTCGTTTTCTTTTATTTCAAATAAAAATAAATCTTCATTTTCTATAGCCAACAAAAATGATTAAATAGCGGACTGAATAAAAGTCCTTCAGGGACTTTAACCATTGCTATTGTGTTTTCTTCTCTGTATATTCTTTCTGTATTCATTTCTCTTTTTACTCTCTTACTTTGTATTGACCCTTTTCTTCTCCATATATCTTAATTGTTCTCTTTAACAAGCATTTATTTTCCCCACTGCCAAGTTTTTATTTCCCTACACAGCGGGAAATATTGATCTGCAAAATAAAAATTTCTTTCACTTTGTTATCAAGGATAAAAAATAATTGAGTAAATAAATCACCATTTCAGTTGTCGATTCTATAAACGGTCCTTCACTGTGGATGCTGACAGTCGATATGTCAGTAGAAAGAAATTCCTAATTCTTATCTTTATCCTCTCATGACGAGCATCGTTAATTGATGGTACAATCGAGCTCGGTAGATATCCTCAATGATGATTCAAAAAAGGGAGGAATACATTCATGTTTCGGGTCTAATTGGCAACCCTAGGATTCCCGAGGTTACATTATTTCCTCGGGTATTTAATTTCAAATAAATCTAGAGGGACAAGCAAAAGACAGTTCTATGTCAACCTGCTTATTTGCCGAAGACATAAAACGTTTAATATTGACATTTCATAGAGCATGCAAAATCTTATTCTGCATGGAAGATTTCTCGAAGTATAATTCTCTTTCTTTTTTTATTTTTATTATCCAAAATTTCAAAGTATTCTTGATTTTTTGTGCATAATTAAAACTGAAACAATCATAAAAATTACGCAGATGATAATGAATCTTCTCGTTGTTTAGCCTGCAACATCATGAAACCTTTTCCAGCCGTTTAAGTGTTAAAATCTATCTTTATAAATAGATTATTTTTAAATCATTTCACTTCCAATCAAAATGAAAACAACACATGCGCACAGGGGATTACAGGGAATGAAAGTGAATGACAAAACTGGGAATAATGAGGATTGTAGAAATAACAAAAGATGAAGAGAGTGCCAAAATGGGGCCAGATTGATGTTGAATTAAAATTTTGGGAAGAACAATGAAGATTCTGGAAATATAAAAAAATGAAGAGAGTGACAATATGAGGCCAGATTGGGGTTGAATTAAAATTTGGAGAAGAACAATGAAGATTCTGGAAATGAAAAATGTTGAAGAGAGTGCCAAAATGAGGCGATTAAAGTGGAATTAAAATTTTGGGAAGATTACAGTAATCATGGAAGGTAGTGAACGACGGGGTGCTGTACACGTGGAAAGAACGTGTAAAGAAACTGTTGGTCTAAATATGTATTTAGCTACTTCGACAGTAAAAGAGTGGGACCTAGATGCCAATCCAGTAGGATGTTTAAATTCATGCATTGCACCAAGGAAAAAAGTCATCAAACCAGTTAACATGAAAATATTTCTAGAACAGAAGGAAGAAAGTCTCGTCACATCGGGGAGAAAGTGACTGAAGTTGAGATGCCAGGTCAGGATCGATTACATTACAGATCCTTCTTTGGATTTTATCAACAATTGCGAGAACATCAGACCAGATATGGCAACGGTATTCAAATAATGTACCAATGGTAGACTTGTAAATGTGGCACATGGATTCTGACGTGAAACATTTTCCGGTACGACACAGTGAGACAACTTTCCTTGCATTAGACGGAGATATTTGTTCTATGTGGTCACTACACTTCAGGTGAGAGGAAAATATGCGACTAAGAAGGCGCCTGGAGTTAACCATACTAATAGCAAACAGCAAAGATTCTTTATGGTGGTTAAATGAAATGAGTTTTGCTTTTGAGCCGTTACAATTTAGAAGCCATTTCTTTTACAATTTAACCACTGATTGGGGGTCCTTAACAGCAAGAGCACCGGAAAGTTGTGGCAACAGTATTCAATGCCCGGGTGAATAGTAGATTTGTAAGTGTAAAAGAAAAATAATCTATGGCACAACTCAGTTACTCGACTTTCTTTACAGTTGATGCAGCTTTTGAATCTGCATTTCAGATCAGTCGAAAACGTTAGGCCAAGAAGGCACAGAGTATTGATAAGAGGTTTAGCATCAGCCATGCAGATGGCAGACAGAAACGGTTCTCAACGGTTTGCTAGGCGAAGAGAGCGATAAGAAAGGACTACAAATATAGTGCAAGAAAACTGAATGAATGAATATCAGCAACAGGAGCAGCCAAAATAACAAACACAGGTGAGGGAAAGTCAAATCAAGCAGGTACAAAATTTAAATATATGGGAAGTGTTCTAACAGAAGACAAGATACGCTACACAGAGATCCGAAGGTGAATTGGCATGGCAAAGAACACGTTCCAGTTGTTGAGTAGAGAAAGAGACAGGAAAATTTTGCTATAAACAAAGAAAAATGTACTGGATCGCTATGTGATGTCAGTTCTTTAATATAGCAGTGAGGCAACTGAAATGTGGTTCTACAGAAGGATGCTGCAGATATCATGGATTGAGCATGTGAGCAATGATGAGGTTTTGGAAAGGATGGAAACGAAAAGGAAATTAATACTGAGCATCAGGAAAAGACACCTAAAGTTCCCGGGACATGCAATGAGGAAGGAGGTCTTAGTAGACCTGATATTAACAAGCCACCTAGAGGGAAAAAAGACAGTAGAAAAGTAGCGGATAACATATTTGAAGGGGTTATGTGGTGTAACAGAAGGCGTGCCAAGTGCCACCAGGGAGACGTGTAAAGTACGAGGCAGATAGAAAAAGACGGTTGTTACATGAAAGCAGTTTTGTTTTAGAGCTATTAATATTTACAAGCCAGTACTTGCCCCAATTAACCTCAGATTATAAGCTTTTTTCAAGAACATAGATTACCCTAAACATTTAGAATTCATGTGTAATTATAAATATCATGTATTATAAACAATGTTGGAAAGAGCAGGTCCTATACTAAACATATTTTTCGTCATATATTATATTGTTAAATTAACGGTCTAATGAAAACTACATAACGATTAAGAACTGTTCAACACACATTACTTACAACAGTAAATATTAAGTTAATTTTAATGTCCCTGAAAACATTTTTGTTTACTATAAGAAATCTTAGAACCGTTCTTGGAGATTAAGCACCATTTCTTTCCCGACAATGGCAAATTTCAATTGTAGTAAGACTTTTGGTTGGTTTGTTTCATTCGTTTTATCACCATTTTGCCGGTTATTTTAAATAACCTGCTAGAAAACATTTTTAGATTCTTAGAAGTTTTTGATGTAATAATAGTTTAGTAATACACGTCTTATTAATTAACCTATAGATAGGGGGATAATACATGGATTCATGCTTTTACCAAGGGTATTTGCGCGTAAATTAATATAACGAATGCAGCAGAAATTGAAGCTCAGTTCTCCAATTGACAATTCCCGCCATTATTTTTTATAAGAAAAAATTTCCAAGTTTACAGTACTTGGTATTCCAAATGAGTCACCAATCAGGGTAGTGGAAAACCTCGACGTTACTTAATTTTCATGATCGTACGGGAACCCGTATTTCAGCGCTATATGGCCGTAAAACGAAAGAAAAAATTTGAAAAAGAAAATTAATTTCGCACTATCTTATAAAAATAGTATTTAAATACTTGTCTCTTTTTCTTTAGAGCCACATTTCAGTTGCCTCACTGCTATATTAAAGAACTGACATCACTTAGCGATCCAGTACATTTTTCTTTATTCATAGCGAAATTTTCCTGTCTCTTTCTCTACTCAACAACTGGAACGTGTTCTTTGCCATGCCAATTCACCTTCGGATCTCTGTGTAGCGTATCTTGTCTTCTGTTAGAACACTTTCCATATATTTAAATTTTGTACCTGCTTGATTTGACTTTCCCTCACCTGTGTTTGTTATTTTGGCTGCTCCTGTTGCTGATAATTCATTCACTCAGTTTTCTTGCACTATATTTGTAGTCCTTTCTTATCGCTCTCTTCGCCTAGTAAACCGTTGAGAACCGTTTCTGTCTGCCATCTGCATGGCTGATGCTAAACCTCTTTTCTTTGTTTATAGCGAAATTTTCCTGTCTCTTTCTCTACTCAACAACTGGAACGTGTTCTTTGCCATGCCAATTCTTTCTTTTTATCATTATACATGATATGGCCCTCCACAACTTTCCGTATTTTTATGCATTAA
Source organism: Ascarosepion bandense (assembly GCA_037127315.1). Classification (NCBI taxonomy): domain Eukaryota; kingdom Metazoa; phylum Mollusca; class Cephalopoda; order Sepiida; family Sepiidae; genus Ascarosepion; species Ascarosepion bandense. The sequence continues at coordinate 7,485,983 of JBBBDQ010000327.1, read as the reverse complement.
GTAACTTCTTGCGGTTTTCATTCTTCGTCTTTGTGAGAGTGGATGGCAGCTACACAATCTCATTATGCTAATCTTGCGTTACATTATTTTAGTAAGCCTTGTAAGTGTTGAATTTTTCAAACCCTCTTTCCTCTGTATGTGGCCCACAAAATTTAATGTTTCCTTTTTTGTAGAAGCTTCCTTGTTGCTTAAAATTTTTCAAACTTCCTGGTTGATCATATGTTCTGTATAATTTATTCTCAGTATTCGGTATAAATTAAGTTTTTCAGGTCTTTTCGTCATCTGTGGGAGGCTTTCCCAAAATTCGTTTCTATTCTGCCTGTGTATACAGAATTCAGCCGACGCTAAAAATGCTGCATATTTTATTAATTCAATTTCCTTAACTGATATCTCTAAGCAGGAGATGGAATAAAATGTTACATTATTTGTTTTACAATGCTATTCGCGATGCTATTGGTTACACAAATAGTAAATTAGGATATATTCTACAAACATCTGAAAAGAATAAAAAGAAATGCATTCTTTTAAATTTGATGATTTCAATTGATTTTCTGACGAGAACAATATATTTTGCTATTGGCCACGAAAGAAAATTTGGTTTTCAGGCACTCCTTTTACATTTCTCTTTGTTATAACAATTGATATTATTTTTTTATTATGTCATCTGTCTCACTTGTTTTCTTTTACGTCATCTGCCACTCTTGTTTTCGTTTATGTCATCTGACTTTCTTGTTTTGTATATCATCTGTTGCGCTTTGTTTTATATCATCAGAACTTGTTTTCTATGTAATCTGTCTCCCTTGTTTACATTTATATTACCTGCTCTCTTTTTTTGCCATCTCTCTTGTTTTCGTTTTTGTCATCTGTCTCTCTTACTTTATTTTATTTCATCTGTCTCTCTTGTTTTTATTTTATTCCATGTCTTTCTTGTTTTTTATATCATCTGTTTAATGCGCTTTCTTTCCTGTCATCAGACCTTAATTTTTCCTGTAATCTGTCTCTCTTGTTTTCTTTTATGGCATCTGTCTCTCTTGTTATTATTTTATTTATTCTGTCTTTCTTGATTATTAATCATCTGTCTTATGCGTTATCTTTTATGTCATCAGACCTTGTTTTCTATGTAATTTGTCTCACTTGTTTACTTTTATATTAACTGTCTCTCTTTTTTGCCATCTGTCTTTCTTGTTTTCGTTTTTGTCACCTGTCTCTCTTGTTTTATTTTATTTCATCTGTCTTTTTTATCATGTCTCCTCGGCTTTCTTTTATGTTTTCGGATCTTGTTTTTTTATGTAATCTGTCTCTCTTGCTTTCTTTTATGTCATCTGTCTCTCTTGCTTTATTTTATTTCATCTGTCTTTTTTTATCATGTCTCTTCGGCTTTCTTTTATGTCTTTGGATCTTGTTTTTTGTGTAATCTGTCTCTCTTGCTTTCTTTCATGTCATCTGTCTCTCTTGGTTTATTTTATTTTATCTGTCTCTCTTGTTTTTTTAATCATCTGTTTTATGCGCTTTCTTTCATGTCATCAGACCTTAATTTTTTCTGTAATCTGTCTCTCTTGTTTTCTTTTATGTCATCTCTCTCTTGTTTTATTTATCTGTCTTTTTTATCATGACTCTTCCGATTTCTTTTATGTCATCAGACCTTGTTTTTTTTATATAATCTGTCTCTCTTGTTTTCGTTTTTGTCATCTATCTTTTATTTATCACCTGTCTTATACGCTTTCGTTTATGTCATCAGACTTTATTTTTATGTAATCTGTCTCTCTTGTTTTCTTGCATGTCATCTGTCTCTCTTGTTTCCTTGCATGTCATCTGTCTCTCTTGTTTTCTTGCATGTCATCTGTCTCTCTTGCTTTCTTTCATAAGGTCTACCACTTTTGTTTTTCTTATGCCCTCTGTCTCTCTTGCTTTTTCTATGACACCTGTCTCTCTTGAGTGCTTCATCTATTTTATTATTATTATTATTATTATTATTATTATTAATAATAATAATATGGAACCTCCCAATTAATTAATTTGACTAACACTCATGATTCCAATGTCGATAAAATATTACAATACCTGTTAAATTATAAGGACCTGCAAATCGAAGTCAGGAAATTTGGAAACTTAAAAGAAGATTACTTTACGTGAAACGGGACATATCATCCAGAAAACACTATCCTTCCAGACAAAACCTCCCAAATTTCCAACTGTCAAATAGTGTCCTTTTTATTTGTAGACCCCGACGAGAGACTATGTTTCGTTGCTTCATTTGCTTAGCCATATATCAACTCCTTATGGGTAATATAATGTCTAAATTTAATTATCTTGAGAGTTTTCGTTATTATTATTATTATCTTTTTTTTGCTTTTCAAAAATGTATTACTGGTAGTTTTTGCTTCCTTTTCCAATAATGTAATACTGATAATTTTTTTACTATGAAAATATATTACTGTTATTTTTAATACAAAATATGTATTTTTAAACTTTCATGTTTAGATCATGTGTGGGTGTTAATTATTTCCGCTTTAATAGCTTTAACGCTAACGGGGGTTACCACTCCAAATCAGAGTGGGACTGGAAACAACAGCAATTAAAAGATGGTCCCACACTTTTCAGGACTTCCCGATCCCAGCTGCCTATCGTCATGCCCAATTATTAGGCACGTAAAATTATTCTCTGGAAAGATAATACCACAATAATAATAATTATTATAATATTTTCTATTATAGCAAGACTGTTGTATATATATATATATATATATATATATATATATATATATTTTCTATTATAGCAAGACTGTTGTATATATATATATATATATATATATATATATATATATTTTCTATTATAGCAAGACTGTTGTATATATATATATATATATATATATATATATCTATTATAGCAAGACTGTTGTATATATATATATATATATATATATATATTATTATAGCAAGACTGTTGTATATATATATATATATATATATATATATATTCTATTATAGCAAGACTGTTGTATATATATATATATATATATATATATTTTCTATTATAGCAAGACTGTTGTATATATATATATATATATATATATTTTCTATTATAGCAAGACTGTTGTATATATATATATATATATATATATTTTCTATTATAGCAAGACTGTTGTATATATATATATTTTTTTTTCTATTATAGCAAGACTGTTGTATATATATATATATATATATATATATATATATATATATATATATATTTTCTATTATAGCAAGACTGTTGTATATATATATATATATATATATATATATATATATATCTATTATAGCAAGACTGTTGTATATATATATATATATATATATATATATATATATAACAAACGTTGTGTTTGCTTAATCTTAATAAAATCTCTTCATACGGATAATCTTTCGCGCATTATAATTGAAAAATGTAAGAAATGAGCTGTAACTTTGATAGATGATTTTATTATTCATTTCTCGATGTTCCCAAGTACTTTCAATCTCCTTCCGAGTTCATCTTCAGGTGTGTGAGTTGTGGTAACAAAAAATAACCGCAAAACTGTGTTGTTAAAAATTCATCTGCTAAATATAGATTCGCGAAACATCGAAAACTGCACCAAAACCAGACCACTGATTTATATACTTGTCATGTAGTTAATTAGCCACGCCAGATTAAGTCATTAATATAGATGCCATGTATGGAGCCAAACTTGTGAAGAATTATTTTAACTATCTGCGATATGCAATTATTTTCTTAGGTCAATATTTAAAAATGGCTTCGAATGGTTAAATATGAGCTTTCAGCGAGGGACCTTGTGGAATGGCGCTATATTATTGCTAAGGAAGAACTGTACTTTAACCCATAAGAAAGGGATTAATTCCTATTCCAAGGGTATTTGCGAGTAAGTGAATGCATTGATTTTTAACTGGAATTCGAACTCGGCTCTTCGATTTCTCTTTCTGATCCGATATCCACTGCGCCACAATGCACATCAACGTTAATAGATAATAGATTTATTAAGCTTTCTATATTTTCCAGTGCGTTGTATGTTGTGGTGCAGTGGATATCATCTCGGATCGAGAAATCGGGGAGCCGAGTTCAAATTTCTGTTGAATTCCTTGCATTCACTTACGCGCCAATACGCTTGGAAAATGTATTAATCCGTCGCTTTCCTCCAGTTATGGATTAAATAACAGGACAGATTGGGTTCTGTAGCTGGCAACCAGTTTACCGCAGAAAGTAATGGCAACTTAATGCAGGATAATCTTCTGCCCAGTTAGTCATGTATCAAATGATACATGATGTCCCAAGTGTGTATCACGTATGGCACTTAACTGACTATAACTGACTGATATTTCTAGTGTGACAATTACTGCTGCTGTCTTAGGCAATAAAAATAATATTGACCTATGAGTTGTCCTTTTACCACCTATTTGCCTGTCAGTTACCTGACCAAAATCAGAATGACATCTACCTTAGGCTTACTCTGTTCATAAGCTGCGAGTATTTGGGGAGGATCATGCCGAATGGCGAGGATCGATACATTTAAAAGTTAAAGTATGAGGTAGCGAAGAAGAGTTATATCTCGATAACCGGATACCATCTGAGTGGGTCGAGTTACGCTACCTGAAGCTATTTCTTACTTGGCCAGACTCGCAAGTTTATGAAAACCTTTCACGATATCGCGTATATTTTGGCAATGTTGCAAGTGATTAATATACACATTGGGTGACATTATGCGTGTATAAAGCCTTATGTTGTTTTTAACTTGCGTCACTTTGTTAGTCTTTCATTCAATGGTATGAGTAATAACTGCGGTAATGACTGCTTGCTTTGATTCAGTTTGTACTGAAATACTATTTTCATAAGATTTATGCCTCCATAGCAAATCAATCGTGGGTGAATTTTGATCAGTAGAGCCATATTTATTATTCAAGCTGATTTTATAAATTTTTATTGTTTCTTAAAGCAATTTTATATGATTGGCTGTTTTCTTTCCGTTTCATTGTAAAATGGATATAAAATCCTCGTCAAATGTTTTGAATGACTGATATGTTTTCTACGGATTATCCACCCTTTGCATGCTATTTAAAGTCAGAAAACATATTTAGAATGTAAGATTTTTGATAAGGTTTGGAAATAGTAGTCGTGTAGCAATACAAGTCTTGCTAATTAACCTATACTACCGGCCATAATTATTAGGCCATCCAAGTTTTAAAAAATGATGTATTTCATACTACTTTTAATATTTATTGCTTAAGTGGATAACTCTAAATGGAAATAGAATAATTCTTTTGTTATTATTACTTTGCAAAATTTTACAAGGCAACCAGGAAGCCTTTGCTTCGGCCAGCCAATAAGAAAAGACTGGCATGGAGAAGAGATCACAAAAACTGGGCATCAGAACAATTTATTTGATGCACATTAAAAAATAACCATTCTATTTTCATTTAGAATTATCCACTAGGCCATAAATACTAAAAATAGTATGAAGTACATTTTCGTTTTTTTTAATCGTGTCGTCCCAAGCAAGGCATTCCACTGCCACTATAGCGCAGGGGGTTACATAGAGGGATTGGGTATAGGAAATGTCAGAAGGAGGGTGATAGACGACTTAGGATATACATAGGGAGAGAGTTGGAGAGAGTGGGTGTGAGTTAGTGTGTTAGGAGGTGTCTATTGACCTTACATTTAAACTCCTGGAGGTTGTAGCCGTCGGTGAAGCAAGCATGTGGTAGGGAATTCCACAGGCGGGAAGTGCGAGGAAAGAAGATGTTGGAGTAGAAATTGCGGTTACATTTCATCGGATTCACTGTAAAAGGGTGGGACCTAGTTGCCAATCTAGTATCTCGTGCAAATTCACATCTAGCGGGCACCAGTGATTTAAGTTCGTCAGAGCAGAAGCCATGAAAGTATTTATAGAAGAGGCACTGGGAAGCCACGTCACGCCGGTGAGAGAGATACTGCAGGCGGTCAGCCAAGCCGGTATCAATCGCATTACAGATTCATCGCTGTATTTTGTCAAGAACCCCGAGGAGGATAGAAGGGGCACCCGACCAGATGTGGCAGCAGTACTCAATACACGGGCACATGGTGGATTTATATAATTGCAGGATAGATTCAGGCGGACAGAATTTCCAGGCCTTGCACAGACAGCCGACTTTAATAGCTGCGGATTTAGCAATGGATTCGACGTAGTCATTCCACTTGAAGTCCGCTGAGAGTGTCAGGCCAAGCAGGCGCATTTTTAAAAAAAATACTGGGATGGCTTAATAATTATGGCCGGTAGTGTATAGCTGGGGAGAACAGTTGGATTCATAACTGATCAGAATTTGATAAACAAAAAGAAATTATCAGTTGGCCATAAAGTGAGGAATAAATTCCATATTCAAACTAAAATATGAACTAATTTATTACTTTGTGGTCGCGGTAGTCTTCTATGAATTTATATTCCAGAGAATGTAAAAACAAATGCTTGTGTAGCTAATCAGAATTTGATTTATTGATTGATTCATTCATTCGTTGTATATGGCTTATTAACCAAATGCAGTTTATTTAAAATCAAAAAATAATTTTAGATTGTAAGATTTGGGAGGATTTTGGAAATAATACTGGTTTAGGGGTACAAGTTTTACTAATTAACCCACAGCTGGGGGAGAATAGGTGGATTTATACCTAATCAGAATTTGATAAACAATCAAGTATTTATAATCTAGCTATAAAGTGATCAACTGATAAAGGATCAATTCTATGTTACAATCAGTATATAAACTGATCCCTCACTTTGTGGCCACATTAGTTTCTATACATTTATATTACAGAGAATGTAAATAAATCTATAAGAAATCCTTTGTAGCTAATTAGTATTTAATTCGTTTTCTACCATTTTGTATATTATTTAAAGCCAAAAAATATTAGTGGATTGTAAGGGTTTTTTTTTTTAATAAAAATGATTTAGTTATACAATGCTTACTAATTAACTCATAGTTAGGAGAGAGAAGACATTGGACTTTGAAATGCTGTTATCTATCGTGCTACTCGGGACTTTCAGATATCCTTTTCACATCTAACCCCCTCGACTTTTCGACTGAAATCTTTTTACTCTAAAATGTTCTTCTTATCGAGAATTCGAATTTGTTACAGGTTTTGGGTGTCAGAGACGCCATATCTTATGGCATGTCACTTTCAGACGTGCTTATATAGCTTTCCACAACTTCTGATCATTTGTAGGGCTAAGCAATGTCTGACTCATTATCATCTAATCACTCGTTAAGTAGATCACTCACTCTTTCTCTCTATCACTCTTATTTTCAATAAGTCCTGCGAGTGTCACATTCTCTAGGTCCCCTTCTCCTCATTATGTGTTCTCAATATTCCAACTCTACTTTTCTTATTATATAAAACTAGCAGTACAGCCCGGCGTTGCTCGGTTGTAATGAAAGCTTTAAAACTAATCCATGGTCCTGGAGCTCAGACTCAGCCTAGAGAATATTTGTGTGAGGTTTGGTGAGAATCGGATAAAAATTGTTGATTTGTATAAAAGACATACAGACAGATAAACAGACACACACACAAACATCTTGCCTTATATATATATATATATATATATATATATATATATATAATCAATTTTCAGCACTATTGTAAGAAAAGCAACCTTGAAACTTCTGAATATCGTTTCTTATGTTTTTGTCTATGAGCGTATCAAATTTAATTAAAATCAGACCACTCCTTCTATAACACGATTTTTTCGATTATCGATTTTCGATATTTATCGGGGGTACCTCGACACAAAAGCTAGCTAAGAACACTCGCAGACGCTTATAGTACAACTGTGTAAATTTTCAAGAAAATCGGTTCAGTCGTTTCGGAGTCTATAGGTAACGGACACACACACACAGACACACACACAAACAGGCAAAGTTCCATTTATAAATAAGTTTAGACAGTATAGGATGTGCGTGGCGGTGCAGTGAATATCGGCTTGGAACAAGAAATCAGGGAGCTGATTTCAATTTCCAGTTGAATTCCTTTGCATTCTCTTACGCGCAAATAATCTTGTGAAAGGTATTAATCAGTGTCTTCTCTCCAGTTATGGGTTAAATAACAGGACAGATTTTGTTCTATAGCCTTAGCTGGCAATCAGTCTACCGCAGAAATTAATGGCAACCTACTGCGAGATAATCTTCTGCCAAGTTAGTCATCTGTCTTTCGAGACATGATCGCCCAAGCGTGTATCACGTACGGCACTTGACTGGCTGATAATTAATTTATGTTAGAATTTTTCTTAAAAAGTTTTAATAGACTTAATGGCCCCCCCATATAATTCTCAACATCTTTTTGTAAAATATATTTGCTGCTTCAATTATCCTCTTTATCTGTGAGGAAATTGTTCAGCATTTACTGTAATATAGGATTTACTAATGTGGCACAAGGCCAAAAATTTGGAGTACCTACATTCACTGCCATGTACGAAGACTGATATTATATAGAAGTTTAGTACTATTTTCCTTATTTTTCCTGTTTCTTATTACTTTGTTTATGCATTGAAAGATATATTTCGTTATTGCAATGCGATTGTGGCTTCCTGTGTCACATTTGCGTCGTCTTTTGTAAAACTACTCCGATATTTTCATTTATGCACTTGACAGATTCTGAAGTTAGTCATTCTAGTAATTGTAGACGAACGGAAATATTAGACTTTGACTATTGATATAAGAATATTACGTATATAATGATATGACAAGCATTGTACCGTAAAAGAAGAATATCATTTACGAAGGGTCGATATTTGTCTGTCATAATACAGTAACTAAGCGCCCTCCTAGAAATCAAAATATCGTTTATGATCAGTGTGACATCTATATACACTGGGGATTGATAATTGATTGATTAACTTTTTGGCCTAGCCTCCCGTTCAAAATTACTTAACTAGAGTCCATATTTTGGATTGTTAAAATAATGTTTACTTTGGTGAGTTAATAGATTGTAATTATATTTTTGTTTTTAAAATAACAGTATTTTCTATTTTTAGTTTCGCTGTTTAACAGATAGCTGGGGAGGAGATAGATTCATATCTTTCGCAATAATATTTAGGTAGTTACCTCCACTAAATCGCTGAAAACACAGTATTCTATAAAGAAAAAAGGTCTCAAACTTCATAAAAACGAAGCTTTTCCATGAAAATGTTTATGTTATTATTGAAAAGAAAGATCAAATTATTTTAAAATTATTAAAAAAAAAATTTAATCCTTTGTAACACGTTAGAAATTTTGGGAAAAATCTTGTTTTGAATGTCGTTTGCTCATAACAAAATCTTTACGAAAGTTTACAATAGAAAATGTAATATTACTTTTTTTCGGTGAAAAATACATTAATTTGAAAATTCTTGCAAAAAATTAAATAACTGGCGGTTTTAACGAAACTTTCAGGACTTATTAACAAATGAATAAAATGATTTTCGAAATTATTATTTTAGAAAAATCTTGGTAAAATATTATTTTACATCTGTTGCCCCGCCTCTATATGTAAATTCATTAAATTTTAAGAAATTGAATTTTGTTGAGAAAATTGGTTTTATTAGTTAAATACAGGTCTCATTGGGGAATGTAAATCACCTCTTTGTTTAAACATTTTGCTTTTATTTCCGAAACTTTGCTCCCAATAGTAAAATTAAAAAATGTAATAAAACTATGACATTATTTACTTTGATAAGCTTTTAATTGCTTTAATAAACAATATATATTAAGGACATTGAAGAAATTACTTTTTCGATTAATAATGATTTTTTAAAAGGATTGTTTTTATTTAGTTTTAATTATAATAATATGTAAAGTTTCAACAATGTTTTAGAAATAGTATGAAAACGTCCTCTCTCTCGTAACTATGAGTTTTACAAAAGTGTCGATCGCTCAAAAATGGCAGAGAAATTGAAAAATCTCAAAAGAAATGTCATAGTTTTAGATTCCAATCAATGTAATTTCTGTTTGAAGTATATCAGAGTATTTTGCTTACTGGAAATAGTAAATTTAATAATTCATTACGCCACTCAACTGACAGTCACCATGAAATGGCAATTCCTATCTATCTATCTATCTATCTATCTATAGAAACGGTAATTTTAACAATTTGGAATCTGAAGTAAGTTTCACAGTACACACTTATGTACTAAATACAAATGCTATCTCGAAAATTATATTGATCAGAACTTTTCAAATCTTAAAATAATATTATAGAACATCTATCTATCTATCTCATTGTTTAATAATACTGCGTTGTCCGTAAAGTTCATGGAAATGTTTAATCGATCATTTTCCAACACGTATAAACAAGTCAAATTTATCAACAGATAAAATATGCTTACATTTTTGTTAAGGGCACACAACAAACTATCTCTTGAGAAAAAGTTTATAATTACTAATTCATCAATTTTGCAATCCTATGAAAACGGAAGATTATAGGGTGCGTTTTAGACACTTGATGTTTTTTTTTTAATACCGCAAAGCAAAAATACCTGGGAAGCAACAAGAAAGATATTTGCTGTGTGCTTTAGCTGCCAGAAGTCTACGGAAGTGGTTCTCTAAGTATAGAGTTGATGATTGCAGACATATTGATGAAAAAGACGCACTGACAAATCCCCCTCTCAGTACAAATGATGATCAAATTAAGGCATTGATTGAGAATAAATCGCATTACACAACGCGGGAATTAGAGGAAACTAAACTTTCAAAATCCACGATTCACTAGCACTTAGTGAAGCTTAGTAAAGCTTGCATATTCAGATCGCTACAGTGTTTGAGTACCATATTATCTGAGATAAATGAATATTTGGGGTCACATTTCTAGCTGTAATTTGCTGTATAAACACTATAAAAATGCATCATTTTGAAAAGAATTGTGATGGATGATGAGAAATGGATTGTTTACAAAATGTTTCAGCTAAAACAAGATCCTGGTGTAAATGACGTGAACCAACTTTAGCCACCACAAAAGCAGCTATTCACCCTCAGAAAATCATGGTGTGTATCTGGTAGTATTGGAAAGGAATCCTGTGAATGTATTACTGCCAAGTAAGCAGTCAATTAATTCTGAAAAGTACTGCTCGCAACTGGGCGAATTAAAACCAACAATTCAAAAGCAACGCCCAGAATCGGCGAACATGAGAGGTGTTGTTTTCCACCAGAACAATACCAGACCTCACGCTTCTATGGCAACCCGGCAAAAAATGTTGATGCTCGGATAGGATGTGTTACTCCACTTACTATATTCGCCAAACATTGCACGGTCGGATTTTCATTTATGCAGATCCTTGCAAAATAAGGTAAATGATAAAAATGTTAATTTTTCGGATGACATAAGAAAACACCTTAATGAGTTCTTCATTGAGAAACCACGGAAGTTATGGGAAAAAGGAATTTTTAAACTGAAAGGCAAATTAAGAAAGGTTGTGCAACAAAATAGTTGATGTTTAGTTGAATAAATATTTAATGGCATAATTGTGTTTTAATTGCCATTAAAAATCGGTATCAACTTTCGAAACAACTCAACACATTTTTTAAAAAGATATCTTACTATATATATATATATATATATATATACTGATGCGTCTATACATATATCTGTCTGCAGTTTCTTGCATAAATGTGCGTATCTTCAAACACTGCGTACTGTCAATAAAGAATTATAAAGAAATGTGCTAAATAACAGAATCACTGGAATGACCGATAACAACTACTGGATTCGCAAAAAATATTTTCCTGAAAAATTGTTTTAAGAGAATGATTTTATAAATTTCAAATAAAAAGAGTACTGGCTGCTCCGTCAGAAAATATCAAATATACCCTCGCTAATACCATTACCAATAACATTACCATATATCTGTAGGAATAAGTCACTGATGCCTCCTCAGCAGGTGTTTACTCGTGCAACCAGACTGGCAACAGGGTCCCACCCATTCACAGTCAGGTTAGCCAAATGCAGACGACAATTCTACTCCTGCAGCTTCTTCTCTCGCACTTCCCGCCTGTGGAACTCGCTCCCGTATTCTTGCTTTCCTGCCGGCTACAACCTCCAGAAATTTAAATGCAAAGTCAATACTCATCTACTAACCACTGGACTCTAGCTCTCTCACCACCCCTGTATAACCTTCCCTTTCTCTCCACCTATGTATCTGTCATCGCACCTGCTTTCTATTGTTGCTTTCTAACTAGTTTGTACTCCTCACTCTTTTCTAATTAATCTTTTTACATTTATGTAGCCCCCTGCACATCAGTGGCGTTTCCGCCTTGCTCGGGGTGAGATGATTAAAAATATATATATATATATATATATATATATATATATATATGATATATCTTGATTATGTCATTACTTTTTCTTTAACGTTATGTGCGCTATCCGTTTAAATTTCGCTGCTGTTGAATGTATATATATTCAATAATATATATATATATATATATATATATATATATATGTGTGAGAGGATGAATGAATTAAGAAAACAGCAAGTGATTTATCTGAATAAATAGCAGATTTTGTATCTGGAAAACTAATTGTTATTCTAAGAAAGTGTTAATGCAAGCTTCACTCGCAAAAGATAATTTATCTTACAATCCGAAGTACCTTTATATTTCCCATAAAGCGTCGATAAATCGTAAAAATAACAAAGAAGCTTTGAATCTTTTAGCTGTTTGCAATTGATGTTTTGAGTTGAGAGTGAGCTTTTTTCAGATATTAATTTTTTTGAGTAGAAAAGATTATAAGCTTTTCGCATTTATGTAAATATACTGGAATAAAATCTTCTATATATTTTGCAAGCGATAAAATCGCATCTTCGCGCTGAAGGAATTTATTATTGTTTTCTTTCTTAAATTAGAGAAAAAGATTTTCATGAGACCGTATGAAATTATTTTTCACCTAATGAAAACCTTGCATTCAAAAAGTTCACATCACACCTCTATGTGAAATTAGATTTTAGATATCCTTTACAGATGAAAAAAAATAGAGTAATATTGCTTCTCGAGATTCAAAATAATTTCGGAAAAATATTTGACGTATGCGTGTGTACAAACGCCCACACACATATGCACAAAATGCAGGTGATTGACAGTCAGTAGCTGCTGACTAAGGAGTTGGTCACCCACTTGCCAAAAGATTACACTAACCGTCATAATGTCTGTCTACATATCTCATTTTTCACTAGGGACACTTACTTGATAAAACAAACATAAACTTAACTGCAAGGAAACTGAACATCCGATTTGTATTGTATATTTCAGCAAAGAATATATAAATCTTATTTTAACTGATGCTTTGCTTTTACTTTTTTATTCGAAAGTAACGTTTTTCATGTTTCATTCAAAAATGTGCATTTTTTTAAATAAATGTTTTGAATCCTGACACTCGGGTAACAGTAAAAACCTAGAAAAACTAATTCAAGAAAAAAAAAAAAGAAAAAATATGGAAGGCTACTGAGACATATCAGAAAATCGATGGTTCGATTTCCGGCGTTGCTTGGGGATAGTAAACAACTCTTTCCAAAAACCCAGATTTCGAAATCAAAGTAAAAAAAAAAGTTTTACTCGTTGCAAGATTTGTTGTTCTTACAAAATATGCTACTTCTTTGCAATATAAACTGATAACGGTTCTCTTGAAATACGAGCAACCATAAAAGCAATAAAAAAAACCAACATCAGGAACCTGTTGTTGTAGTCGGACATCTATTATTGGAGTCTAACATAGTTTGAGGTAAAGTAAATCTCTACGGCTACTTTTCTCCGCGAATCTATTGCATTGAACGAAAATTGATTCTTTTTATCAAGTTAGCCAATAAAGCTCAGGGAGATCTATGCAAAAACAGTGATTTATCTTTGTAGCTTCTACGTAAAAGGATTTGCGAGTTAAATTTTTTCAAAAAGTTCCACGAGCAGGTTAAAAAATAAAGGGTATTAAAAGTATTACAAAATTAAAATTATTTTTCATTTACTTTTCAAGCTAGAACCGATGAAAATCATTTGTTTAATTCGAAGCTATGTAAAACTTGGTATAAACTAAAACTAGTAACTTTAATATTTTAGTGAGTAACAAAACACGCAAAAAAATTGTTAGATTAATGAACTACACACAATACATCACTGACCAGTATATGTAAAATGTCGAGCAAATATACAACCCACATGGCCTAGCGACTGCGTTTAATATAAAACTAACTGTTACCGCTTGGTGTTAACTTTAATGTCCACTGTGTATATATATATATTAGTCATCCACATACAAGCCCGTTTCGCTGTATCACAGCTCATCAGTGTGGCTAGACATATCCACTTGCTTCTGGTCGGGATCGAAACTCGACCGATTTGGTGTTAGTCGGAGTCTCTACTCCCGAAGCCATCGGCGCATATTCAGATGTCAGTCGATTGCGCAACCTTGGTCTCAAACTCTCGGTATCTTCAGGTGTTTTATATCAACTGATTCTTCAGAATTTTTTTCAAACGCCCAACAAGAACTAACAGAACTCACAAATGGAAGTTTAAAATAACTAAAAAATTCAAAATAAGCAAGAATCGATCAAAAATTGTAAATGCTTTCATCCGGGTTTGTATTTTTTTTTTTTTAATCATGTCACCCCAAGCAAGGCATTCCACTGCCACTATAGCGCAGGGTGTTACACAGGGCGATAGACGAGTTAGGATGTACATAGGGGGAGAGATAGGGAGAATGGGAGGGTTAGTGTGTTAGGAGGTGTCTATTGACCTTACATTTAAACTCCTGGAGGTTATAGCCGTCGGGGAAGCAAGCATGTGTTAGGGAATTCCACAGGCGGGAAGTGCGAGAAAAGAAGCTATTGGAGTAGAAATTGCGGTTACATTTCATCGGATTCACTGTAAAATGGTGGGACCTAGTTGCCAATCTAGTATCTCGTGCGAACTCACACCTAGGGGGCACCAGTGATTTAAGTTTATCAGAGCAGAAGCCATAAAAGTATTTGTAAAAGAGGCGCAGGGAAGCCACGTCACGCCGGTGAGAGAGTGACTGCAGGCGGTCAGCTAAGTCGGTATCAATCACATTAAAGATTCTTCGCTGTATTTTGTCAAGAAGCCTGAGGAGAATAGCAGGGGCACCCTACCAGATGTGGCAACAGTATTCAAAACACGGGCGGATGTTAGATTTGTATAAGTGCAGGATAGTTTCAGGCGGAAAGAATTTCCGGACCCTGCACAGAGAGCCATAATCCTAAAATATATTTTCTGAGGTATTTACACCCAGACTTACTTCAGATCTTTCATTTTATAATCTTTCTAAATCTGGAAATAATATTATGGCTACCTTCTCTTTCTGGCATAATCTGCAAACATCACCGCCGTTGTAGGGTTTGACCTTTTTTAATATGCTTCATGTTATATCAAGGTCTTTGCCGTTTGTTTTTCTTTTAATTTCCACAAGTGATTGACTAGTTTGCTACAATATTTCAGTCTTTCTAGTTTGAAAAATAGATATGTGATTATACCAACGGTTTTTTAAAAATTCCTTCAGTATATCCTATATATATTTTTCTCAGTCGATCTGTATCTTGTACTTCTGCTTTGTAAATAAGTCCTTCTGTTTTACAAACTCCGTCAAGTGAGTATTTCTTCTTGTCTCTGTAGTTACATATTTCATTAACAATATTTTGCTGCACGTCATTTTTTAAAATCTTAGAATTTTGCTTCTTTATGTAATTTTCTAACTTGAACCTGTAGCTGTAACTCATTTTGACTCTAATTCTGTGGAATATCTTTTATAATTCCTAGGTTTTAAGGATGTGTTTATCTATTAGCGGATGTGCGTTGTGGTGCATTGGATATCGGCTCGGAACGAGAAATCGGGGAGCCGAGTTCGAATTCCAGCTGAATTCATTGCATTCACTTACGCGCAAATACCCTTGGGAAAGGTATTAATCCGCCTATTCCTTCCAGTTATGGGTTAAATAACAGGACAGATTGGGTTCTATAGCCTTGGTTGGCAACCAGTCTACCGCAGAAAGCAATGGCAACCTACTTCGGGATAATCTTCTGCCCAGTCAGTCATGTCTCTGTCGAGACATGATCGCCCAAGCGTGTATCACGTATGGCACTCAACTGACTTATCTATTAATTTGAAATAATTTTGCAATATGCAGGATTTTACTTCTAAATTAAAAGGTGGCTCAGACCAAATAATATTTCGTTTCTCCGAATTATTTTTCATTTGCTTATTTATTTGAGGTTTATATTAAATTTTATTTTTATGGCCGTTTTTATTTAAAGCCATTTTATAATTTTTTTTAATCTAAAATTGTTTTGCAACTCAATTTAACTGTATTTCTAGTGAATATCTTATGTAATTCCGAGGTTTTAGGGAAGTGTTTATGCATTAATTAAAAAAAAATTGCAATATGTAGGATTTTACTTCTAACTTAAAAAGGGGGTCGAACCAAATAATATTTCTTTTCCTCGAATTATTTTTCATTTGCTTGTTTATTTGGGGTTTATATTCTATTTTATTTTTATAGCCGTTTTCATCTAAAGCCCTTTCATAATATTTTTCTTTCATCGAAAATTGTTTTGTGAGAGTATTTTTTTTTAGATAACTTGTGTTCTATATCTTTTAAGGATGTGTTTAATTATGTTAGCAAGATGATTAGATCCAGTGTTAACATATCTCAAATTTGTATTTGGTTTCATATATGAGCATACACTGCAAGTTTGCACATTACATTCTACATCTAAATATTAGGCAACTTTTCTTTCGACCTGTATTTCAAAATCGACGCTCTTGAAAAGTTTGAAAAGCATTTTTTAATCTCGTCATTTTCTCTTCTGTTGTCCGGCACTATCATGAACTCGTTATCTCTATATAATCCGTAGTTGTCTATGTAAACTATTTTGTTGATATTATTTAGCATATACAGGTCTATTAGTTCGGAGACTTCCGCTCAGTCAAACGAACATTGTGCCCTTTGATTTTTTAATGCATGCTTCACCAGTGTGGAATTGTATGGGTTTTCAGAAATGTAAAATTACGTTTATATGTTTTGGTGGTATATTTTTGAACTGCTTAGCTAAATTCAAAGCTTCCATCAACTTTTTTCAGATATTGATGGGTAGTTTTGATGTCATATTTTATGAAAGCATTTTTTCTATATTTCTAATTTTTGGGGACCAAGAAATGCACTTCTGGTGATACCGACTGAACAAAAGCGATGAACTGGACGTTTGCTGTCTCACAACAAAATGGCAAATGAACAAAACTCGTCGTGCGCATCCGACTTCGCGCAGATGTTCCGGTTGAAAAATAAAAATTAATCTAATATCAAATTTCTATTTCGCGAGCCTACGCGAATTTTATTTACCAGCCAATGGGAAGGCTGGAATCAAATACAAGCGTGAAATTCAAAACCATCTGTTTTGATCCAAAAAGCGGATATAAAAAGCGGAGACAAAAAGCATCGTCAGACAGAAGGACAGACAGGCTAGAGTAACCAGTGTCTCCCCTTGACTTAAGTCGAGCGGCTACTATGCTGGCATCTTTCCTTCTCCCTGTCTCAAAATTACTTACTGACCACAGAAGAGACCTCTTCAAAAACATTCCTCACAAACCAACTTACTGACTAACGAACCTTAGAAGTGGCAATTTCAAAATGAACATTCCTCACATTCCTAAGCCTTTTATCTCTTTCAGCATTATTATTTGTCATGAACAATTTAACCTCCGTTGGACCTTTATTTCAAGTATTGATTTAATTGTAAAACATTAATTGCTATGTGTATATATATGAATGTTATTTTATATTCAAGTTGCCTTTCTTGATTTATAATCATTTTTGAATTATAGTAGGCTATCTTCCATAAGGCCAAGTTCCGTTACCTTGCAACGGTATACAATAGCCCTTCACTACAAGCGGAATAAAATAAGATATACCCGCTATACACTCACTTGTGTCTTTTCATTGATTTGCTTATGTAGTAATCCTTAATAAATTGCACATATTTTTAAAGATTTCTTAGGTTATTTTACCAGATTCAGTTTTTTTAGGTTGTAAGTTTTTCTAAAGTGTTAGTGTGTTTGACTGCTTAAGGGAGTCCTATTTAAGCCACGGTTGTGTGTTTTTGTTTTTATATATATTTTTGTTTATGGACGTTGTATGTTTGTTTGTTCGTTTTTTTTATTGTTATTATATTATTCTCTATTTTTTTGTTAATCTTTTGAATATCTTACTAATAACCGTAGTTATTTTTAGTACAAATCCTATGAAAACATTGACTTGAATAATAAAATCTTACATAGTTGTGATATATCTTGTTCGATCTTTGAAGAAAATGGCATATACAAGTGGGAATGTTGTAAATTCTTTTTCTTAGAACAAAAAAAAAAACTGCGCAAATGAATTTTCGTTCGATTGAATAAAAATCTACAGGATAAAAAATATACATGAGATTCTTCATAAGTACAATATAGAAAGAAAATATCATAAAAAATATCTATAACCTTTTATATTCGTATTTCACTTTCAGAATATAAATCGGTAAGACAGGTTATTCTGAAAATAATCCTTATGGTCTTTTGTAGTTAGGAATGTTTGCTTACCAGTTAATATTTGGACAAGGTCACTTTACCCAGTTTGTCTGTGATGTTTTTTGTTTTATCAATTTAGAAGTCTGGTGCCTCTTCCTTGTAACATTTGTTGGCTCATTTACTTTTTCTTGTAATCCTTCGGGATCATTATATAAATGTAACTTGATTTGTCAACTTTGATAAGGATACTTTATGTTTTTGTAGTTCTTGTTACATCAGTGTTTAAAAGAGTTTTGCAATTGTTATCAATCCTTTTAAATTAGATTTTATCTATTGCACAAATCATATTCTTTTCAAATTTAGGTAGTTCTTTCATAGCAGATTGATATATATATATATATATATGGAGGGTATATAAGGATGCTTGACAAAATATATTTTATCAGAAAAACACTGTAGAACAACAACTTTGATTCTAAAGAATATCACGGTTAAGCATTATATAAAATTTTTCTAACAAAGTAATTTTCGAATTTTATAATTATACCCTTAGCAATAGCGGTTATATATATATGAATTTAGTACAAAAATTGTCACATTAACTGAGCAGCTTCATGCTGACTTCGAAGTTTCGTGAGCACACCGTTAAAGTGTCTTCAACAGTGAGGGTTGTTTTTCGCCTGTTGAGTACCGGTTACCATTTCTATTTATAACGACCTGCTATAATTTGATGTTTCTGAGATCAGTCTCGCTTGTGATCGGTTGATTTTCTTATATATATATATATATATATATATATATATATATATATATATATATATATATATTGTAGGTGCTTGATTTCTTTTTAATGTTTTATTTATTGCTTTTCATGTACGCGTAAGTGTGTGCATGCTTAATTAATTTTTATTTGATTTGTTCTTGTTGTTTAGGTTGTAAGTTTTTCTAAAGTGTTAGTGTGTTTGACTGCTTAAGGGAGTCCTATTTAAGCCACGGTTGTGTGTTTGTGTTTTTATATATATTTTTGTTTATGGACGTTGTATGTTTGTTTGTTCGTTTTTTTTTATTGTTATTATATTATTCTCTATTTTTTTGTTAATCTTTTGAATATCTTACTAATAACCGTAGTTATTTTTAGTACAAATCCTATGAAAACATTGACTTGAATAATAAAATCTTACATCGTTGTGATATATCTTGTTGGAACTTTGAAGAAAATGGCATATACAAGTGGGAATGTTGTAAATTCTTTTTCTTAGAACAAAAAAAAACTGCGCAAATGAATTTTCGTTCGATTGAATAAAAATCTACAGGATAAAAAATAGACATGAGATTCTTCATAAGTACAATATAGAAAGAAAATATCATAAAAAAGATCTATAACCTTTTATATTCTGAAAGTGAAATACGAAAGATAAAAAAAAACATCACGCAAAAAAAGATATTGTATCAGAATAATACATTTGAGCTTTTCATGTAAGATTTATTTTATATGTGAAGAAGACTGGGATTATTTCAGACACTATTGGTACTTAACTGTCTTGCATGTATCTTATGTTGAAATGCACACAAAGCAAACATCTCCATTACTTTATAGTTAGTAAGGTTTGTATCTGCAACTATTTGCTAATATAACGTGTCCAATGCCCTGTTTGCGTCAAACTGCGTTTCAGCTGCCTACTTCTCATTGTAAAATGGGAGCATGCGTCTATTTACAGAAGACAATACAAGGACAAACCACATTGTGGCATGATAGCAGATATATGCAGTTTGATTTGTTGAAACCCAACCTCAAACTATAATGCAGTCAGTTTAAAAAAATTTTCTCACGCTGATTATCATTTAATAAGATCAATACAGAATATCTGGTTAAAAATATAAAGATTTTTATTGTTCAAAATCTAATTCAAATATTATACTTTGAGAGAGAAAATCGAAACTTTCGAAAATTACCCGGACATTGTCGTAAAGAATTCAAGAAAAAATACCTTCTTAAATAAATTTATTTTAAATCGGTCGAACAGCTACGTAATGACACAGCAAGTTGTTTCCCAGAGTCATTCACCAATAAGTCTTGTCCAAATAACTCACTAAACAAAAATGCATTGTCGCACGACATTTGAATAGTCATCTTCGAAGTCTGAAGGTTGTAATTGAAGAATAAGTTCATGGGAGACGGAAAGATATGTTTCTGGATGACAATAATTATCTGCAGCTATTCACACACCATTGCCCAAACCGTAATGTATTTGCTATGGTAAATATTTCTTCACGCGGTATTTTGGCATGAAGAATTTTCTCAATCAGATTATCATTTGTTTCGATCAATATTAAATTTCTTATCTGGGTTAAAATTAATGATGTCTTTGATGTTTAAAATTTAATTGAAACCTTATTGCATCGAAGCGGGAGCTGTTTTATCATGATAGAATGAGAAAACTTCCCGAACCTTGTCGCAATGAATTCAAAGACATTTTCTTGATGATTAATGAATATATGTTTTTATCTTATTTTTTAACAAATTTGGATAAGAAATGATGGAAGGTAATCGAGTGATTGATTTGTATTTTTTATTTATTTTTGTTTTTGCTCATGGCTTATCATCACTTTGTTGAAACACATTTTTGGGGTTGTAAAAATAACACTTGATTTTTTTTTTACGAACGAATATTGCGTTAACAATTTGTTTAAAAATGATGACGATTTTTCTAGATGCGGGTCTCAGTTTTTAATCTATTGCTGTAGGAAACGAAATAAGAATTTTTAGTCACTTAACACATGCACACGCACATGCAAGCACACACACATGTATGCGTATGTGCATGTGTGTGTGCGTGTAAGCGTTAGAATTTGTGGACAAGCTAAATTCAATTAAATTCAACTTTCAAGGTCTGTTTATTTATATAATATAATTTATTTCAACTTATTAATTTATTATTTTATTTGAAAACAAACGTTTATCTAGCCGTGCTGATGATCTGGGATGCAGCGAAACAAGCCTGTATGCAGATGATTATATATATATATATATATATATATATATATATATTTGAAAAGGTTCTTGGTGGTATAAAATTTAATAACAGCAAGGATTAAGCGAAATTTTGATGATATTCTATGCATTAAAAACTAAAATAAGCAAACGGTTTCCTCCCAGATCTCTTCAAGTTTAATTTCTGGGAAAAATAATCTAAGAAAATAAAAGAAAATTCTAATGAGAATGAAAGAAAGAATATTCAAAAGAATTAGCTTTCAACTACATTCGAACCCAACAAGCAATCTCTTTACTTACAGAAAGAAGGCTTGCAAGATTTGATGTAAATGGACACCAGAGTTTTTAGATGATATTTTTCCAAAATACGTATTTTTATAAGATCTTTATTCATGATATAATTTGACGTATTTATTTAATTTTCTTCAGCAAATATTCCTTCATTTATCTGTAACTTCACTTAGCGCTGCGTATAGGTCACGATTAAAAGTATTGTACATCACTAGGATTGTAGTGGCAACACAGATTATTGTTAATTACGGTTTGAATTCAGAATCTTTCCTCTCTTAGTCTTACTGCATAAGCAAGGAAGAGATCGGTTCAATATGTGGGTGAAGCTGGATTGATATCTTTCTCAATGTATAGTTTGAAATGAGGAAAATCCATTCAATCAGAATTTTAATCCGGCATACCCATTAACCTTTTTAGCACCTATAACCGATACGCTACCCTCAGATCCAAAAGTTTTGTATATATTAGGGTCGAGAATACGTCACATGTACTGCAGCTGTCCAAGTAGTGGGTGTGTCTACGAAAAGATAACCTGACGAAATTTATTCCGCTTCAAGATGGTCTTGAATTATTTTTGATTGATTAACTTACTTTCAAAGCTAAAGAATCAAACTTACTTTAATATTTTAAATGAAAAATTTTTCCTTCGTTTAAACTGTATCCTAAGATTAGGACTTAGTCTACTGTCGGACGAGCTTAAGTCACTGATGCCTCCTCAACAGGTGTTTACTCGTGCAACCAGACTGGCAACTGGGTCCCACCCATTCACAGTTAGGTTAGCCAAATGCAGACGACAATTCTACTCCTGCAGTTTCTTCTTTCGCACTTCCCGCCTGTGGAACTCGCTCCCGTATTCTTGCTTTCCTGACGGCTACAACCTCCAGAAATTTAAATGCAAAGTCAATACTCATCTACTAACCACTGGACTCTAGCTCTCTCCCCACCCCTGTATAACCTTCCCTTTCTCTCCACCTATGTATCTGTCATCGCACCTGCTTTCTCAGCTTTCTATTGTTCCTTTCTAACTAGTTTGTACTCCTCACTCTTTTCTAATTAATCTTTTTACATTTATGTAACCCCGGCACATTAGTGGCGTTTCCGCCTTGCTCGGGGTGAAATGATTAAAAAAAAAAAAAAGATCTTTTTTCATTTTTGTTTCTACGGATTATTACTGCAAAGTGAGTTAAACAAAATTTGAACTGCATTTTTCTCCGGTGAGAAAAATTACGCGATCTCCAAGTACTGCAAATAATAGAATACAAGTAATTATTCATATATCCATGATTTTACAAGTATGCTTAAATTTTTGAAAGAACTATTAATTCTTATTTCATTTTTAAAGAATATAATTTTAATTGTGTTGCGAATAACCGACAAAGCAGCGAAAAGAGTTCTCGATAGAATTATCAATCTTTATATCTTTTTATTCTTTTCGATTCAACCTCCTTTCAGGTTAGAGGCGATCATGTTTCTCCACAACTTTCTGTTGTTCAGATAAAATTATGGCCCTCTACTTCAACTCTTTTCGGTTTTAACCATTCATTCACACAATCACGTGAAATATTGTTACATGAGATTTGCTTTGATTATCATGGACCTCTTTTCTTTTTATGTATAAAGCTCCATATAGTTCATATTTTCCTGAACATTTATTTGTTGTTCATATGTTCCGTCC